>CM019162.1:20161021-20178394 GCA_009733165.1 Naja naja
GGTCTGACGATGGGGCATGGCGAGTCTGGTGGATTCTATCTGGGCTGAGTTTGACCTGGTCTCCCTTGATGAGGTGGACAGGATCATGAGGCTGTCTTCCACCACGGTTTATTGGACCCGCGTCCCTTCCTGGGCTGGTATGCCTCCAGGGAGGTTACGCGGCTGGCTCCAGGCAGTTGTTAACGCTTCTTGAGCGAGGAGTCTTTCCTGCGCGCTGAAAGAGGCGTGGTGAGCCCCTCCTCAAGAAGCCTGCTTTGACCCGCCGCTTTGAACAACTATCGCCTGTCTCCAACCGCTTTTAGCGAAGGTTGTTGAGAGCGGTGGTTCAGCAGCTTCCCTTGTTCCTGAGGAAACTGAGTATTTAGATCCGTATCAGTCGGGCTTCAGGGCCGGGCACAGCACGGAGACAGCATTGGTCGCACTGGTGGATGATCTCTGGAGGGCTCGGGACAGGGGTTTTTCCTCTGTCCTAGTCCTTTAGATCTCTCAGCGGCTTTCGATACCATCGACCATGGTATCCTTCTGCAGCGGCTTAGAGGTTTGGGGGTGGTGGGGAACCGCTGCTTTGGTTCTCCTCCTTCCTTCGGGCCGCCGCAGTCGGTGTTGGCAGGGGGGCAGAGGTCGCACCCCAGACCCCTCACTTGTGGGGTGCCGCAGGGTCTGTCCTCGCCCTCCTGTTTAATATCTACATGAAACCGCTGGGTGAGATCATCCGAGGTTTTAGGTGAGGTATCATCAGTATGCTGATGATACCCAGCTTTATATCTCCACCCCAGGCCAGATCAGTGATGCTCTCCGTGATGTCCCGGTGCCTGGAGGCGGTACGGGTCTGGATGGGTAGTAACAGGCTTCAGCTCAACCCCACCAAGACGGAGTGGCTGTTCTTACCGCATCTCGGTCTTCATTAGATGTACCATCTTTGGTCATGGGGGGAGAGGTGTTGCCCCCTCGGGATAGGGCGAGAAACCTGGGTGTCCTCCTGACTCACAGCTCGGTTTGGAGGAGCATGTGGGAGCTGTGGCCAGGGGGCTTTTGCCCAGGTTCGGCTGGTTCGCCAGCCGCCTCTTTATTTGGACCGAGATGCCCGAACGGTCACTCATGCGCTTGTCACCTCTAGGATTGACTACTGCAATGTTTCTACATGGGGCTTCCTTATGACGATCCGAGGCTCCAGCTGGTGCAGAATGCGTCGCTGGTTGTGATGGGGTATCCCGACACTCCCATGTTACACCCCTCCCGCGCTGCTTGCATTGGTTGCCGGTTGCCTCCCGGTCGCCTTCAGGTATTAGTTACAACTTATAAAGCCCTTAATGGCCTGGGTCCAGGGTATTGCTGCGAGGCATACTCCTGCCAGCAATCTCGATCGCCCTGTTCGCTCTCATAGGAGGGGCCTCCTGGGGAGTGCCGTCAGTCAGATATTGTAGGCTGGTCCCCAGGGCTAGGGCCTTCTCTGTGGGAGCACCTGCCCTGGAATCAGCTCCCGTGCGATCTCGTTTGGCCCCTGACCTCCGCTCCTTCCTTGGGACCTGAAGCATGGTTGTTTCAGGGCGGCCTTGAATGACCCGGGGGAGTTGAGTTTATTTTAATTTATTTGGCTTGTTTACTGTTTAATCTTGTTTTATTGTAAATTTTTCTCTGTTTTAATGTTAGCCGCCTGAGTCCTTGGGAATAGGGCGGCATACAAAAGAAGGAATAAATAAATAAATAAATAAGGAAGGAAAAAGGAAAATGCCATAGCACTTATTTAAGTGTAAGTTATTTAATGGTTCATATTACTTTTACAGCCCTTTCTAAGCGGTTTACAGAGTCAGCCTCTTGCCCCCAACAATCTGGGTCTCATTTTACCCACCTTGGAAGGATGGAAGGCTCAGTCCATCTTGAGCCAGTCAGGATCAAACTGCTAGCTGTGGACAGAGTTAGCAATAGCACTTAGACTTGTATGCCTCACAGTGCTTTCCAGCCCTCTCTAAGTGGTTTATAGAGTCAGCCTATTGCCCCCAACAACCTGGGTCCTCATTTTACCCACGTCGGAAGGATGGAAGGCCTGAGTCAACTTTCAGCCTGGTGAGAGTCGAACTGCCAAATTGCAGGCAGCCGGCAGTCAGCAGAAGCAGCCTACAGTACTGCACTCTAACCACTGCGCCACCACGGCACATAAAGCTGAGAAGGCTTTTGAACATCCCATCTTGGAACATGGTGGCAGTGGGGCTAACAGCCGTGGGTTTTATTTGGCGATGAGTCTTCTTGTTTGGAGGGGGGCAAATAAAATAAAGACAAAAGTTAAAAGCGATGGGACAGATTGTGGGGAGAGGCTGGGAAGGGAAGACGCACAAAAGACACAAAATAATGAAGTGATACCGAAGAGCGGGATCGCTTGACAAGTTTTCTTAGAAAAAGGAGCTTCACTGAGGTGTCATGAAATCTGGAAATATGTAATTTCAAGAGGTTTTGTTGGAAATAACTCCTTAGAACCGACTCAGGAAACTCCTCTGATGTTTTCTGACAGTTTTGTGCTTATGTCCAACAAGAAAACCTTGAAAACCTGCTTCCTTGACCTTGCTCAATTATGTGAGGTTTCATATCTGGTGTTGTTCAGAAGCCAGTCAGATGAAGCCTCACGGCAGGTAGTCCTTGACTTACAGCCATGATTGAGCCCCCCCCCAAATTTATGTTGTTAAGCAAGTTTTGCCTCCCATTTTACAACTTTTCTTTTGGCCACCTTTGTTAAGCGAATCGGCAGAGCTGTTCAGTTAGAAACACGGTTGTTAAGTGGACCAGAAGGTCACAAAAGGGGATCATGTGACCCCGGGGGAGGGGGACACCCTTGGCTTTCACAGCTAAGGCGGGACTAGAACTCACCGTCTCCTGATGAGTGGCCCATAGCCATCCAGCTGGCTTTCACGGCTAAGGCAGGATTTGAACTCACCGCCTCATGCTTTCTAGCCGGTGCCTTAGCCACTAGACCACACTGCCTTCCTATCCTATTCAGACAGCTTTCTGCATTGGGATGGCACAATTATTTGGCTTCTATTTAACCCAAATAGTTCAGAGCAAACTTGATTTCATTGAGGGCACATCAGGGTTGTGTTTGACCTTGGAGGGCTGGGGGTAGGGCATGGCTGGGGATGGGCATGACTAGGTCAATGTCACTCATGTCGGGGGCACCTGTGGTGGCCAAATGCTAAGGCAGGACTTCCCCGAGACCCTCCCTCACTCTCATTACAATCTCCTTCCTTCCTTCCTTCCTTCCTTCCTTCCTTCCTTCCTTCCTTCCTCCCTCCCTCCTCCCTCCCTCCCTCCTTCCTTCTTTTATTTTTCCTTCCCTCTTAATTCTCCTTTCTTCTTCCTTCCCCTTGTTCCTTCTTTTCCTTTATCTTTCCTCTTTCCCTTCCTCCTTTCCTGTCCCTCCTTGCATGCTCAGATGCAATTGGGAAAACGTTTCTTCTTCTGTTTTGTTTTTAGTTTGTTTTGCTAGCATTCAACCAGCAAAAACGGGGCGCAGGGAGACCAAGCGCAGAGGCACCATGGGCCAGTCCTTTGCTGTTTCCAAGCCAGCCCCACAGGCCAGATCTGACCCATGGCAGTGATGGGATACAAAAGTTTTAATTACCAGTTCTGTGGGCATGGCTTGGTGGGAGTGGCAGGGGAAGGATACTGCAAAATCTCCATTCCCACCCTACCAACCTGCTTTCCAGCTCCATTCTCCTGTGCAGGGCAACCAAAGAAGACTCAGCTGATCAGCTGGGACTCACGAGGAAGACTGGTGGGGCCAGTCAGAGGTGGTATTTGCCAGTTCTCTGAACTACTCAAAATTTCCGCTACCGGTTCTCCAGAACTGGTCAGAACCTGATCAATACCACCTCTGATCTGCGGGCCTTGAATTTGACACCCCTGATTTAGAGTTTGGCAAGACCAGGAAACCGCATCAACTATGATGAAGTTTTTTTTTTGTTGGCACTAATAACGATGTTTTAAAACCTTATTCATGGGCTTGTAGGTTGCTTTTGGAGGTTGGGAGGAGTAAATGGGGGGGAAAGTGCTAGAAAAACTTTATTATTTATTTATGGGGAAGTTGGTGGAATGAAACCTCGAAACCCTTCGTAAAGTGCTCAGCGTTTGGCCTTTGATTTCCTCTGGATTTGTGACTAAGCAGAGGGATTACGACCACTTATCTGCTCCCATCTGCTCGTTGAAAATGTATGTGAGATCTTCCTTTAAATTATTCAGAAGGAAAATGAATCAAAGGTTGAGTAGACATAATACCTACTTCTCAATGCACAAAGAAAATGTGTCTAACGACATCTTTGTCTGAGATTTAGAAGGTTGCAAAAGACAAGCACGTTCAAGTAACTAATGCTCCTAAGAACTAACCCACCTGCAAAATTTAGGATTTTAAAATCCCAAAATAGAATAGAATAGAATAGAATAGAATAGAGTAGAATAGAGTCGAATAAGATTGAGTGGAGTGGAGAGGAGTGGAATGGAATGGAATGGAGTAGAGAAGAATAGAGTAGAGTAGAGTAGAATGGAGTAGAATAGAGTAGAATAGAGTAGAATAAGAACGAGTGGAGTGGAGTAGAATAGAATAGAGTAGAGTAGAATAAGAATGGAATGGAATAGAATAGAATAGAGTAGAATAGAGTAGAATAAGAATGGAATGGAATGGAATGGAGTAGAGAAGAATAGAGTAGAGTAGAGATGGGAATAGAGTAAAATTAGAGTGAGTGAATGGAATGAGATAAATTAGAATAAGTGGAATAGAGAGTGGAGTAGGAGTAGAGTAGAATAGAATAGAGTAGAATAGAGTAGAATAAGAATGGAATGGAATAGAATAGAGTAGAGTAGAGTAGAATAGAGTAGAATAAGAATGGAATGGAATGGAATAGAATAGAATAGAATAGAATAGAATAGAATAGAATAGAATAGAATAGAAGTGGAATGGAATGGAATGGAATGGAAATCTTTACTGGCCAAATATGATTGGACACCCAAGGAATTTGTCTTTGGTGCATATGTTCTCAGTGTACATAAAAAGAAAAAAATACATTCATCAAGAATCATAAGATACAACACTTAGTGATAGTCATAGGTTACTAAATAAGGAATCAAATCATACTAGGAAATAAATAAAATGTAAAGATACAATCACAGAGAATGATAAAAAAAACAGCAAAACTACCAGAGTGCATTTCACCAAGAGAGTGAAAGAGAATGAAAACTGAGTGACTTGGCTGTAGATAGAATAATTAATATACAGTAGTACATATTCATCACGTGAATTAAATATTTCTTCTCTCCTGTTTCTAAAAGTACATTCATATTTCACGGCCATTTTCTCGAAGCTTTTTTGAGTCAGAATTGGAGCCCAAGTGGTTTTAATCGGTCTGTCATTTCTAAAGAACACAATTCGGCGAACGAAATACCCAAAAATCCAACTTAGATCTGTGACTAGGTTGTCATCAACATGGATCCAGAAGTTGATTTCTTGTGAAAAAAAAAATACATGTGATGGTCTTCAGATCAGAATAAACCAACAGCTCAATTGTTCAATTGAACAGAGCTGAGTCAGAGATTTCATCAAATTGAATTTTTCGATTGGATCTTTGGTGCACAGCACACCCAAAGGTACCATTCCCAGCAAGGGGGAAAGGAAAAAGCATTGGCTGATTGAACCTGACAGCTTTTTCGCACGTTCCAAAAATGGCTCCAATACCTTTAGAGATAATTCATAAGATCCTCTTGTTCTTTTCTAGTCTCTCCTGCGTACGCATAAAGCTCAGATTTCAGTGGCTGGGCATTGAGGAATATTTTTAAAAAATAGTTTCCCAAATAGTTTTAAGTTAAGTTTAAGTCTGTAGTTATGGTACCAACAGAGTGGCAAACGGAGGTTGCAATGCAATCCTATTCTTCTGTATTAAAGGTTTACTTCAGTGGTGGGATTCAGCCAGTTTGCACTGGTTTGGGAGAACCGGTTGTTAACTTTCTGAGCAGTTTGGTGAAGTGGTTGTTGGAAGAAATCGTTAAGGCAGAGAACTGGTTGTTATATTATTTGAATCCCACCACTGGTTTACTTCCAGGAAACTAAATGAAGAGAGAAAATATATTTCTGGTTACTACAGCCTTAGTCAGGTGAAGGTTATGGAAGGAGGTGGGATGCGAGAGAGAATGCTAATTCATTGAAGATGTACTTCTACCTCTGGTTATTATTGGCCAATTTGTAGGCAACAATGAAACAGATGCAAACTTTTAAATACTCACGGTGAGGATTTTGAAGTGTGTATCATTACCCGGTGCAGCTTTTCTTCAGACTCAATAAGTATAAGGATCCTGGAAAAAAAAAAGGCATTTTGACTATAAGTGTCATTAATCCCATTTCAGAAGTCAGCACTGAATGATGGATGAGTTACCTCAAGTGTTGCACCAACCTCGTTATGTCGCTTTTGAGGTTTTAATCTTCTCGGTCCCATATGCTCCAAGAAGACTGAATAAATTAAGGCATGCATAACAGACTCTAATGTAAAGAGGGAAAAATGGCTCTCCCAAAGAAAAAAAATCCCAGCAACAGACTCGGCACACACAATCTTTCCCCACTGGGGTTTGTATCTTCCGAACCACAACTGTTCTTAGGTTTTATTTTGGTGTGCAATTTTTATCCTGACACATGAATATGCATTTTTTTTCAAGAAAAGCAAAGCAACCTGATTACGTTCCCGAGAGAGTGGGGCTCATTATTATTATTATTATTATTATTATTATTATTTAAAAATGACAGATGGATGCAAAAATGGGGCTGAATGGATTGATGAATGAGCATGTTGACCAATGAAACTTGGGTAGCCTTCTCTTTCCTTGTTATCCCAAGGGTGTTTTTTTCCAAAAGGCAACTGGGCTTTTGAAAAAGTACTTTTTGGACTTTTTTTTTTTCCCTTGAAGACAGAAAAACAAAATAACAGAGTTGGAAGGGACCTTGGAGGTCTTCTAGTCCAACCCCCTGCTGAAGCAGGAGACCCTATACCATTTCAGACAAAATGGTTGTCCAAACTCTTGTTAAAAACCTCCAGTGTTGGAGCACCCACAACTTCTGGAGGCAAGTTGTTCCACTGGTTAATTGTTCTCACTGTCAGGAAATTTCTTCTTAGTTCTAGGTTGCTTCTCTCTTTGTTAAGTTTCTTGTCCTGCACTCAGGTGTTTTGAAGAATAGCATGACTCTGTCATGCCTCTGGTGGAGACTGACTCTGAGGGAGAGGAGGAACAGCCGACAGGGAGTGGAAGTGTAGCTCCGGAGGTTGTGGAGGAGGTTGGGGAAGGGCAGAGGCCGACTGGGCAGTCAGAGGAGGACCCAGGCCCATCCCCTCTCCATCCTAGGGCATGCAGGGAGGAGAGGATAAGGGAGAGACGTGGTCTACTCAGGAGGAGAGGGCTTGATCCTCTTCATGGGCTGCAGCTGTGACAACTGAATAAAAGTACAGACATGTGTATGGGTGAATGCTGGAAACAAAGCATGGAAATATCTCTAGTTTATATTTCCTCTCTGAGTTTGGCATCCTTCCCTGTTATCTGTGGTGTCCTCCAGCCTTTATCTTGCCTGGTTTGTGTTGCTTTTCCCTTCTTCTTGTAAGGTTTTTTTGTCTTCCATCAAGAATATTCAGAGCTTGGAAGCAAAGTGAAGGAATAAAAGGGGCTTCACCTGTTTTCTGTGACTGTGTTTGTTTTGTATCCCAGCCTGGGTCATCACAGACTCCCTCTTCTTTGTGGTAGCTCCTCAAATATTAGGACACTGCTATCATGTCACCCCTAGTTCTTCTTTTCATTAAACTAGACATACCCAATTCCAGCAATCTGATTGGCTTAAATCAGCTTCCTCCATTCAGAACTGATGAGATGAGAAGTGAAATCTTCAAGGAAAAAAAAAAAACAAAGTCAATTGCCTCTTGAAAAAAGCACCTTTGGGGCAACCATGACCTGGAGCAATGGTTGCCAACCAGTGGGCCGTGGACCACTGGTGGTCCATGAGAAAATTTTGGTGGTCCGGAGAGAAATATCTCCCCCAAAGCACCTCCCAAAGCAATTAATGCATGCTGTGCAGGAACACAAGGCTATGCCACCGACATGGCCCATGGAAACATGGCTGCACTGCCCACATGGCCCACCCACCTGCTGGCCCTCACCTTTCAGCCGAGTGCAAACCTTACCTTGAGTAGAACCATGTGAGCTGGAACTGGAAGGTAAGACCAATGGTGGGGCAGGGAAATCTGCCCTGGGGTGGCTTGCTGACATTGATGGGAAAGTTGGTTCCATATTCCAGAGCTGCAGTAGTCACAGGACTGGCCCTTTGGTCATCCTGGAGCAGCTGCTCCTCCACCCGGTGCACCGGCCTGCCATGGATGAGCTGCTCCGGGATGACCAAAGGCCAGTCCTGTGATTGCTGCAGCTCTGGAATATGGAACTGACTTTCCCACCAACGTCAGCAAGCCACCATCAGTCAAAATTCATACTAGTGGGCTGCGGGATTTAAAATTATGAGTTTGGTGGTCCCTGAGGCCCATAAAGTTGGCAACCCCCGACCTGGAGGACTGAGAATCTCCATAGACAACTAGCCTTTGTCAAGATTGACTCACACTTTCACCTACATTTTTGCTTCACTTGCAACTTGACAATAACACTGTGTGTGTGTGTTGAATGCAAAGATGGGAGAATGGTATCCAAGCATCCATCGGCTTCCATGAGACATTGCTGGCATCTCAAGGACACACCAAGCAGATGTCCCCAGCGTGGCTGGCTGTTTCCCATAACAAAATGAACAGAAGTGATAGGTGGACATATTGGATTATGGGTGGCCTGTAAGGATAGGGGGGAATAAACTATGCTTGCTTTTGTGCGGGAAATCCAGAGCTGGCTTCGCTTCTTCTGTGCCAACGTGATTTACTCAGTAAAGTTTTATACTCTTGGTAAAATAATGTCCCAGCAGTTTCTTTTTTCTGGGTTCGCCAACTGGACAGTTGAAAGCCTTGTTAATCTTCTTTCAGGGTCCCCTGGTGGGGATTTTGAGGGTAGCGACACACGGGCTGTTCTAAAAGTGGAAATTGTGATAAGTGTGGTTTTCTGGAATTCATGAATCACTAGATTCCTAAGCCGACCTCCTGTTGAATCATTGCGCGTGACAAAGAAATGCATCTCTGGGGTGCTCCTTCTCTTTTCCAGCTAAGACGTCAGGCTGGGAGAAACAGTTGGGGTGCAGCCATTGTTAGCAGAAGATATTCCCACTAGGGAGGGTTGGGTGTATGTGAGCACCCAACGGTGAGAGCCCAAGGCAGCCCTTATGCTTCACCAACAGATGGGTGGGCTCCTCCTTCTCATAAAATGTGTTCTAAGTGTATTGCTAAGTGCCATGGCTCCAACACCACAGAGAATTAGAGATGTAGACATAGCTAGTCATTAATTTATAATCATTCTGTTAGCCACTATTCAAAATTAGAAAGACACCGAAGACTTGGGTCCTCACACTGTTAACAAACATTGCAGCATTCTCACCATCACATAATTAACATTTGGGTGCTTGGCAACCAGCAAGTATTTACAAGGAAGTATTTGCAAGTATTCTTTATTACTGGTTCTGTGGGCGTGGCTTGGTTGGTGTGGCTTGGTCGACGTGGCAGAGGAAGGATACTACAAAATCCCCATTCCCTCCCCACCCCACTAACCTGCTTTCCAGCTCCATTCCCCTGTGCAGAGCAACAAAAGAAGTCCCAGCCAATCAGCTGGGACTCAGGAGGCAGAGAATAGATGGGGGCGGGGCCAGTCAGAAGTGGGATTGGCCGGTTCTCTGAATTACTCAAAATTTCTGCTACCGGTTCTCTAGAACCGGTCTGAACCAGCTGAAGACCACCTCTGCTGGGGTCACACAATCACCGTTTGTGACCTTCCCAGCTGGCTTTTGACAAACATTGTCAATGGGGAAGGTGGGTTCCTTTAACTACAACTCCTAGAATCCCCCACTGTTGGCCATACTGGTTGGATTGATGAAGGCATTGTAGTTCAGCAAGATGGAGAGACAACGGTCCCAGCTCAGGTTGAGAAATGAGAAAGTCACATCAGAAAGCTTTACAAAATTTTTTTGAAATGAAGTAGAGATAATCCTCAACTTATAATGGTTCATTTAGTAACTGTTTGAAGTTACAACGGCCCTGAAGAAAGGGACGTATGACCGTTTTTCACGCTTATGACTTTTGGGTTCCCCACGGTCACCTGATCAAAATTCACAGGCTTGGCAACTGGCCTGTACTTATGACAGTTGCAGTGGTTCCTTTTGGCCACCTTCTGACAAGCCAAGTCAAGGAGGAAGCCAGGTTCACTTAACAACCATGTGACTAACTTAACAACTGTGTCAGGGTTCCAGAAAAACCCAACTCCAGTTAAACTTCTGGTACTAATATGGCTTCCAAAGCTGACACTTCCAAAGCTGACACAGTTTCACTTCAGAACTGTGGCGAGAAATGTTGTAAAACAGGGCAAAACACACTTAACAAATGTCTCACTTAATAACAGAAATGTTGGGCTCAATCATGATCGTAAGTCGAGGACTACCTGTATGTCAATGAAGACTTGATCATCCAGGCAAAAAGTATCTAAAACGGTTAAATCATGGCAAGTGGACCAAAGCTTGTTAATCCAAGACATTTTCCTTTTGAAATGAAGGATGTTTTGAAATACGAAGGGGGACAAGGGACTCCCTGTTTATATGCAGAATCCTCCTAATTAATTAGATTTGTCTTAGTTTCTTTTTTGGGCCACAATTCCTGAGCTGACAGCAATTCATCCTCGCCTTCTTTGTAGCAAAGTTCACGTGCAGGGCAATAAAAGCTGTTGACAGAATTGAGTATGGCGGGTGTGAGAAATACAAGAAGACAGATATGCACACAGGGGATGGAATCGGTGGGATGGTCAAGGAAATAATTGGATAAATGCCCCGCAATTTGTGTCTTTTCCTACAAATAGCGTGTAGACTTGTACTTAAGCATCCAAACCAGACTGAGAAGGTAGCAAAATGATTGTACTTAATCCAGAAATGAGATAACTGGGACAGTTTGGATCTGTAAGAAAGGGAACAATTGTGAATACAGGTGGGGGGTTGGACTAGATGACCTACAAGGTCCCTTCCAACTCTGTCAATCTGTTAATTAATTAAATACCACCACAATTGAGCCCAAAATTTTCATTGCTAACAACCATCTGAATGTAAATCATGCGACCAATTCACTGGAATTCATTGTTGGAATTAGTTTTTATTGTACTACTACAGTAGTACAGAGAGCTGAAGAAGCTTCTTGGATGACAAGCGAAACATCTTCAAAGAAACACTAGAACATCCAGTTGCCTCTTGGAAAAAAAAGCATCTTTGGGACAACCATGACCTGGATGACTGAGAATCTCCATAGACACCTATAGTAGTATTTAACCAGTAGATGGCAGTATTTACAAGTTTGAATCTATAGTATATATACTCTGTACTCTTTTGTTCTAAGTAGAGTTTCCTGTTTCCTGTTACAGTTATATAGTTGAGCAGTAAAGCACATGGTGACTGTACACTTTGCTCTATGGTGCTATGTATAAACAGAATTTCTAACATGGATATTTGGGAATGCTGTTATGTGATTATCCTTTTTTGCGGGACATAGCAAGCTTGCAATTCAAAAAACAACAGATGTGCTTTGACTAACAACTGTGGTGGAGGTACCATTCTCAGCGAGAGGAGGAAAGGAGAAAGCATTGGCTGATTGAACCCGACAGCTTTTTTGCACATTCCAAAAATGTGCTCCATTGCCTTTACAGATAATTCATAAGATCCTCTTGTCATTTTCTAGTCTCTCTCGCACATGTAAGCTCAGATTTCAGTGGCTTGGCATTGAGAAATATATATATATTAAAAAAAAAGTTTCCAGAGGACCGGGGAGACCTTTGAAAGTGGCCCACATCGCTTGACATTGGCTGAATGAGACAGAGCATTTTAAAAGCTTTTTTGTTTGGCCTTGAGTCTCTAGAGTCAAAGTTTAGGCTTTTGATAGAATAGTGTGGCATGATTGCCTCTGTAACCTTGAACAAATGGTACTTTCCCTTTCCAAGGTCACGAGAGAGAAAAAGAGACTTTCTTCTTTGCAGATGTAACTTCAGGAAGGGAAGTTTTTATGGGGGGAAAACCATGTTACTCTGAGCTTGAAGTCAGCAGAAGTCACAGTTAGAATGAGTCTTGGAATGGATAGTTTTTCAACTATACTACAGGTAGTTCTCAAGTTCATTTAATGATGTTCAAAGCAGGGCTGCGATTCAATTGGTGTAACAACCGGTCTCTAAAACTTACCTGCTGCAGTCCCGGTGACTAAATCACCTGAGGTGTGGCAATCTGCTGTGCCATGCCTGTTCTGACCCATGTCCTTTTCCGACAAATCAAACACAATCCAAAAGGAACAAAAACCTTGTAATGCTTTTACAAAATAATTAGCTGTGATAAAGACAAGCTTTGCCAAACTGTGCGAGACTTGCCAAAAGATAACAGGCAAGTAATAATTTGCAATACAAAAATGTTCAAATACAACCTCAGGATACTGGAATGTCCACGAGGCTGGAGTTTCAAAATGTCTTTGCCTTCTGCAAAGTAACTTCATTTCATAGCTGGCTTTTATCTTCTTGAAGGAGGGGCCATTACCTTGGAGCCTTACTCCCAAGTTGCCCATGCTGTTGTAGCTGCTCTTTCCTCCAAGCAATCCTTCATGCATGCGCACTTGGCACAGGCTTCTTGGGAACCTCCTCATTGCTGTTGCCAGCCCCCACAATCTCTGAAGGCAGCAGTCCACCCCCTAATAGTCCTGGCCCCTCATCTGAGTCCTCGCTGTCCTCAGCCGTCCGCACCTGCTGCCAGCTAACCACAACAACGCCAAACAGCTGAGCTGAAAACTCCAGAAATAAAGGACAGAATAGGGCAGCGGTGGGTGGGCCATAACTACTGGTTGCCATAACTACCATTGCCATAACTACTGGTTCATGCGAACCGGGCCAAACCGGTAGAATCTCACTCTTGGTTCAAAGTTACAATGGCACTGAAAGAAGTGACTTATTCATCCATTTCCCACACTTAACGCCCGTGGCAGCATTCTCCTGGTCACATGATCAGCATTTAGAAGCTTGATAACGGACTCAACAACTGCAGTATTCACTTAACAGTGGCAAGAAAGGTTGTAAAATAGGGGAGCAAAACTCACTCAGTGATGGTCTCACTTTAGCAACAGAAGTTTTGGGCTCAATTGTGGTTGTAAGTTGAGGACTACCTGGCCTGAAGGGAAGTGCCTGCTGTGCCACAAGTTGGAATTTCTGTTTTGTTGATGGTGAGGAAGTCAGAAGCTGGTTCAGATGTATTCTTCACTAACCTGGATGCCAGCTGTTGATTGCCAAGTCAAAGAGAGAATCGTTGGTATCTATCTTGAGTTCACATCAGTGGTGGGATTTAATTTTTTTTTACTACCAGTTCTGTGGGCGTGGCTTGGTGGGCGTGGCTTAGTGGGCGTGGCAGGGGAAAGATACTGCAAAATCCCCCTTCCCTCCCCACCCCACTAACCTGCTTTCCAGCTCTGTTCTCCTGTGCAGGGCAACCAAAGAAGACCCAGCCAATCAGCTGGGACTCAATGGGAGGCGGAGAAGAGATGGGGTGAGGCCAGTCAGAGGTGACATTCCAAACTACTCAAAATTTCCTCTACTGGTTCTCTGAACTACTCAAATTTTCCACTATCGGTTCTCCAGAACTGATCAGAACCTGCTGAATACCACCTCTGGTTCACATCACCATTTTTCTTGGAATAGCCTTCTAAATTTGATCAGATCAGAGGCGGTATTCAGCAGGTTCTGACCAGTTCTGGAGAACTGGTAGTGGAAATTTTGAGTCGTTCAGAGAACCAGCAAATCCCACCTCTGACTGGAGATTTTACAGTATCCTTCCCCTGCCACGCCCATCAAGCCATGCTCACAGAACCGGTAGTAAAAAAATTTGAATCCCACCACTGGTTCAGATGGCTGGTTTAGATATCTCATGCCATTCTGTTTTAGCTGTCAGCATTCCAACTAACAAACTCCAAACCAATAAACTCCGAGACAGGCATTTCCTCAAAAGTTCCATTTTATTAGAGTTGTCATATTGGCACATCTGGGAAAACCCGAATCTGAGACTTCCGGGTTTTCCCTTACCAATAGAAATTCAAAGATCCAACCCCTGCACCCATCAGTCCATCACATGGTCCAATCACCATCCATCCCAACTGGAGACATCCTTCCAACCACTCCTTTCCCAGGTGCAGGATGGCTTGTCCTTGAGTCAGAAGAAGAATGTTGTTGTGTCTAAACTTCCACCTCTCTCTAAAATCCCCCCCCCCCGCCAAATTCCTAGGCACTAAAATGTGACAGCTTGGAAACTTCTGAGTAAATACAGCTTCCAAAGCAGACGTTAGCATTTCTCCAGAAGGATTTATAGTTATATTGACCACAAGAAGTTACACACCAAGGGTTTTTAATCCCAAATGGATGCTCCTACCTGTATGGGACAACTTTTCTATCCCATCGGATGCCTTTTGGTGTTCCACCTCAAACAGTGGGTTCACACTGTGTAAAAACAAAGTCATCCTTCTATCTTCGAAAGTAACCGTGGAAAGCCTTAGTAAGGCCGCACCTGGAATTCTGCATCCAGTTTTGGCCACCTCATTACAAAAAAGATGTTGAGACTTTGGAAAAAGTACATAGAAGAGTAGCTAAGTAACCAAGATGATTAAAGGCCCAGGGACAAAAACAGATGAAGAATGGTTGTAGGAATTGGGTATGGCCAGTCTAGAGAAAAGAAGGATGAGGGGTGACATGATAGCAGTTTTCCAATATCTAATTGCTGCCCCAAATAAGAGGGAATTGAGCTATTCTGCAAAGCACCTGAAGGCAAAACAAGAAACAATGGGTGGAAACTAATCAAGGAGAGAAGCAATCTAGAACTGAGGAGAAATTTCCTACCAGTGAGGACCATTAATCAATGGAACAACTTGCCTCCAGAAGTTGTAAATGCTCCAACACTGGAAGTTTTTAAGAAGAAACTGGACAACCACCTCTCTGAAACGGTATAAAGTCTCTTGCTTGGACTAGAAGATTTCCAAGGTTGCTTCCAGCTCTATTCTGATCGATTGATTGATTGAAATGATGAAAAACCTTATAGATAGGAGCAGGACCATAAGATAACATTTCCATCCCTCTGCTTTGAGAGCTTAAGGAAGGTAGACTGCATAGACCAGATTTTTCAAACTTGCAAGATGTGTAGATTTCAACTCCCAAAATAGACCATGCAAGGAGATTCAATATCCTCAATCCATGAGATCCTTAAATTCTACACCCCAGATCGTGTCTGGTGGCCATCCCTTAATTTGGAGGACAACCACTATTTTTCATTTGACAAGATTGTATCAGGATTCAGACACCATGTGTTTTCTACATTTCCCTCCCACACAGATTAAAATGCGGAGTTTGCTTATCGAGAACGATATCGTAAAGGACTACTGAAGTTCCACTGTAACTTTAATTAACAGCTTCCAGCGGTAGGTCCTTGTCCCTTTTTCTCTGCCTTCCAGCTCAGCACGGCTGGAAGATTTAGTGTGATGAATTATTGCCTTAATTTGTTATATTCATAACCAAATAGCATTATTTAATGTTGAACTGAAATAATTAGGAAAGGAAGCTAGTAATTAATCATCCTTCCCAGAGGCAGACTAAACAAGTGGAATTCGTCGCTGGTTCTTCAACCTCTTTGTAGAAGAAGATACAAAAGGGTCAGCACCTGCAAATAGGAAAGCACTAATTAACTTCGTTGACGACCATAGCAGTGCAATGTATAGCGGTGAGATCTTGCCTACGAAGGAAGGCATTGCTGGGTTCTAAAATAATACAATATTTTGCAAGTGTCACATAAAGCTTTAGCAGAAGAAGGCTTTAACTGTTCCAATTTTAAAGCTGAAAGGGAGAGAAATATCTGGCTCTACCTAGCATTGAATTCATAGCCTCCTCATTATGAGGCGAGAACTCCATTCTAGGCCACCGCACCACTCCAGATGCATGCAGAGTTATATGTATATATAATGTGTGTGTGTGTGTGTGTGTAGGTATACATATACATACACATATCTATCTGTCTGTCTATCTATTCTATCTTTCTCTCTTTCTCTCTCTATTCTCTCTATTCTATCTTTCTCTCTCTCTCTCTATTCTTTATCTATCTATCTATCAGTCTGTCAATCTATCTATTCTCTCTTTTCTCTCTCTCTATTCTATCTTTCTTTCTCCCTCTCCCTCTCTCTTTCTCTCTCTCTATTCTCTATCTATCATCTATCTATCTATCTATCTATCTATCTATCTATCTATCTATCTATCTACACACACACATACACACACACCCTGCCTATTTAACTTATATGCAGAGCACATCATGAGAAAGGCAAAGCTACATGAATCAAAAATTGGAATTAAGATTGCTGGGAGAAATATCAACAACCTCAGATATGCAGATGATACCACTCTAATGGCAGAAAGTGAAGAGGAACTAAAGAGCCTCTTGATGCAGGTGAAGAAGGAGAGTGAAAAAATTGGCTTGAAACTCAACACTAAGAAAACTAAGATCATGGCATCCGGCCCTCTCAATTCCTGGCAAATAGATGGGGAAGAAATGAAGGTAATGACAGAGTTTATTTTCCTGGGCACCAAGATCATCACAAATGGGGACTGCAGCCAAGAAATTAAAAGATGCTTGCTCCTGGGGAGGAAAGCTATGGCAAATCTAGACAGCCTACTCAAAAGCAGAGACATCCCCTGCCAACAAAAGTGCGTAGTGTCAAAGCTGTGGTTCTCCCAGTTGCAATGTATGGCTGTGAAAGTTGGACCATAAGGAAGGCTGAGCGCCAAAGAATGGAGGCCTTTGAACTCTGGGCTGGAGAAGACTCTCAGAGTCCTTGGACTGCAAGGCCATCCAACCAGTCAGTCCTAGAGGAGATCAACCCTGACTGCTCTTTAGAAGGCCAGATCCTGAAGATGGAACTCAAGACTTTGGCCACCTCATGAGAAGGAAGGACTCCTGGAGAAGAGCGAATGCTGGGAAGGATTGAGGGCAAAAGAAGAAGAAGGGACGGCAGAGAAGGAGGGGGCTGGATGGAGTCCCTGAAGCGGCATGAGCTTAAATGGACTCAGGAGGATGGTGGAGGACAGGAAAGCCTGGAGGAACGTTGTCCATAGGGTCGGACATGATCTATCTATCTATCTATCTATCTATCTATCTATCTATCTATCTATCTATCTATCTTGTCTATCTAT
>CM019162.1:20245237-20292816 GCA_009733165.1 Naja naja
TCGTTCTTCTCTCTCTCCCTCCCTCTCCTCCTCCTCCTTCTCTCTCCCTCTTTCTCTCTTTCTCTCCTTCCCTCCTTCCCTCCTTCTCTCTCTCTCTCTCTCTCCCTCTCTCTCTCTCTCTTTCTCTCCTTCGCTCCTTCTCTCTCTCTCTCTCATTCCCTTTGTGTATGCATCCCTGTGAGCCACCCATTCACGTACATTCAGTTCTGCGTGTCGAAGGTCAAGTGAGTTTATAGCTGAAGCAACATTTCAACACACCCAATGCCGAGGTCCTTTGCCTTGTTATTATCTGAGTTCCACCCATAAGTTACACCACATCTGCCTGATGGGTGACAACTAACAATTAAGTTGTCATCCCGATTAAACTGAGCAGAAGGGAGATTGCCCATTGAAAGAAGCCGTGGAGCAATGACAGGATTGCAAGTCGGAAGTTTCGAAAATGACTGGCGTGCAGGCCAGACAACAAAGCACATTGCAACAGCTTCTCCTGGGGTCAGGTCCTCCGCTTGGGGTTGGGACTACCCAGAATTCCAGGCCAACATGGGAAATGAAAAACAGGAGGATTCTCAGGATACCTTAGACTCTTCTTAACGTTTGCTCTTCAGCGTCTATCCTCTGACGCGTGGTAAATTCCCTTGCCTCAGAAATTCGCAAGGTTGACCTGGGACCTGCAAGATTCACCTTCCCGGGTCACAACTGACATTTGAGTAAATAAATAAAACAAAGCATGCATAATTGAAGGTCCAGTCAAGTTGCATTAGCGGATCGTGCAATCTTGTTGGCTTCGAAGCACCGATCTTTGTGTTGTTTTCTGCTTTCGTTCCTCCTCAGGAGTGCAAGCCCAAATTGTGGAGAAGTGTGGTCGTTCAGAAAGAGAACACACTTTTAATAGAAGATGTGCAGGAGGAAGACAGTGGAAACTACACGTGTGAGCTGAAGTTCGAAGGGAAGCTGATTAGACGCACAACTGAACTCAAAGTTACAGGTAAGGAACCTTCCGGCATGGAATCTGAAGACAATGCATACAATGTAAAGGGAAGGAAATAAAAAAGCTTCCCCTAGCATATCCATGCTAGTCCTTTCTGGCATGACTAAATGCTGAAGGCGCACTATTTTTCTACTTGCATTGTTTTTACATGCTTTCGAACTGCTAGGTTGGCAGAAGCTGGGACTAGTAATGGGAGCTCACTCCATTATGCAGTGCTAGGGATTCGAACCGCCAAACTGCCGACCCTTCTGATCGACAAGCTCAGCGTCTTAGCCACTGAGCCACCACATCCAGTGCATACGATGCATACAATGGGGACGGCCTAAAAAAATGGATGGTGTGTCTTATTCTTTTTTGATTTACTGTAGTTTTATGTGCCACGCCGGGAGCTTTGTGAGGTCAATAAATCTGAGAAACGAAGACTTTATTCCAAGGCATTGTTGGGTCTCCTTGGCCCCAGGCCCACTCTGATACCAAGAGACGTGCATGCATGATGTCACGTAAAATCAAAGAGTTCCATCGAAGGGAGGAAATGAGTTAATCTTTCCATGAGACCCCCGTTCTGCTTGCAAGCATATTTGTTGATTATTATTTCATTTATTTGTGTCCTGCCTTTATTATTTTTAGAAATAACTCAAGGCAGAGAACATATCTAATATGCGTTCCCCTTCCTATTTTCCCTACAATGATGGCCCTGTGGGGTGGGCTGGGCTGAGAGAAAGGGACTAACCCAAAGTTTGTCTCCTGGCGGTTGGCCCAAAGTCACCCAGCTGGCTTTCATGCCTAATGCTGGACTAGAACTCCCAGTTTCCTGGTGATTGGCCCAATGTCACCCAACAGTCTTTCATAGCTAAGGCAGGATTAGAATGCACAGTCTCCTGGTGATTGGCCCAAAGTCGCTCAGCTGTCTTTCACATCTAAGGTGGGACTAGAACTCTCTGTCTCCTGGTGGTTGGCCCAAAGTCACCCAGCTGTCTAATGCTGGACTAGAACTCCCAGTCTCCTGGTGATTGGCCCAAAGTCACCCAACAGTCTTTCATAGCTAAGGCAGGACTAGAACTCACAGTCTCCTGGTGATTGGCTCAAAGTCACCCAGCTGGCTTTCACACCTGAGGCAGGACTAGAACTTACAGTCTCCTGGTGATTGGCTCAAAGTCACCCAGCTGGCTTTCACACCTGAGGCAGGACTAGAACTCACAGTCTCCGGGTGGTTGGCCCAAAGTCACCCAGCTGTCTAATGCTGGACTAGAACTCCCAGTCTCCTGGTGATTGGCCCAAAGTCACTCAGCTGTCTTTCACACCTAAGGCGGGACTAGAACTCTCTGTCTCCTGGCACTTGGTCCAAAGTCACCCAGCTGGCTTTTATGCCTAAGGCAGGACTAGAACTCATCATCTCCTGCTCTCTAGCCTGGCGCCTCTTAACCACCAGACCAAACTTGCTCTCCTTTCTTCACACCATCTCACAAATTTCTAATTTGTTAGGGTGTTATGGATTCTCCACCCTGTTTCTCCAAGCTACGTTGAGCTTGGGCTGTGAACAGACATGAACTTTGCACACCCTGCTGTTTGCTTTCAAAGATGTGGAGAACTTGTGTATTTTGGCAAGAAGGATCTAGGGGGACTTCACCCCGCTTAAAGATGGCCCTGATTTTCGAGTTCATATGAATATTTCATCCAGGCAGGAATGGGAGGGTGTGTGTGTGTGTGTCCTCTCCTGGTTTCTGAGCTTTGCCTGGGGACTTATCATTGTCAACTTTCACTCTCGATGCTCTGCGGCAAGGAGTCTTCTTCTATGCCAGCCTGTCAAATGGAGTGAGGATAATTTGATCTGTTGTTTCTCCAGACTTAACGGGGTTTTAACCATTTTGTATTATTTTGTATCAGGAGCATGGATCTGTCAGCTCGGCTGACCCTAGGGAAGGAAATAATAAGCCCCCAAATAAACTGGGGAAAGAAGAGGAGGAAAGAAACCAGGAAGATGAGCTCTGGTGTCTTATTCTGTATTTTTTTCCCTCCTGCTGATTGTTGACTTATGCCCACTCTATCAAGCAGGGTGAGAAAGACAAAATGGTGGCCACTCACATGCGATTGGAACCCTGTTCTCCTCCAAGCTTCTTGGTTGAGAAGCGAAATGTCTTCAAGGAAAAAGAAGAATCAAGAAAGTCCAGCTGCCTTTTGGAAAAAAGCACCTTTGGGTCAACCATGACCTGAATGATGGAGAATCTTTGTCATGCCCCTGTCAGAGTCTGAATCTGAGGAGGAAGACGAACAGCTGACAGGGAGTGGGAGTGGCTCTGTTGACTGTGGAGGAAACTGGGGAAGGGCAAAATCCGGCTGGGAAGAGCAGGGGAGAGATAGAACAAGGGAGAGGGAGTTCAGAGGAAGACCCAGGCCCACTTCCTCTTCATGCTAGGGCATGCAGGGAGGAATGGAGAAGAGAACAATGTGGGTTGCGTGGCTTACGAGGGAGGAAAGGGCCCTGATTACCTTCATTAGCCACAGCTGGGAATGAGAGTTTAAAAGAGATGCATGCTGAGTGCAGCATCTTCTGGGAACAAACGTGATTTATCTTGTATTGATTTTGGTTATCTGCATTCCTGGCATCCTCCCAATCATGTTGAATTACTGCTGTTCCTTCACATCTGGAATTCCTTCCCCTGCCCTGCCGGACTAATTACCTCATTTTGCCTTGTTTGGACTTATAGTTTTTGTTGACCACGTTTTGGACTTGATTCTCTGCAGCCAAAGGCTGCTCAATCTCCATAGACAGGTTCAACAGTTGGGGGTAACTGAAGCAGACATCTTGAAACCAACAACCAGAAGACCCAACCTTAATGTAGCAAATGGTTTTTGCCAAAAAAGAAAAGGAGGGTCTCTTTTTTGATCGATTCCATTAGACAACTCATATTTAATTTTCAACAGCTGTGTCAAGGTTGGCCATGAAGCCAACTGATCCTAGACTCATGGAAATGCCAATTCTGCAAAGGAAAGGAAGACGGAGGTTTCCTTCAGAAGGCTGTAAAGACGCAGCGAAAAAGGAGCAATATGCTGCAGTCTATGAATTATATATAATCCCAGTTCTTCGTTGCTTTGCTTTACAGCTTTCCAAATAGAGTGTATCACATGCAGAGTAATTAGAATGGCAAATAATGTTCCCTTTTATCATTTTGTGAGGCATTCCTCCATTGCTTTTCCCCAGAGTCAACTGGTTTACTTTACTCTCATCTTAAATCACTGGATTATTTGGTTGGCCTATGAGAGAAATGTGGTCTCTTATGTTTCTTTCTCTGTAAACACGTTTTTGTATCGACGCTCCTGTCTCAGAACTAAGAGGCACCATTGGATGGGCAGGGAATGATTGCTTTGGGTTCTTTATTTTTCCTCTGTCAGCAGTGCTTTGGCCCCACATTTTAGCGAATTCTGTTTTCGCTTGGAAGAACTTGAAAATTAGTTTCAAAATTGGGAGAATGAGTGCCTTTTGTGACATCTTTTAGTCTCTTCTATGCCTCGGGTTCGCATTTTTCAACCTTAGCCTCTTTATGAGGCGTGGACTTCAACTCCCAGAATTCCGTGCTGACCGAGGAATTCTGGGAATTGAAGTCCACCGAACCTAAAGTCCCCAAAGACCCACCTCCCAATTGAGAGGGGCTGTAGGTTATACCCCTCACCCTATCTTTGCAAATACAGGGTTCACGTGAATCATCATTTGGTCTTTTAAAAACATTAATGATTTGCACTTATAATGCCCATTGACTCTGAGCTACTTAGGGGGATGATCAAGATGAAGTATTTATGTCAGCGTAATTAATCAACTCTGTGGATAATTAACTGGAAGGAATTCAAGGGTAAAAGGATTGTTAGTAGTCAATACTTGGATCACGGTGGTCTCAAAGGTGCTTTTTCTAAACGCAACTGGACAAGGTGGATGACAGCAAATCTCCATAGACATCGCAACTGGTATAAAATGGTTTGAAGCTGTACAGAATTTGATACAGGCATGTTTTTTTCACACCTCTATTCTTCTTCTTGTGCCTTATCCGTTATCGGATATTGGCGATCATGTTGGTGATCCTATTTTTATCTCCTTCTCTTCCTCTTCCTTCTCCTCCTCCTCCTCTTCCTCCTCCTTCTCTTCTTCTTCCTCCTCCTCTTCTTCTCCTCCTTCTTTCATATCCATCATCAGTTGTTGGCAATCCCATTTTTATCAACAGCCGCACGAAAAAGGGCTGCCGAGTTTTATCCAAACCAGTCCCTTAGATTTTGAAGCCGTGATGTTCTTCTACTGCCTGGACCTTCATTTCCCTTCAATCTTTCCTTGGAGGATTAAGTGAAGGATGCCTTATATTTCCGGGTGTCGCATCCCATGTCCGAAATATTCTAACTTTCACCTTTTTATGGCTTTGATGATTTCCCTTGGCTTTCCCAGGTGGCTTATTTCTGATTTTGTCAACCCAGCTTATGCATTGGCTCAGTGGCTAAGACGCTGAGCTTGTTGATCAGAAAGGTTGGCAGTTTGGCGGTTCGAATCCCTAGCACCGCGTAATGGAGGGAGCTCCCGTTACTTGTCCCAGCTTCTGTCAACCTAGCAGTTTGAAAGCACGTAAAGAATGCAAGTCGAAAAATTGGGACCACTTTGGTGGGAAGGGAACAGCATTCTGTGTGCCTTCGAAGGCATTTAGTCCTGCCGGCCACATGACCACGGAGACGCCTTCGGACAGCGGTGGCTCTTCGGCTTTGTAACGGAGATGAGCACCGCCCCCTAGAGCCGGAAACGACTGGCAAGTATGTGCAAGCGGAACCTTTACCTTCACTATACTGTCCTCATTTCTAATCCATATGAGCTATTTTGAGGAAGAGATTTACTTGACTAATAATTCAGCATGGTTCTACTGGTGAGGTTGGTTAGATTGGTTCAAGACAGCAAGACCGAACTGCAGAACTGAATTTTTACTGCATCCTAGAACTTTTCAATTGATGGAATTGCAAAAGGGTAAGATTGGCCCACAATCTAAGCAGCACACTGAGTAACATGACTAGTGCTTTGAAGCCTTGGGGTCTGGTGGAGTAACGTTTCAAAAACCCAGTTGTGTAAAGAGGTGAATCCTGACAAGAAAGGCTGAGGGGAAAAAAAACCCAGTAATTTTAAGGAAGGTGGATGAAAAGCTAGCTACAAACCCATGTTGTTGTTTTAGATAGTAACAGTATAATACATCTTGTTTGGACAACAGTTTTAATAGGATAGGGTTGCTAAAATGCATTATACAAAGCTTCAATAGAAGAGAGGACCTGTCCTTGGTGCTTTCTGAGCTTGGTTATGGAACACTGATCATGTTACCTAGTTTGGTAATGAAATGTCTGCAAGAAAACCATCAAGCTCAGAGAGTACCAAGGACCCCACAGTTCAATCCTGAGCGACAGATATTCTCTTTTAAGAATAGTTACAGTAGTTCAGTACCGGGGAATTATTAACGCTCTCAATAATTATGATACATGGTCATAAGTGATTTTCTTCAATGCCATCATTGCAAACGGTGACTAAACAAACTGTTTTAGGTTGAGGACTACCTGTGCTGAGCATTTTCTACATTTTCTTCTTTTGTGAATGGTGTTTCGCTATGCCTTTGCTGGGATGGTTCCTGACAGATGGCAGGATAAATGTTTGCATCCATGAATGGGGAAGTGCCAGGTGATAATGACAGGTTTCATTTTTTTTTAATCACTCTTCCCGGAGAAACAGAACCTCCCATTTTTATTAGAGAAACTTTACTTGAAATTGCAGACCTGTTGTTTCCACAATTGGAGGACACATGGCTGCTACCGAAGATGTAGTTATTTTTCAGGCTTAGAAGTTCAGGAAGGAAAAGAAAAATAGTTTTTTTTTAGCGGGAGGCACATAATCATCTGTTCCAAACAATGATGCCAAATTCCAATTGATCTAACTTAACGTCTGCCGGCTTTGGAATGTATAATTAGTATGCGCAATTTTCTGTTTTGTGCATGGAGAAGCCATTGGCTGCTGTTGTAGCTTTTTCTACATCTCCACTACAACACGGAAAGTCACGGTGGGATAGTTTAACAGACCTGGAGCGCATTGCAGGGACATAACCCAAAAGGATTAAAAATATGGAAGTCCCGTTTTTGCTTGCCCAAACATTCGTTCCTCTCACATAAGAGAAGTAATAGAATATGGCACCAATATTTTACGCTGGTGTATTTTAACCTCAGCAACTTTGAGATGGGTGGACTTCAACCCCCAGAATTCCACAGACAACAAGCTACGGGGGCGGGGAATATGGGAGTTGACGTCCACCCAACTTAAAGTTGCTAAGGTTGAAAAACATTACATTTATGCTACAAAATTCCCCTTTTTAGTCAGCAACATTATGCAAAAGGGAGGGAAGGAAGAAGGGGAAAGGAGAGGAGGGGATGGGAGGGGGAGAGGAGAGGAGGAGGAAGGAAGTAAAGAGAGAAGGAGAGAGGGAAAGGAAGGAAGGAAGAGGGAGGGAGGGAAGGAAGAAGGGGAAAGGAGGGGATGGGAGGGGGAGAGGAGAGGAGAGGAGGAAGAATGAGAGAAGGAGAGAGGGAAAGGAAAGGAAAGGAGGAAGGGAGGATAGGAGGGAGGCAGGGAGGAAGGGGAGAGGAGAGGAAGTAAATGGATGGGGAAGCAAGGAAGAGAAGGGAGGGGAAGGGAAGGGAAAGGAAAAGAGAAAGCAGAAAGGAGAAAGGAAAAGATCTAAAATAAACTCTTGGTTTAACAGATCCCATTTGCCAGCCTTCAGAGTCAGTGGATCATATTTCTGTTTAGACTTTCTTCCTTTCCCCCCACCCCCCAATAACAGGCAAACCTGTTACACTCAAAATATTCCAGATGAAGCCCTTAACATTTACGTTGAACTAGACCGTATTTACTTTATTTGTATCAATTTATGTCAATGATGTCTAATGATGATCGCAATGTACGTTGACAGTAAGTGATGTAATTTATGCCTTTTGCATTCTGATGCAAATGCACTAAATTGCCACGAATGAGGCACTTTGGGATAGAGCAGAGAGGCGGGAGTAACACGCATGCTTCCCTCTCCCCAGGACGGTTGATTAATAAAACATTTGCTCTACCTCTAGGTCAATTCTACCCATTCTTCTTGAGATCTTTGCAAATTGTCCTTGCTTCTACCAAACTCATCTAGAGCAGGAACACTGGGACAGCTAATAATGAGGACCCACAATATAATAAAAAAATATAAATAAATAAGGGAAGCTTGTTAGTGGTATACATTAAGAATATTACCCTGTTTCCCCGAAAATACAACCTACCCTGAAAGTAAGTCCTAGCTTGATTTTACATGTGCACCCAATATAAGCCCCACCCCCCCAAATAAGCCCTAATTAAGATCCCGCCCACTCCAGAGTGCATGGGTAAAAATTAAGCTAGGGTGGGGATGAGGGGGTGGAGCTGCCCTACTACTTACCTTCGGACAGTTGCAGCCAGGCCTCGCGCACTTGACACCTGCCCTGCTGGCCCATTTCTTCTGCAGCTGGTAGGGCTGGTATGGCTTTCCTGAAGGCCTCTGCAGCTGATAAGAAAGCTCAGGATCGATCCAGAGCTCTGTTATCAGCTGCAAGAAAGCCTTGCCAGCCACAGAAGAAGAAGTTCCTGAACGCCTCTGACTGTGAAAAGGAGGCCGGGGGCGATGCACGCAAGTGAGGTTAGTCAGTGGATGACATCCCCCGAAAATAAGACCTTTTTTGCCTTTTTTGGTGGCAAAAAAATATAAGACAGGGTCTTATTTTGGGAGAAACACGGTATATATCTTGTATGCGGCCCCAGACAATTCCTCTTTATTCAGTGTGACCCAGGCAAACCAAAAAGTTGGACAACTATGATACAGTGCAAACATGTTTTTTTCAAATAGGGGGAGTCCTCGACTTATGACCACAATATTTATTTATTTATTATTTGAACTTGTATGCCGCCCCATCTCCGAAGACTTGGGGCGGCTCACAACTAAAAAACAAAGACAATAAATACTTAAAAAACAATTAAATTAGTTTACAAGCCCAAATACTAAAACAGATTTACACAATTAACATTAAAACCTATCCCTCCCCAGGAAGGGGTCACAGCCAGGTTGGTCAAATAACCAGGTCTTTAAATCACAGTCGAAGGTGCGGAGGTCGGGGGCCAGGCGGAGCCCCAAGGGCAGTTGATTCCAGAGGTCGGGGGCCGCGACAGAGCCCAACATTTCCGTTTCTAAATGAGACAGCTGTTAAATGAGTTTTGCCCCATTTTATGACTTTTCTTGCCACAGTTGTTAAGTGAATCCCTGCAGTGGTTAAGCCAATAACACCTTTGTTAAGCGATTCTGGCTTTTCCCATTGACTTTGCTTTGTCCGAAGTTCGCAAAAGGGGATCACGTGACCCCCCAAGCATACTGCAAACATCATAAATAGGAAGCAAGCATCCGAATTTTGATCTTGTGATCCCGGGGATGCTACAACAGTTGTAAGTGTGAAAAATGGACCTATGTCCCTTTTTTTCAGTGCTGTTGTAACTTGGAACGGTTGGTAAACGAAGTTGTAAGCCAAAGAATACCTCTACATAGTGTTGTTTCGATGACAGAATATAGCATTTTTCTGCTTTCGAACATGCTGCATTCTACCCCGTTTTCCCAAAAATAAGACCTAACTGGAAAATAAGCCCTGGCATGATTTTTCAGGAGGCTTGTAATATAAAACCTACCCCCAAAATAAGCCCCAGTTAAGTTTGTCAGTCAGACGGATGTATTTAGTACCGTATTTCCCTGAAAATAAGACCCAACCGGAAAATAAGACCTAGCATGATTTTTCAGGAGGCTCGTAATAGAAGCCCTACCCCTAAGATAAGGCCCAGTTAAGACTGTCAGCCAGATGCATGCATTTAGTATCGTAGTTCCCTGAAAATGTGACCTAACTGGAAAATAAGCCGTAATGCGTCTTTTGGAGCAAAAATTAATATAAGACCCGGTCTTATTTTCGGGGAAACAGGGTAAATTGGTTGGTGGATAATCCCATTTATCCACAGTCTGCTAAAAGGCACAGGAATGGGAGCAGCGAAGTTACCTGTGCGCACGGGAGAGCTTTAGGATTATCAATCTATTCCTAGCTTTTGCACTAAATTTTTCATTCTTTTCCAAGTTATTCTTTTCAGATAGCTCTGCACCGAAGCTTTTAAGGGGAAGTTGGCTTAGCATTTGGAAAGCTTTCCTGCATAGCACCTTAAAAAAGAATACCTGAAATACAGTTTCCAGAGCACGTCACAAAGGAGACATGGCTCACAGCAGTAGCTGATAGACAACAGCTAAAATTTGGAAGGGGAGAGAGAGAGAGTTTAAAAACTTACAGGATGAACAACGCCGGTTTCAAGAACTTCATCTGCATCTCCTCTTTAAAATCCCCCAAAAGAAAAGCTCTGATCTCACTCCCAGTAATTAATTCGCCATGAGGGCTCTTTAAAACAATGATTCGTGGTTTTAAACTCGGCTAAGCAGGCTGCAAATACGACAACTCTTTTAGAATTGCAGGGGCCTCAGAGATGGTATTGCCCGGGAAAAAATGTTTCATTTCAGCCTCTCTCACCATAGCAGTGCTGAGATAATAGGAGTTTTCCTTTCTTATATTTTCTCAGGCACAGCTTGCCAAATAGCCAGGCATGGTTGTTGGAGAGAGGAAAAAGGGGAAAAAAAAGAAAAGAAAGTTTAATGCAACTCAAATTGTCAAAAAAAAAAAAAGTAGAGTGGCTGATATGCTTTCTAGCTTTATCCTTTTTTGGGGGTGGAAAAAATATATATATGTGGGCGTTTTTATGGCGAACCCAAGAAGTTGAAACCTAAATGATCATAAAAGTTCCAAGTGCTTTTTAAAAGCTTTTTCCCCCTCCCCTCCTCCATTAGCTTTCTTCTACTTTTTCTTTTGCTATCCCATGATTCTGCTTCACATGCCCTTCTGGAGTTTCAGATGAACTCTGGAGATTTCTAAAACTTTATTCTAGAACAGCATCTTCAGGGTGAGGGCGGGAAAGTTGAGTTGCATGTTTTTAAATTGGCTGTTGTGGCCCGCCAGCAGCCAGCAGAGTTGGTGGCAGACTCAGAGAGTGAGAAGGTTGGGGAGGAACATGGGCCAGTCCTGGAGTCTGGGGAAGGCTCTGACGAGGGCTCTGCGTCGGAGGCAGAGATGGGGCCAGGGCCGTCTGACAGTTATCAGCTGCCTCCGGAGTTGGAGATCAGTGGGGAAGAAGAACAGCTGGAGCCTGTTCCCAGTGTGTGCATGCACAGAGCTGCCAGGAGAAGGGAACAGTTAAGAACAAAGGTCGATTCAGGAATAAAGGCACAGGTGGACGGTGAATGGCCCCTCCCATGGGGAAAAAAAAGAGGAGCGAAAGGGGAGTGGTGTTTGCAGGAGACAATTAGTTCGTTTAGTTAGTGTGAAGATTTGTTCCTGACTCCTTGCCAAGTATTTTCTTGTACAGTGTTGCATTTGGAAGCTATCGGCCTGGCAGCTCTCCAAGCCTGATAAGGTCTGTGGTTGTAAATTACTCTTGGAAGACTGTTTGCCGAAACTTTGCTGGATGCGAATGAGAGGAATTCACATTAGCTGAAATAAAAGGGGTTTTGTCAGGACAAGGAGTCAGCTTCATGACCTTGAGGAGCCTTGGTCAGAATATTGGCACACACAGAGACACACACACACACACAAAACCCCTCTATCTTTTACAGATAGCCCTCGGCGTACGACCTCAACAGAGTCCATAATTTCTGTTGCTAAATGAGATGTTTCTTCAGTGAATATTGTCCCATTTTCTGACCTGGCACAGTTGTTAAGTGAATCATTGCCGTTGTTAAGTTAGGAACCATGGTTGTTAAACCAATCTGGCTTCCCCATTGACTTCGCTTGTCGGCAGGTCGCAAAAGGGACCCCCAGGACACTGCAACCGGTCATAAATATGAAGCAGTTGTCAACTGTCTGAAATCTGATCACGTGGGAATGCTTGCAGCGGCCAGGAGTGTGAAAATGGTCATAAGCAGAGGTGGGGCTACTGGAGGTTCGTAGGGGTTCTGGGAGAGCCCCTAGCTAAGATTCTGTGCAGTTTGGAGAACCCCCAAATCCCACTCCTGGCTGGCCCCGCCCACCCTGCCCCGCCCCTCCCAGGAGTCCCCACGCTGCCCGTTTTGGAGGCAGGTAAATGCAGGGCCCGCATGGAGGCTTGGGGAGGGCGAAAAACGGGCCTCCTGGAAGGTTTGGAAGTCCCGGAGTCCAGGAAGGCCATTTTCACCCTCCCAGACGCCTCTGGAGTCTGGGAGGGCAAAAACATCCCCCCCTGCCATGGTGCAGGAGGCCAACCAGGCCACGCCCACCATGGCCGCACCCACCCAGCAGAGTATTCCTTGCTAAAAATTTTGAAGCCCACCCCTGGAAATAAGCCGCTTTTTTTCAGTGCCCGTTGTAACTTTGAACGTTCACCCAATGAACTGCTGTAAGTCAAGGACTAGCTGTATTCTGGAACAGGACTGGATCTGAAAAACACACCAAGCCACGAAGATTAAAATGAGCAGAGTTCAGTGTGTTGGGAGAACGCAGCACCACAGATTTTAGGTGACCTGGCATGTTACCCGAGGACAGCCTACAGATATCAATACCTGTATTGATATGTGTGTGTGTGTGTGTGCGTGCACGCGTGCAAATGGTTCCTGACTTACAATCACAACTGGGATCAAAACATCCATCGCTCAGCAAGCCAGTGGTTCAATGAGACATGCCCAATGATTCTTGACTCTTGACGGATGTATCTTTTATTTTATGTACACTGAGAGCATTTGCACCAAGACAAATTCCTTGTGTGTCCAATCACACTTGGCCAATAAAGAATTCTATTCTATTCTAACAGCCTTGGCTTCATGTTGATTGTGAGAATTCTCTTCTCTTCTCTTCTCTTCTCTTCTCTTCTCTTTCTTCTGTTCTGTTCTGTTCTCTTCTCTTCTCTTTACAACCAATATATTCCACCAACTTAAAAACAGAAAAACTAACCAGATGCCTACATGTGCTTATTATATAAGCAGAACAGTAGGGTATAAATGTAGACAGTATTCCCCACAGACAAATACACAATCTCAATAAAAGATAGTGCATCAATTATACACACACACAGTGCATATACATCTACACATACACACACACACACACACACACATATTCATACACACACACACATATACCATTGATTAAGTTATAAACCAAGTGGCATATTAAATTCCATATAAATGCTACTGGAACACTTGCAGGGGGAAACCCAGATTAGAGACCAAATATCTATGCGGTTGCGAAGGATGGCACATAATCAATTAAGCAGATAATGAAATGCAGGCTTGATTAATTGAATATATATCATTTGTGTTAAGTTTGCATGAAGAGACAGACGCGGAGTGCTTCAAGCTCTTTAGTTTATTAGTGACTACAGCTCAGAACGGACCCACTTTGGCTGGGCTGCAGCTGCTACTTATAGCCAGCAGCCGCAGTTGCCAGCCAATCAGAGTGCAGGGTTTTCCCACACTTTTTAAACCAATCATTTCTTACATTTTACAAGAACAGTTCAAACTAAACCAATGACATTCAAACCTGCATACATAACAATTTGAATGGATATATCTAAGAACCGAGTCTGGGCAGCTTGTCGATCCGTCATATTTCCATCCTGCCGTATTTCGCAAGGACTCGCGGCTGTGATATTTGCACCGTGTTGCTCGGGTTGAGCGGCATAGAAACACCCCACCCCCCACCCCAAACAAAAGATAATTTTGCTGTATCCAAATCAAATCAGCCCCCCGTCCCTCCAGTGTTGAAGGAAAATTGCACCAGGATGAAGCCAAACCGTTCTGTATGCAAAGGATGTGAAGAAGGGAAACATCCAGATGCTTCTTTAGTTTGGCTGGGCTCCAACACCTAACATCATTCAGAGCTTCTGCTTCTGACAGCTGCAGTATATCTTAATCTGGGTTATTGTACTTTAGTGTTCAGAAGAGAGCAATGGGGAAATTGAATGTTCATTGTTGCTGATCTAAAATAAAATCTCTGGGACCAGAGGCAAATTCCTATCAGTCACAAACAGGGAGGTAAATATTTTTTGGGAGCAAGTTAGCAAGGAAACCCCGCCCCCCCCAAAAAACCTCAAGCAAACAGTAACTATGAGGGAGCTGCTATGGATCATTTCTTCTTCTTCTTCTTCTTCTTCTTCTTCTTCTTCTTCTTCTTCTTCTTCTTCTTCTTCTTCTTCTTCTTCTTCCTCTTCCTCCTCCTCCTCCTCCTCCTCCTCCTCCTCCTCCTCCTCCTCCTCCTCCCTCTTCTTCTTCTTCTTCTTCTTCTTCTTCTTCTTCTTCTTCTTCTTCTTCTTCTTCTTCTTCTTCTTCCAATTATTTATAGTCCAGACTTTTTGCTTTTGCTACAAGAAAAGGAAAATTTAAAAAACAACCCACTCATGGTTGCAGGCATTGCTAAAGCTAAGATCGACATCTGCCTTTGGTGAGAAGGAAAAATAATTGGTTTGATTGTTACTACTAATCACAATATCACAGGAGAAGGGGAACCTGGCTTCATTCTGGGGGAATTTGTTAACTGGCCCAAGCCTTGAAAAGCGTGTTTTGATCAGGATTTTAGAGTGGTTTACTAAGGTATAGACCAAGGATCTTCAAACTTGACAGCTTTAAGACTTGTGGACTTCCAGCTCCCAGAATTCCTCCTCCTCCAGTCATGTTAGCTCAGGAATTCTGGGAGTTGAAATCCACAAGTCTTAAACTTGCCAAGGTTGAAGACCCCTGGTAAGACAATGACATTGACTGGATTTGAGGCCTAGATCTGCGGGTGAGTTCATGACGATTTGTTGACGTTGTGTGATGGCCAGTCAACCTTTTGAGGTGTCTCTGACAACTGCTTGAATGTGGATCTTTTCCGGGTGTCCAAGATGGCAAGAGGGGAGCAGGAGGGAGGGGGGAATTGGAGAAATAGAAGAGGAATGGATAAGGAAAAGAAGGAGGAGGAGAAGAGGGGAGGAGGAGAGGAGGAAGAGGGATGGAAAAGCAGAAGAGGGATGGATAAGGAAAAGAAGGAGGAGTAGAGGGGTGGAGAAGAAGAGGGATGGAGGAAGAGGAGGAGGAAGATTAGGAAAGGGAAGAGGAAAGGGAAGTTGGATGAAGGAGAAGAAGGGGAGGAGGAAGAGGAGGAAGAAGAGAAGAAGGAGGACGAGGAGGAGGAGGAAGAGGAGGAGACAGCTATAGTATTTTTCAACCTTGACAACTTTAAGATGTGTTTGTTTTGTTTTTGTTTTATTTGAACTTATATGCCGCCCCATCTCCGAAGACTCGGGGCGGCTCACAACTAAAACATAAGACAATAAATACTTAAAAAACAATTAAATTGAGTTATAAGTCCAAATATAAGCACTATAAAACCTTTAAAAAAAACCCATGTGTGAGCTTCAAGTCCCAGCAGGTTGGCTGGGGGGATTTTGGGACTTGAAGTCCATCCATCTTCAAATTGCCAGGGCTGAAAAGTACTGATTTAAGACATAATTATGCTGTTTCCATAATAGACATTTCTCTGACTGCGGCAAATCCTTTGACATTTTTTATCCTGCTCTCCTGCTTTTGAAGGCTGTTCCAGAATGCAAAGCAATCCCTTAATTACGGGGAGAGGCTGCGTTTCCTTGTAGCAATGTCACGGGTATAGAATTCGGGGAGGGAATTCATTTGATTTTTATTTTTTGCTTAGAACGGCGCTGCCTCTTCTCCTCTACCAGTTCCTCTTTGCTATTTTGTTGTCTTTAATATCTCTTGATTACATCTTGTTATCATCTTGTCCTCATCTGCTTTGTAGCTTGTTGCATAAAACAGCCGCTAATCTCTCGGCAATTAGTTTCTTATTAAAGTCAATTGAGACTTCTACTAGAGAATGGGAGGTGGGTTTGTGTGTGTGTGTGTGTGTGTGTGTGTGTGTGTGTGTGATTAAAGTTCCCGGGTGGCAGGAGGACCAGTGTGGTCCCCCTCCCTGGCCTCTCCCCCAATTGCCTTGTGCTCCTGTGAGATAAATAATCAAACTTGAACATTTCAAGCGCTTTCTTTGTCCTCAAACACGGTATTTTGCTGTCAGAAGAAACAATGAAAACTCTGCAATCTCACCACCTTTGGACAGGCTCCAGCATAGTTTTAACTGAGAAACTGGGCGCATCCCAGACCAAGATGAATCCAGGGAATTCCTGGAAACTTGGCATTCAGACAAACGAGCCATCAATAGTCACATGGAGACAAAACCACATTTAGACACCATTCAGGAAAGACAATTAACTGACAGCGAACAATCAGTTGAAATTGAGATTATCCACCACTCTTGGACCAGCCAGAGACAATTGAAAAAAATCAGCCAAGAAGACTCAGCAATCTAAATAAGCGAGGATTGACACTAGACCAATAGTTAAGAAGAAAACAGTATCCCAATTAAGGAACTATCCAGGAGAAAACCAACACTTGACAGGGTGAACTACTGCATATAAATAAGGCTGTATGTAAATAACATGTCACATTCACTAGCCCTGATGATGTTACCTAGTTGGGTAATGAAATGTCTACAAGCAAAGACTTAAGTTCAGAGAGCAGCCCATAGGAACCGATGGCAAACCAAGAAAATCAGTCAGTCAACTTAAGTGGCAATGAGCTACTGATTTCATATTTGCTTTCACACTCTGATCAAGTTACCTCTTTTTAAACGATTATCTGTATATTAACTCAGCTTCTGAAGCTGCAATCATATTCTTGAAATATGATTGAGCAATTCTGCCTGTGCACAATACAATAGACTGTGAACGGCAGAGGTATACTTAAGGGAGCGATGATATTACCGTCATTATAGCTGGAACACTCTGAGTTTAAACAGCAAATTATTTGAGCAATCTAGAAAAATGATGCCCATCAATTTAAGCACATATGTGTAAGCTAGTGAAATCTGTGCGAAGGATCTATCAGTCTAAATCATGGAGATCAAATTATGTCCATAAAGGCTGCATAGAGTTGAATTTATCACATTACACCCTGCTTTATCTAGTTAGCTGTCTATTTCCTTAATCTGCATATTGCGCTGTGGTTCTAATGGATTGGAATGGTAGCCGTTTGGAAAGTTATTCTGAATATTAACTGTTTCTTGCCAACAACCGGCCAACAATGACGCCTGATTGACTCATTCGGGTCTCTGAAAAGATTACGATTGTAGCTTCAAAATTAAGGATGGGCAGACGTGACTTGCACATCAGCCCCGTTTTTACAACTACCAGAAACTTCACTACCACCACAATTTGGGGGCAAAGATTCAGTGGCACCCTTTTAGATTTTAAATAGGGTAAGGTAGCCACGGTGGCTCAGTGGCTAAGTTGCTGAGCTTGTCGATCAGAAAGGTTGGCAGTTCAGTGGTTCGAATCCCTAGCGCCGTAATGGAGTGAGCTCCTATTACTTGTCCCAGCTTCTGCCAACCTAACAGTTCGAAAGCACATAAAAAATGCAAGTAGAAAAATAGGGACCACTTTGGTGGGAAGGTAACAATCCATGTACCTTCGGTGTTTAGTCATGCCAGCCACATGACCACGGAGCCATCTTCGGACAGAGCTGGCTCTTTGGCTTTGTAACAGAGATGAACACCACCCCCAAGAGGTTGGCAGAAACTGGGACAAGTAATGGGAGCTCACCCTGTTACGCGGCGCTAGGGATTCAAGCCGCCAAACTGCCGACCTTTCTGATCGACAAGCTCAGCGTCTTAGCCACTGAGCCACCATGTCCCTAATCCATACCCTAAAGTCATTGTTGGGGACTCTGCTCAAGGTGTCTTCTGACTCTGGAGTATCTCCAGAGCACGGGGTCCCATTACTATTGTTTCCTTGTTTACTATTGTTTCAGTGTCAGATGTGTTTACTCCGTCCTTTGGCCTTATGAAGGTTCTTAAGACACTCTTACGTTTCAATGGACCTTTTGATCATCCAGATTTCTTTGGTTATGCAGTTTTGCACTGTCTATGTTTAGACGGGGCTTTTTTAGAAATAAATTTGCAAGGTGCCCTGAAAAACATTTTTTTTAATAAACGGTGTTGCTTTGAACTTGGGAAGATAGAAGCATCTATTAAAAGTGTGAAAGCAATTCACTGCCCACACGGCAAAGGAATAATCAAATATGTATAATTGGAAAATAAGATAAAATTCTTTAAAAAAAATCCAAAGTATTTTAGCTTGTTGATGCATGGTTAAGGAACTCACAAGGTAAGTTGATAGTGAAATATTCTTAAAAGTATAAACTGCACAGTACTGTGTTATGAGCTTTATCCTTCATAGTTGAGATAATGTTTTTATTCCCATTAGCAAAACAGCATTCATAAATCAGGTCTGGCAAACAGTGATACTCTCAAACTCATCCTTCTTGATGCCTGTAGGGTGGTTTAGAATGGCCTGCTACATATTTGTTGCTCATGTACATTTTTTAATATCATAAGAGTTTGGAAAGTTGCAAGTACTGCTATAATTTGAAAGTTAGAACTCTGAAATGTTATTGTGCCGCCACAGTAAAAATAATGTTTCCACAGGGTGGTATAACTCTCACGTACGTGGGTTAATGTCAGGCATGAAAGACTCAGGCATTAAACTTCAATTAATCTGATTTATAGCCCGTGTCTATATACTACTGATCAGCATTAAATTGGTGCTAGATAAAAGTCAGCCAAATTCAAGAGGGGCTGGACTTAGATTGTTTATGGCAACATAGTGATGCTAGGCTGATTTCTCTCTTGACTCCACCACAAGGCTCTGCTTATCTTTCTACAGCCAACCATAAAAACTGTTCCTGATTTCAGTAAAAAGAAAGGTTGAAGATATTGATGGGTTAATAGAAGATGCAAAATCAGAGTGATGTGGTGGCCTAGAGGTAGCACTTTCACCTCACAATCAGGAGGCTGTGAGATCCATCCTAGGTAGAAGCAGATATTTCTCTCTCTCAGGGCACAATGAGAATATATCTGCTGAACAAAACTCTGCATTGGCAACAGGAAGGACATCCGGCCATTAAACACTCTGCTAGCTCCATTCAGTTGCCCAGACTCCACCCCGCAAGGGATTATGGTGTTGTTAAATGATGACGATGATGAATAGAAGATGCAAAATCAAACCCATACCACAATAGCACATAACCCAACATGTTTGTGGTTCATTAAATGAGTTTATACCTTAATGGTCTGTCAGAACCTAGCTAACAATAGTTGTGTAAATCTAGTAAAAGGATGAACTTAGCTTGTTAGGCAGAATGTTATGAACTTAGTTTGTTAGGCAGAATGTAACAAGGATGATTCATCCACGATGTTAGCAAATTCTGGAGCATTGTCTTGTCTAATGGTGTGTCTTGAGTCTACCATTCCAGAATTCTCAGCCAGCAAAACCAACACACACATCAGGCACTATCAAGGAAATGTTGGCAAACAAATTGATTGATCACCATTATGATAACGATGAGATTGCAGAGTATTATGACTGCCCCCAATTTTTTTCCTCCAAAACAGTATTTCACAAGTCCTCCATGCTTTCCTCTTTTCAACTCCATTTTTTCCCAGGAGTCAGTATTTTCCCTTATTTACAGCTTCAGATTCTTTTACAAAGGAAGTTGATAAACAAGGTTTGTCTCCAGAAATTATCTTGCTTAATAGGTGGATGAAGATTCAGTCATCCAGGCCAAAGGTGTCTATAGGTTGAATCATGACAACTGGATTGTTCTGAGACATTTTGTTGTTCATCCAAGCACAGAGCAAAATGAGTTAGGCAGAGTTAGAAAGTCGTTGGAAAGTACCAACTCTTACCAAACCAACTTTCAGGGGTTTCTACCCAAAATGGCTTGCAATATATATCAGTGAAGACTTGATCATTCAGGCCAGAGGTGTGATGACCCAAAGGGGCATGGCAGAAAGGCAACACAGTCAGATAATCAATAAGAGTCCCTTTATTAGCTCCAACTTTGCCCCCAATGTCCAGGTTACCATCTCCCAGGAACAGCCTTTGACTGCAGAGAATTAAGTCCAAAACATGGTCAACACAAACTGTAACTTTAAGTCCAACCAAGCCAAACTGAGGTAATTAGTTGGGCAGGGCAGGAGCAAGAATTCCAGACATGAAGGCACAGCAAAACTCACATGGTTGGGAAGATGCCAGGAACACAGATAAGCAATGACAACACAGGATAAAGTCACGTTTGCTCCCAACAGCTGCCGCAGTCAGCATTCATTTCTTATAAATTTTCATCCCAGATGTAGCTAATGAAGGGAATCAGGGCCCTTTCCTCCCCCATAAGTCACGCAACTCATGTTGCTCCCTTCTCCATTCCTGCCTGTGTGCCCTAGGATGAAGAGGTGGTGGGCCTGGGTCTTCCTCTGAACTCCGTTTCCTCTCTTTCCCCTACTCTGCCCAGCCGGACTTTGCCCTTCCCCAGCCTCCTCCACAGCCAACGGAGCTACACCCCCGCTCCTATCAGCTGTTCGTCTTCCTCCTCAGATTCAGACTCTGACAGAGGCAGGACAAAAGGTGTCTGTAGGTTGAATTGTGGCAGCTGGACCAAACTTTGAGCAATGAAATGTCTCAGATTAACAACATTTGGCCCAGTTGCCATGATTCAACCTATAGACATCTTGTCTAATCGAGGATAACATAGGAAAGACAAGAAGAGGATAATGTTAAAGTGAAGCCAATTAGTTCTGGTTACGTCATGTCTCTGCAAGACCACATTAGAGTGAAAACAATCAATAACGTTCACCCAGGATTAAATCCAATCATGTTCAATAAAGCAAGGCTTGTAAATACATTTTTCTCCTCCCAACCCTGAAGATATGATTAAGAATTATCAGTGATGTTTCAAAACAGTTGTCTAAACACGATATCATGGTTTTTTTCCCTGAGCATGTATGTGTACACATACTTATTCTCACCAGAACAGCTGGTGTTTATAATATCTAAAAATAATGAATATAATGTATTATCTTTGTTCCAAGAAATTAGATAGCAACCTTCATTACAAAATCTGTTGAGCTTGGTGATTTTTGTCTTACTTAGTATGTTTTGGCAGAATTTATGCCAGCACGTGTTTCTCCCACACTGTCTCCATTAATGGATTTGGAATACATTAGAGTCACAGATTAAATCAATTTATGATGTGCTAATATAACATATATATCGTCTAATAAAGAAGATGGGGTGTGTTTATCCCTATCCAGGAAGTAAATGGATTTAGCTGCTTTAAGCTCCCTCTTGGATTCTCTGTCATTTAAGGTAGTTAGCCAACTCCATGGAATAATATTTCTAGCTGAGTTTTACTTATTTCTTGGTCATTTTGATATTTTCTTTTCCTCGGCATGGACAATTCATTCAGACAGGAAAAGCTTCCCTCAAATTGTAAAGGGAAAACCAATGAAAGGTGTGGTCTGGTTCCACATTATGCTAAGCCACGCTTAGCTGTGCTTTACTGGACAAGCCAGTGATGGCTGGGGGCCAGTGGTGGAATTCAAAAAATTACTACTGGTTCTGTGGGCATGATGACTGTGGTGTGGCTTGATGGGTGTGGCTTGGTGGGCATGGCAGGATTAGGATACTGCAAAATCCCCATTCCCTCCCCATCCCACTAACCTGCATTCCAGCTCTGTTCTCCTGTGCAGGGCAACCAAAGAAGACCCAGCCAATCATCTGGGATTCAATGGGAGGTGGAGAATAGATAGGGGGTGGGGCCAGTCAGAGGTGGTATTTGCCAGTTCTCCGAACAACTCAAAATTTCCGCTACCGGTTCTCCAGAACTGGTCAGAACCTGCTGAATCCCACCTCTGGCTGGGGCCATATAACATGTTAAATAAAATTGAACAAGTCACAATGAAGCTGGTGACTAATCCTAGAATAGAGTAGAGTAGAGTAGAGTAGAGTAGAGTAGAGTAGAGTAGAGTAGAGTAGCATAGCATAGCATAGACAGAGTTGGAAGGGACCTTGGAGGTCTTCTAGTCCAACCCCCTGCTTGGGCAGGAAACTCTACACCATTTCAGACAAATGGTTGTCCAATCTCTTCTTAAAAACTTCCAGTGTTGGAGCAATTGCAGCTTCTGGAGGCAAGGAGTTCCACTGGCTAATTGTTCTCACTGTCAGGAAATTCCTCCTTAGTTCTAAGTTGCTTCTCTCCTTGATGAGTTTCCATCCATTGCTTCTTGTCCTGCCTCAGGGGCTTTGGAGAATAGCTTGACTCCCTCTTCTTTGGGGCAGCCCCTCAGATATTGGAAGACTGCTATCCTGTCTCCCCTAATCCTTCTTTTCATCAGACTAGACATACCCAATTCCAGCAACCGTTCTTTCTATGTTTTAGCCTCCAGTCCCCTAATCATCTTTCGTTCTCTTCCTGCACCCTTTAGTAATAGCATCCTTGTTAACCAGAAGCCCCCTGCCTTTAATAACAATATTTCCATGCTCTGCCTATCGAAGAGAGCCAACAATATAACTTTCCTGACTTGCATTTCCTTTAAGCCAGCAAATGACATTTTGTGCTTCCACGCTTCAGAAATACCTACCTCCCCAGCCTCAGTTTCCATTAAAATTAGCAACTTATCTTTATGCTAACCGTATTCTGATTCCGGATTCAGTGAGGAAACTTGTTTTATGGAGCTGGTGTTAATACGCCGTTCTTATGAACGAGTTTGATTTATAGAAAAGTTCATGGAAGTGGATGGTTTTACGCAAACATGCAGAGTGTACACCGTGTCCCACTCGAGATGACTGGGCCATTAATCACCTCTTCTTTTGCCTCTGGATTTGATGTTTAGTTATTACATTTGGGGGGGGTTCTGCAGAGAGTTTGCTTGCCCAAAATTATGCTCAGAAAAAAAGTAACTCAGTAAGTTTGCCTCTGTTAAGTGCCTTCTCTTGCTAAGTGAAGTTGATGCAGCCTGCACATAATTAAATCGTGCAATTAATGGCTTCTAAATATGGTGCTGGCGATCGGTTCTGGTCATGTTAGATAGAAGCACCATTCCTGAAATCAAGATGACTGGGGCTTGAATAACTCTTAACCTTAGAGTCAGATCGATACCAAGGATCTTAGATACAGAAGACTAAACTGAAATTGCTGCATTCTCCTGTAATATAATTGCAAATGACCAAATGCAGTGCCTAAACTAAGCCTCATATTTATATCGATAAAAGGAGAATATTTGCAGCTCAGGGTTGAAAGGAGGGCTCCTTGGTGCTCTCTGAGCTTGGTGGTTTCCTTGAAGATGTTTCATTACCCAACTAGGTAACCTCATCAGTGCTAGAAAGGAGTGGGGTTTGCTCTCTGTGTATATAGATTTTGATTGACTGTTTCCTAGTATGATTTGATTGCTTATTGTACCCTATGACTATCATTAAGTGTTGTACCTGATGATTCTTGACTCTTGACGAATGCCTCTTTCCTTTTATGTACACTGAGAGCATTTGCACCAAGACAAATTCCTGGTGTGTCCAATCACACTTGGCCAATAAAGAATTCTATTCTATCTGTATAAGCAGCCTGCCCTTCAGTGTTGGTGAACATGTTCTTGCTGCTTCCAACCACTAGTATATAAATATAGGGCAAATCCCATTTCCTTTTAGCACTGATGATGTTATCTAGTTGGGTAAGGAAACATCTGCAAGAAAACAACCCAGCTCAGAGAGCATCAAGGACCCCGCATATTGATATCATATCCCAGTTCCCAAATTCAAATTTAGGAGACTTATCTTTAGCTCGATTTAATGTGTTTGTGTCCTGGAAGGAAAATACAGGAAAACTCCCCTATGAAAGCTGATACTGCCCCTGTGATATTTCTGTGGTACCAAAGAAGCTCCAACTTACGTTGTTCTGGATTGACCCAGTTCTACAGGGACATTCGCCACAGTTCAGTGACATATTTCAAATATCAAATATTTCAAATACAAGCGTTGGTGGCACAGTGGTTAGAGTGCAGTACTGCAGGCTCCTTCTGCTGCCTGCCAACTGCCTGCAATTTGGCAGTTCGGTTCTCACCGGCTCAAGGTTGACTCAGCCTTCCGTCCTTCCAAGGTCATTAAAATGAGGACCCAGATTTGTTGGGTGCATTAGGCTGGCCCTGTAAACCGCTTACAGAGGGCCACAAAGCACTGTAAAGTTGTCTAAGTGCTATTGCTACCTGGGCAAAGCTGAAACTGCAGCACTGAAGCAGACACTTGTCCAGCTACAAGAGAATAGATGAATCAGGAAATGAAATCTTTTAAAAAAGAACAAAATCTATATTTTCCGATCCGCAAATTGGATTTTTCTTCCCGCCAACCTGTTATAAGCCAGCTTTTTCACCGGCATCAGGATTAAGTTCTTCTTACCATGAATGCCTGTCAGATTTGGCTAAGGATAAAAAAAAACATCTTGCTCTCCGATGTTTAATTCTGATAAACAATTTGTTTTGGAGATGATATGTCAGATTTTGCAAATAGGCTTTGCTCCGTATTGGGCAAACAGATAAAGATATGATCCAATCTGGAGGAGGACAAAGCCTTTCATAATCACTCCTTTGATTTTCCTTTTTCTTTCCTAAGCATCACATTGGAAAAAGTGTTAAATGTCATCATAACTACGATAAGGATAATATATATATACAGCACATTTGCTGGAATGCCCCAAAGCATGTTTTAAGAAGTGTTAACTTAGACAGCTACATGTAGTACAGATAGATGGACAGAGGCTGCTGTGTTGAATTTAGCGATCCGTGTCCTGGAAAGGTCTTTCAGGAAAACAACACAAGGCAAGCAAAATGAGATCAATATAAAAATAAGTAAGTAAACACCAAGATTTGTGGGCCATTGAAATGGGAGGGGAGGGGGTAAAGGGGAGGACGTTTGAGCCACAGGGTCTCTGGATCCAATAAGCCATAATAAAACAAACCATAATAATTTAGGGAGGAAAGGGCTGGGAGATGAGGAAGAGAAAGAGAGGGAAGGGAGAGAAGGAAGAAAGGGGAAGGAAGAAAGAGGAGGAAGGAGGAAGGGGAGGGTGCAGAGGTGGTATTTAATAATTTAATTTAATAATGGGATTTATATGCAGCAGGTTCTGACCAGAACTGGTAGCGGAAATTTTGAGTAGTTCATAGAACCAGCAAATCCCACCTCTGACTGGCCTCGCCCCCATCTATTCTCTGCCTCCCATTGAGTCCCAGCTGATTGGCTGGGTCTTCTTTGGTTGCCCTGCACAGGAGAACAGAGCTGGAAAGCAGGTTAGTGGGGTGGGGAGGGAATGGAGATTTTGCAGTATCCTTCCCCTGCCATGCCCACCATGCCACGCCCACCATGCCACGCCCACAGAACCAGTAGTAAAATTTTGAATCCCACCACTGGGAGGGAGGGAGGAAGGAAGGAAAGAAAGAAGGAAGGAAGGAAAGAAGGAAGGAAAGAAGGAAAGGAAAGGAAGAAGGAAAGAAGGATAGGGAAATGAGGAAGGAAAAGAGAGGGAAGGGAGGGAAGGAAGGGGATGGAAGAAAGAGAAGGAAGAGGAAGGAAAGAGAAGGAGGAAAGGAAGAATAGGGAAATAAGGAAGAGAAAAAGAGGGGAAAAGGGGAAGAAGGGGAAGAAAGAAAGGGGAGGGAGGAAGGAAGAGATGGAGAAGGAAGAAGAGAAAGAGGAAGGAAGGAAGGAAGGAAGGAAGGAAGGAAGGAAGGAAAGAAAGAAGGAAGGAAAGAAAGAAAGAAAGAAAGAAAGAAAGAAAGAAAGAAAGAAAGAAAGAAAGAAAGCTCTGTTTTCCATAAAGAGAGTGGAAAGGACTTGAGATGTTAAAAAAAAAGTTAATACAGAGAAAGTGAAGTGGATGTAAATAAAAACCACCTCTCTCTCCCCTTGCAGTGAATCAGGCCTAAGGGGGAAAAAAACCCATCTATTTAATGAGTCCAACCTTGTAACTCTGCGCTTCACACTTTGCTCTCATCCCTGTTCTTTTATCTTGGTTACTTGGTAGCTGGAGTTGTTGTTTTTCCCCCAACAAACATGCCTCTTTGCTTTCCCTCCAAAAAGCAAAACATTCCTTTGAATGCTCCTTTCTGATTTGGGGCTGTGTGGGTCCTTACCACTGTGTTGTCCTTGAGGGAGCAGCCCTCAAAATACAAGAATGAAGTGCACCAATACCCCCATTTTAATGCTTCTTTCCAGCCTAAAGGAGAGTAAATAAAGGTAAAGGTTCCCCTTGCACATACGTGCTAGTCATTTCTGGTGCTCATCTCTGTTGCAAAGCCGAAGAGCCAACGCTGTCCAAAGACGTCTCCGTGGTCATGTGGCCGGCAGGACTAAATGCCTTCGAAGGCTCATGGAACGCTGTTCCCTTCCCACCAAAGTGGTCCCTGTTTTTTCTGCTTGCATCTTTTACGTGCTTTTGAACTGCTAGGTTGGCAGAAGCTGGGACAAGGAATGGGAGCTCACTCCATTACGTGGCACTAGGGATTCGAGCCGCTTTCTGATTGACAAGCTCAACATCTTAGCCCCTGAGCCACCGTGTCCCTTAAAGGAGAATATACACCCACAAAAGCCAAAGAGAACAGGCCATTGCTTGCTGGGGACTCTGGATCTAAAAGTAAACATCTTTCTCTAAATTAAACCTGATTCTGAACCTGGGTCTCCTTCTCGTTTCTTCGTCCATCACCTCCTGATTGGCAAACAGACTCTTCCCATAGCAATAGCCATAGCACTTAGACTTATATACCACTTCACAGTGCTCGACAGCCCCTCTCTAAGCGGTTTACAGAGTCAGCCTCTTGCCCCTCCAACAATCTGGGTCTTCATTTTACCCACCTCGGAAGGATGGAAGGCTGAGACAAGCTTCAGCCGGTCAGGATTGAACTGCTGGCAGTGGGCAGAGTTAGTGTGCAATGCTGCACTTTAACCACTGGGAAGGAAGGAAGGAAAGGAAAGGAAGGAAGAAGGAAGGAAGGAGGGGCAGTAGCAATAGCACTTTGACTTATATACCACTTTACAGTGCTTTTACAGCCTGCTATAAGTGGTTTACATAGTCAGCCAACTGACCCTGACAATCTGGGTCCTCATTTTACCAACCTCACAAGATGGAAGGCTGAGTCAACCTTGAGCTGGGATGGATGGATGGATGGATGGATGAGGAAGAGAAGGGGATGGAGGAAAGGAAGGAAGGAAGGAAAATAGCCATAGCACTTAGACTTATATACCACGGCACAGTAAGCCCTCTCTAAGGGGTTTACAGAGTCAGCTTCTTGCTCCCAGCAATCTGGGTCCTCATTTTACCGACCTCGGAAGGATGGAAGGCTGAGTCAACCTTGAGCCAATTAGAATCAAACTGCTGGCAATGGGCATAATTAGCCTGCAATATGACATTCTAACCACTGAGCCACCACAGTTCTTTGTTTCAACAGCCAACTCTTTTTCCTGGAAATGTTTCTATCCATCCTTTCCTGGTAAGGAGAAACAAGATCCTTTTTTTCAGAGCTGGTCAGTTGCTTCACTTTGCAAAGTTCAGGCTTAGAAATGTTCAAGCTGCTCCCCAGAAGCTTCAAACCCCACTTTGCCTGAGGATGCAGTTCTCCGTGACTAATGTTATTTCATCTTTTCTGACTCCCAGATAGAATCTGCTTCCTTTAGATAGCAGTGGATTATCCCAATAATGTCCTGGAAAGACTAATCCTGTTGTTGAGATGGTCAAGATTTGTGGCTTTCCGATCTTGTGGTTGAGATGTGTTGCTGTCTTTATTTTGAGAACGTGCTTTCTTTCTGCCAAATATTTACATATCATTTCTTATCTGGGGGAAAAAACTGAGCCTTGGTGGCTCAGGCTGTTAATTGCCTGCACTTAAGTTCCAGCTGCCTACAACTGCTGTAGGCTCGAATCCCACCAGGCTCAAGGTCGATTCAGCCTTCCATCCTCTCAGGGTAGGTAAATTGAGGACCCAAGATTGTTGGGGGCAATAAGCTGACCTTGTAAAAATGCTGCTTAGTAATAAGCAGGCATATACAATGGAATGAAGGCTATTGCTGAGCACACTGGGTTGTATCCCAAAAATTGTAAGCCGCCCTGAGTCTTCGGAGAAGGGCGGCATATAAATGTAATTAAAAAAAAAACTCAGAGGGGGACGATGGTAGAAACCAGCAATTAAAGAAAAGCTTTTGCCACCCTTGAAACATAATGAAACCACTGGATAAAATACACAGTATAAAATAAGGCCCTTAACCATCCTGGTTGCTCTTCTCTGCCCTCTTTCCAGAGCCTCAACATCATTTTTATATTGTGGTGACCAAAACTGGATGCAGTATTCCAAGTGTGGTCTTGTAAGGCTTTGTAAAACAATACTAGATAAAGTCCATGAGCTAGATCCCCGTAGTGTCAACTCATAAAATATTTCCATGGTCTTTTTAGAGTTGCCAACAGAAAGGGAGGGGGAAACAGTTTGAAAGAGCAGTATGGCAGCTTGGAAATTGAAAGTGCATTCCATACATAGTTTTTCAGAATAGTAACTAGGTGACTGAAGTTTCTGCCATGCAAAATTCTAGCTAGAGAACATGATTGGGGATTCTTGGCTATGGATGTGTCCCATTGGAGAATATGAATTATTCACCCAGGGGGTGGGGGAAAACCAGGGTCAAGGGTGACAATGAATTATGTGTCTCAGAGTCGGCTACACTCAGGCAGTGCCAGACATGTTAACTCCCAATAAATCCTTTGGAAGTTTTGGAAGTAAGACTCATGATTTAATTGGGGTAACTGCCGGAATCCTGACATGCAATTTTCTTGTCCTCTGTCTAGAAGGAATTCCCGTTGCTGCCTTCTTCTCCTGCTTCCCAGCCTAGCTTAGATAGCCCTGCCATTGCTCAATGGTCTCCCACCCAAAAGTGAACCATTTCCACCTCTGCTTAGCTTCCCTTACAAAATTCGCAAAGTTCGCCAAGTCTGTTGTGGAAATGGGGCGAGGCTGCGTTAGCAGTCTTTGCTGCCAAAGTGGCACTTCTTTTGTTTCCTTGGCGATTTATAGTGGCAACCAACCACAACAACAACAAAAGAGGTTAATTTGAAAACGGATTGTCACCAAATGCACTTGTTACTGGCATCCATTCTCAATAATAGGCTCTGATGGTTGCCAAGAACGGACAGTGTGCGCTTTTTGCTGACTCTCACGAGGGATGTGAAATTAATGAAGCCAAGAGAGACATGCTGTTGTGCTCTATTTCCACCAAACTGGCCTGATGTCTTCTGGGACCTGGGGGAGTTATTTGGTGGGGGGGCAAGAGGGGGTGTTACATCCCTTATGCACCTTAGGATAATTGAGCGAACTCAGTGGCCGTTTCGGTGGATTGAAATATTTTCTTCCAAAGACTCTCCATGACGATTAGTTTTTGTTTTTGTTTTAAAAAAGCCGTGTTCGCTTCGATTTTGTCTTTAAATGGTCTTTTTAGCAGGAAGACTTCAACTTGCAACCGCAATGGAGCCCAAGGTGTATGTTGCTAAGTGAGGTGTCAGGATTCTGGCAGTTATTGCAGTTAAATCATGAGCCTCAAGCCACACTCCCAAAACTAAAAAAGATTTATTTGAAGGTAACATTCAGTGTCCAACATTTACCTGGGCATAGCCGACTCTGAGATATGTAATTCACTGTCACCCTTGATCCTGCTTTCCCTCCCACCCCTAGGGGTGTATCATCCAACGAAAAACATCCGTAGCCAAGAGTCATCAATCATGCTCTCCAATTAGATTTCTGCACGGCAGAAGCTTCAGTCATCTAATCGGTGTTTGAAGAAAATATGAATGGAATGTACTTTCAGTTCCACACTGCCACCTGCTCTTTGAAACTCCCCCTCTTCTTTCTATTGTCAACTATAAAACGTGTATACGAAATGTTTCATGAGTTGACATGAGGCAGGTGTTGAATGGGTTTTGCCCACTAGTGGGATTCAAAGATTTTTACCACCGATTCGGTGGGTGTAGCTTGGTGGGCACGTGCTTTGTGCATGTGCACACACTTTGCATGCGCACGGCAAATGCCCACTTTGCTCAGGCGCACAGGCATTCCAATTCGCCTCCTGCAGTCCTGCACTCTCCCTGTTGCTTCAGCAGCTGCTGCGCAACACTCTGCGGTGCCGCGCAAAACAGCTGCGCTTCAAAAGCAGAGGATAAAAGTGAGTATGGGAGCCCAGGTGGGCGGGTGGGCCCAACAGCAGTGCAGCAGAGAGAACCGGTTCGGTCTCTGCTGCTCATCGCCACTACCGGCTCTGCTGAACCGGGCTGAACCGGTAAAATACCACTCCTGGTTTTGCCCCATTTTCCAATTTTCTTGCTACCCTTTCTTACGCGAATCCCTGCAGTTGTGAGGTTGGTAACACAGTTGTGGAGTGAAAACTGGCGTCCTCGTTGACTTTGCTGGTCCGATGGTCACAAAACGGGATCCCACGATCCCAGGGACACTGTCAACCGTCGTAAATATGAGTTTCCAAGCTCGGTAATATGAGTTTCCATGCAGCTGAATTCTGACCATGTGGACCATGGGGAAGCTGCAGTGGTGGTACGTGTGAAAAATGGTCATAAGTCATTTTTTCCACTTTGTAACTTCGAACGATCACTAAATGAACTGTTTGTAAGTCAAGGGCCATCTGTACGTCACTGCCTTTTTCTTCCTCCTCCTCCTCATCTTTGTTTTCTGAATCAATTTTCAACTGCTAAGCCACGGAGGGCTCCGGCCTCGCTTCTCTGTTTCTTCCATTCATTCCCCAAGATCACCCACATGTTCCATGACAGTCTGCAAGCATGCAATAGCCTTTCACGCTTATGTATTTACGCAGTAGCCTTTATTTATTTCATCTTCTTGTAACAACCCCATAATCCCTTGTGGGGTGGAGACTGGGCAACTGAATGGAGCTAGCAGAGTGCTTTAAGGGCCGGATGCCCTTCTTGTCACCAGTGTGGAGTTTTGTTCAACAGATATATATTCTCATTGTGCCCAGAGAGAGAAATACCCGCCTCTACCTAGGATCAAACTCACAGCCTCCTAATCATGAGGCTCTGCCTCTAGGCCAACACACCACTCTAATAGCATTTATTTATTTATTTATTTACTTACTTACTTACTTACTTACTTACTTACTTACTTACTTATGCAATAGGCCTTTCACATTTATTGCACAGTGTCTGCAACATTAAGACCCGTTTTACAGCAAGTGAATCTGGAGGGAAGTGAAGATATTGAATCTCCTCCAGAGGTGGTATTCAGCAGGTTCTGACCAGTTCTGGAGAACCACTAGCGGAAATTTTGAGTAGTTTGGAGAACCAGCAAATCCCACCTCTGACTAGCCCCTCCCCCATCTATTCTCTGCCTCCCATTGAGTCCCAGCTGATTGGCTGGGTCTTTTTTGGTTGCCCTGCACAAGAGAACAGAGATGGAAAGCAGGTTAGTGGGGTGGGGAATGGGATTTTGCAGTAACCTTTCCCGAAGAATGGGGAGGGAATGGGGATTTTGCAGTATATCCTTCCCCTGCCATGCCCACCAAGCCACGCCCACCAAACCACACCCACAGAACTGGTAGTAAAAAAAAATTAAATCCCACCACTGATTTCCTCTTATTATTCATTCTCCACCCCTCCCCGCAGTTGTAGCCCACGGTCCCCAAACTGCTGAGAACAGAAAATTTAGAGGGATGCTTATAGCTTCAAGTGCATCTTGGATGGCATCAAAGGGCTGAGAGATTCAGCCCTTCCCATTGCTAAAGAACAGATTCTGTTTTGGGTGGAGGGAGAGTACCCCAAATGGGCAGACCAAGTGTGCAGTCTGGTTATAATTAATTTCTCCAGTGTCTATCCAAGCAAAGACAATTGAGTTTCATGCTTCAGGACCTAGGCAGTTTGCTGATGAACGCTGGGGCAGGGAGGTGGGAGGAAATCCCCCCCCTCTCCTTATTGATCCAGGTATGGAGATACGATGTTAGAAAAAGTTCCTGATTTGGTCTCTTTCTCTCATTCTTTCTCTCCGTCTCATTTTCTCCCTCTCTCTCATTCTCTCCCTCTCTCATTCTCTCATTCCCCCCCCTCTCTCATTCCCCCCTTTCTCATTCCCTCTCTCTCTCTCCTTCTCTCCTTCTCTCTCATTCCCTCTCTGTGTGTTTCTCTCTGTGTCTCTCTCTTTCAGTCTCCTCTTTTTCCACCAGCTGGTGCACTTTGGGGAACTGGAAGTTCTTGCCCTCCGAACATGCCTCAGTGAACCTCCACTTGGCAAACTCAGTGTTGCTTTACAAACCACTGGCTTTGCTGCTCTGTCCCTGACTTTGCTAAATGAGGCTCCGTTAATCTAACCGTTGGGACCCGGATAATCCGGCCTCCTTCATCAGAAGATGGAGGAAGCAGAAATCTGCTGGCCAAGTCTTTTTCTCCCCCCAACACATGAGGCTAGCGGAGGTCTTGATGCAGAGAGGATCCAGATGGTGGAAGGAACAGGGATGGGGATTTTAGGAGGTGGAATTGGTTTTTGAAAGGCATCCATTGGAACAGAAAACAGTCAGCTCCCTGCAAGATAGACCATGTCTACTACATGCTAGGCAACTACATCACTAGTAGTTGTGTCAGAGTGTGCACAGTGTGACTATGTGAGACAGCCAGGGGTGGGCTTCAAAAATGTTGGCAAGGGGTTCTCTGCCCAGTTGCTGTGTGGGTGTGGCCATGGTGGGTGTGGCCTGGTCAGCCTCCTGTACTGGGAGAGGGGAGTTTTTGCCCTCCCTGGGCTCCGGAGGCCTTCCTCAACCCTCCAGGAGGGCGTAAACAGTGTCCGTGGGCTCTGGAGGCTCTCTGGAAGCCAGAACCAGGCCCATTTCCAGCCTTCCTGAAATTTTTCACTTTCCCCAAGCCTCCACACATGCCCTACATCCAAAATGGGCTGCGTGGAGATTCCTGGGAGCGACGGGCAGAGTGGGGTGGGTGGGGCCAGCCAGGAGTGGAACAGTAGGACAAGGGACGGTAGGCACGCTGGTCCACTTATGCACGCCCACTTACAGACCTCTTAGGAATGGAGTGAGGTCCACGGCAGACAGTTTAAGGTTTAAGTTTTGGGGGTTTGAGGATGTCACAACAGAGTTAGGGAGTGAGTTCCAGGCGTTGACCACTCTGTTGCTGAAGTCGTATTTTCCGCAATCAAGTTTGGAGCGGTTTACTTTGAGTTTGTATCTATGGTTTGCCTGTGTGTTATTGTGGTTGAAGCTGAAGTAGTCATGGACAGGTAGGACATGGTAGCAGATAATTTTGTGTGCTAAGCTTAGGTCAAACCCTAGGCGGCATAGTTGTAGGTTGTCCACATCCAAAATTTCAAGCCTGGTGGCATAAGGTATTCTATTGTGAGCAAAGGAATGGAGGACTCTTCTCATGAAATACCTCTGGACTCGTTCAATTGTTCAGTTGTTGGCCATTGGCTTCTTCTTAGGGTTGAGAGAAAGGGACCAGCCCAAGGTCACTCTACTGACTTTGTGCCCAAAGTGGGAGTCAAACTCATGGTCTCCTGGAAGGAATGGTGGGTTTTTTTGGAGTGAATTTTCCTCATTCCCCCCAACATTCCCATAGTTTAGGGAAGAATCATGCCGGTGAGGTTAAAGTGAGAAGAAATTCAGATATGAATCACGCGTGTCGAAGACCTTGAACATTTTGTGTTCTTGCCTCTGTTGACAAATAGAGACATTTGATGCAATGACAGGTGATATAGTGAACCATATTTCTCTTCCTATTCTGTTTAAATTGTATATTTAGTGAATTTAGTTTTGATTGATGACAGCTTTGGAGCCACTCACTGTGGAGAAAAAAAAAACCCGCAGATGGCATATTTTAACTATATTAATGGTTCGAGACTTAAACTCAGCACTATATATTTTTGCAATCCTTCAGAAAGCAAAGCTGCAATTTATACAAATAGATTCTGTCTGTCTTCAGACCGAGCAAGACTGACAAAAAGATGTCAGGGAAAGGGGTGTAGATCATCACTTCTTGGCACAGGGGGTTGGGGGCCAGGCAATTTTGATCAGGAGTTGCTTTTTTATGTCTTATCACATCTTCTTCATCATCATTGTCGTATCTTGTTGAAAGTCATAACCCTACCGGTATGTCTAAGGGAAGATCTTTTTCCCCTGATTTAAAAAAAAAATCAATAAAGGAGAATATTTGTAGCGGTGGGTTGAAATGATGGTGTTCCTTGGTGTTCTCTGAGCTGGGTTGTTTTCTTGCAGACATTTCATGACCCAAACTAAGTAAGTCGGGGGTCAAACTCACATCATCACAGCAGCATCCCGTGATGCATTGGGACTTTTTCCCACTTCGCTAAACTGGGCATGGGCATCCTCCCAAGAGTTTGACAGCCCAGAAGTAAGTGATGAAGTCACTGATGATGTTAGGACGGTGGTGCAGTGGTTAGAATGTAGTATTGCAGGCTGATGGTGCCTGCAATACTGTACTTTTGATCCTGACTGGCTCAAGGTTGACTCAGCCTTCCATCCTTCCGAGGTCGGTAAAATGAGGACCCAGCTGGTTGGAGGCGAGATACTAACATTTGTAAACTGCCCAGAGAGCAGAGTAAAGCCCTATGGAGCAGTATATAAGTGTAGGTGCTATTATTATTTCTAGTTTGGGTAATGAAATGTCTGCAAGAAAACAGCCAAGCTCAGACAGCAACAAGGCCCCTTAAAAAAAAGTGAATTGTTGTATCAAAGCATGGGTTGTGCCAATTTGAGCCTAAATAATGCGTCAAAGGGGCTCTTCCCCCCACAAAAAAAGGCTGTAAAGTCTAAACTGGGACATTTAAAACATTTAGCTGAATGGCATGCTAGCTCAGTTGCATTTATAACCCTTCGGTATTGAGCCATGAAAACTCCATCAAGAAATGCTTTAGGAAGTCGTAGCCTTTATGGCAAAAGCATTCTCTGATTGTTTGTAGGGATGATCTTAGGAGCAGAGGTGAAATGTTGCCGGTTTGGCCCGGTTCACCCGAACCAGTAGTAAAAAAAAAATGCTAGCAGTTCTCCCGAACTGGTACTTCTGATGATCAGCCGTGCCGCATGATTTAGATTAGCTAGAAAGCAGGAAATCATCAGATTTCTTGCTTTCTAGCTAATCTAAATCACGTGGCATGTTGTACTTCACTCAGAAGGCTTCAAAATGCTTCTTTTTTTCAGCGCCCAGGTGGCTTCCCTGAGGCCCAGTCGGCCAAAAACGGGGCTCGGGGAAGTGCTGTGAAAGGAAAAACAGGGGAAAAAAGTCTTTTGACCCCCTCCCAGTCACAAGACCACATTGCCACGCCCACCCAGTCACATCACCACCTAGCCACGCCCATAAAACTGGTAGTTTAAAAAAAATGGAATCCCACAACTGCTTGGGAAACCAGTCAAACTAATGCTGCTTAGGGAATGGTCAGATAAAAGATGGCATAGCCCTCAGGTGCATAACAGGTAAGGCAAAGGCTCATAAGAAACCTCGCCGTGAGTTATCCAGAGTTATCCAGTGGGATCACAATGGGAGGATTGTACTTTCAGATTTGCAAAGTGAATATGTCAGCCTTCCTAAATTAGACCCCAGATGCTTATCGCGATGAGGAGGAAAGACGTGGTTCGACGTGGTTAGGAGGTCAGGATTACCAGATACTTTTTGTAATGAAGTTGGGAGAAAAATCCAGGAAGGGCATCCCACCTTGGAGAAGACAACACAGCACATTAGGCTTGAATTTGGAAGCAGAAACCATGTGTGCGAGCTTTGATTACAGTAGCTATGACACCATGAGAAAGTATACAACAGAGAAGAAAGGAAGATCTGCTATGGTGCTCTCAGCAGACATTTGCCCCAAGCTGAAATGGAAATAGCATTTTATATGACTTGCTTCCTGCTCTTCAGATCCCTTGTGGAACGAGACACAATTTGAGCATAAATGTGTTTGCATCCGAAGACGAATTCTAGAAAGTTTGGTGTTAACATTCAAAGTCCTACACGGCATGGGTCCAGGATGTTTACAGGAACGACTCCTCCCAGCATCAAATACCAACCGCCCTGTACGGGCGCACAGATGGGGTCTCCTCGGAGTGCTGTCCGTGACTCAATCTCGCTTGGTGGTGACCCGGGGGAGGGCCTACTCTGTGACGGCTCCCACTTTATGGAATCTTCTTCCGCCGGAGCTCCGGCTGGCTCCCGATCTCCGCACCTTCCGCCACCAGTTAAAAACCTGGCTGTTTTTACAATCCGGGCTGTGCTGACTCTCTGGGGGTTTGTTCATTTTAACTTTGGGGTTTTAATTCCAATTCGACTTGTAATTTGTTTAATATGTTTTAGGTAATTTATTTATTGTTGTATTTTTAGCTGTGAGCCGCCCCGAGTCCTTTCGGAGATGGGGTGGTATACAAGTTGAATTAATAAATAAATAAATAAAATTTTCAAGTCTTCCCTTGAGGACTGAAACTTGTTTGTTTGAAAGTGGTGTGTATGTCTCTTTGTGGTGTACTTTGTCTGTCTATCTGACTCACTATTTCTCTATCATTGACCAACAGTCCTGCAAAATTTGGAGGCAGGTTTGTGAAGAACTAGCTCGATACCCGTGCTTCGCTACGAAACTATGTGGTCGGGCTTAGTTTTTGGGGAGGAAAATAAGGGGGGAAAATGTGCCTCTGCCTACCAGCATCCACCAGTATTCATCTGGCTAGTGACCTGTCAGTGTGTGAGAGAGTTGAGGGCTGTTTGGAAACTGAAACAGTATTTGCTGTGTGAGCAAGAAGGAGACAGTAAGGAGCCTGGGCGTGGCTTAGCTCAACTGTTCTTTACTAAAGCTGCTTGGTGCTGTGAAACTGAAACTGAAACTCCTCTCCTCTGCTTGTGTTTTGCATTTGGAACAGATTTCTTTTCAGGTGGAGAGGGGAAGTAGAACTCCTTGGCATCAGAGCGCATTAATAATAATATACAAAATACTAATGCTCTGATGGTCATTTCGAAAAATCCTTTCTTAGTGAGCACCTAGAAGCCCAGAGGAACATACGTGCCGAATTTCAAGTTTGTAGGCTTTACGGTTCTGGAGATTTTGTGATGATGTGTGAGGGGTATTTTGCTTTTATATATATAGATAATCTTCACGAGTCTGCTTTTTTTTTGGCAAAAAAATAGAAGAATTGTGTACCAATGCTTTAGGGGTGGAGAATCAATTCAAAGGCCATTTTGATTGACTCTGAGTCAAATCACCCTTTCCAAAGCCAGATTGATGTTTGAGATCAAATTGTCAATCAGATTGGATGCCCCCGAAGGCCTTTTATTTTCAAATCGATTTCATCTCTAATTGGATTGAACTAATGATCCAGAATGGATCCAGGGGTTCACTTCAGAGGAGGGGTGCTCCTTCTATTCGGGTAATATCCTGGGGGAAATGTAGACTCACATGCGTGCACATTTTAGCGCAAGCAACATTTTTTTTCTAAAAAAAAAATAGATATACAAATTTCGCAAACCAAATGTGTCATAACCCCAAGAAGAAAAATAGAACTTGACAGATTCACTATCCCTGTTTCTTAATGTGGCATCAAGATGGGTGAATCTGAGAAGCATATTTCACTCTGAGTTTTTCTTTCTTACTTTCTTAACCCTCTCCTGGCTTGGTGACATTTGAGAACAGAAAAATTGGCCAAGTGTGATTGGACACACACAAGGAATTTGTCTCCGGTGCATAAGACCTAGACAACCTAGAACTACTCCGACTTTGGTTCGATCTAAGTATAGTACATAAAATTATATATTGCAATGTCCTACCTGTCAATGACTACTTCAGCTTCAACCACAACAATACAAGAGCACACAACAGATACAAACTCAATGTAAACCGCTGCAAACTTGATTGCAGAAAGTATGACTTCAGCAACAGAGTGGTCAATGTCTGGAATACTCGACCTGACTCTGTGGTTTCTTCCCCAAACCCCCAAAACTTTAACTTTAGACTGTCTACTATTGACCTCACCCCTTTCCTAAGAGATCTGTAGGGGGCGTGCATAAGCACACCAACATACCTACCGACCCTGTCTTATTGTTTCTTTTTTTTCTTATTTGTATCCATTTCATGTATTCATAACCATATTTATACTTATACTGTTATCTAATAATCGCTTGACAAAATAAATAAAATAAATAAAATAAACTCGCAGTGTGCATATAAGCAGCAAGTAATAGGTCATGTCGGTCGTAAATCATAGTTATAATCGTTAATTATAAGTTACAAAATGCAATTGATAAGTCTTAAGAAACCAACAGGAGAAGAGTGTAGGGAAGATGAGAAAAGACGAGAAGTCAGACATTGCTGTGGGAATTAGGTGTTCAGCAGAGTGATGGCATGAGGGGAAAAACTGTCTCTCTGTCTGCTTCTTTAGGATTGCAATGCTCTATAGCAATGGCCTTCAACCTTTTGGGTACTGGAAGACTGGTTCTGCAGAGAGGTTTTTCCACGGACTGGAGGAGGCGTGGTTTTCAGTGGTGGCATTCTACCAGTTCTGTTCTGACCCAGGCTTCGTTCAAACTAAGTAAACACACACTGTGTGTAAAAGCAAACCTTTTTTAATGCAACGCTGGGGATTCCTTTCATTCCCAGCCAAAACTCATCAAACACAATTTTTCAGGGTTGTAAAAGGCTGCCAAGAAACAGACATTCACTTAATTAGCAGATAAACCAACAGAAGTTCCAGCAAAGAAAAACCAGAGTTCGCAGGGCTTCGATGAGGAATCAGAGTCTAATGGACTTCTTTGCTTCCTGCAAAGAGCATGTCACCGAGGGCTGGCTTTTATCCTGGATGGGAGGGGCAATCACCTCCCAGCCTTACTCCCTAGTCTCCCCTGCTGCTTCAGCTGCTCTCTCCTTCTAGCAGCCCTGTGCACACGCTGGGAACAGACTCCCCGGGGTCCTCTGCTTCACTGCTGCCAGACTCCAAAGGCTTCGAAGGCAGCACCCCACTCTCAGATAGTCCTGGCCCCATCCCTGCATCAGACGCAGGACCCTCGTCCAAGTCCTCTCCAGACTCCCTGACTGGTTCCCTTTCGTCCTCACTGTCCAATACCTCTGCCGTCCACACCGGCTGCTGGTGAACCACGACAGGTTCAGCCCGGTTCTGCCGAGCTGGTAGTGGCGATAAGCAGCAGAGACCAAACCGGTTCTCTCCGACATTCTGTGTTGGGCCCACCCACCCACCTGGGCTCCCATACTAACCTTTACGTCCTGCGTTTGAAGCGGCACAGCAATTGCGCAGCAGCTGCTGATGCATCAGGGAGAGTGCAGGATTGCAGGAGGTGACTCAAAACGCCTCTGCGTCTGTGCAAATTGTGTGCGTTTGCCATGTGTGTAGGCAAAGTGGCGTGCATACGCAAGCCACGCCCACCGAACCGGTGGTAAAACTATTTGAAACACACCACTGGCGGTTTTGCCTGCTGCCTGCATCCCACGGATGGAGTTTCACTTGTGTGCACGACCTGGTTTCTGGCATGCCTTTGAGACAACCCAAGTTGCCTTTGGGACAATCATTTATTTATTTATTTATTTTGTCAAGCGATTATTAGATCACAGGTATAATTATTATTAGATAACAGGTATAACCTGGATGACTGAGAATCTCCGTAGATATCCAAAAGAACATGCACATATTTGTCCTTTTCAGCAGGGTTCTCTCAAACTTCAAAATGTCGAATACCGATCGCCCTGTGCGAGCTCATAGACAGGGACTCCTCGGGGTCCTGTCGGTGGGCCAATGCCGTCTGGCGGTTCCCCGACGATGAACCTTTTCTGTTGTGGCCCCTGACCTTTGGAATCAACTGCCTTTGGAGCTCCGCCTGGCCCCTGACCTCCGCACCTTTCGCTGCGAGTTGAAGACCTGGTTATTTGACCAACCCGGGCTGTGACCCTTTGGGGAGGGTTGCTTTTTAATTATTTTATAAATGTTTGAACTTATAATTTAATCTAATTGTTTTTTAATGTATTTATTGTCTCTTGTTTTTAGTTGTAAGCCGCCCCGAGTCTTCAGAGATGGGGCGGCATATAAGTTCAAATAATAAATAAATAAATAAATAAACTTGGCAACTTTAAGACTTGTGGACTTCAACTCCCAGAATTCCCCAGCCAGCAGAGACCATGATTTTGATGAACCGTTTCATCCTCCTATTATTTCTGGCTGAACTGAAATGTAACAAAAATAAGTTGGCTTTGTAAAAACGAAATTTTCATTCTCGTCTATGCGCTGCGTCCTCCAAAGGGTTAATCTTACCCGCGCGTAAGAAACTTGCTTAACTGTTAGTTGCGAGTGTTTAGAGAAGAGAAGGATTTCCTTGTTTTGCTGCAAATCATGGGGGTTCCTCCCCCCCTTTCTGCTTTTCCTTCCTGTGGTTGGAAGGATACAAAGAATGACTCTGAAGTCTTAAACCTGGTGAGGCTTCTGTTAAAGTGCCAGTGGGAGTGATTAATCTGACTTTTGTGTGGGATTTAGAAAGTGGGGTTCACGCCGTGTTGGTTAAGCTGAGCAGATAACAGGCAAATACAGTGTAGAAGTGATATCGCTTATCGGGTTTCAGCTCCGTGTTTCTGATTCCTGCAGAACGCACCTGGAACACGCAAAGAGGTAACGCTGGTAGGATTAGCTTCACAGCTACGGTGGCGTTTATCCAAATGTACTGCTAATGAACCACGGGGTGTGCAAGGCCTAGAAATGAGCAGAAATGCTGCTTGAATGAAGTTGCAGCAGTGGCAAAGATCCAGGGCTGGAGCAAAGGGTCAATGGTAGAGGACAGGAAGGCCTGGAGGAACGTTGTCCATGGGGTCGCGATGGGTCGGACACAACTTGGCAACTAACAACACCCTCATGGTGTTGCTTATCTGTAGTTCACTTCCCGTCCTTTAGGGAACAAGAGGAAGAGGTAGTGGATAGGTACAACAGATCTACAACTAGATATATAAGCATATGGGGCTGTAGCTCAGGGTTGCAAAGAGGGGTCCCTTGTGCTCTTTGGTGGCTTTCTTGTAGACATTTCATGGCCCAACTAGGTAGCATCATCAGTGGTATGGAGGAAGAGGAGGAGGGAAGGACGGTGTGCTCCTTGGTGCTCTCTAAGATTGGTGGAGTTTTTTTGCAGATTAGGTAACATCATCAGAGCACTGATGTTGGGTAATGAAACATCTGCAAGAAAACCACCAAGCTCAGAGGGCGCCAAGGATCCCACAGACCTTCTCCTGCTCCTCTTCCTCTGTAGCACTGATGAAGCTACGTAGTTGGGTAATGAAACGTCTGCGAGAGAGCCACCAAGCTCAGAGGGCACCAAGGATCCCACATTTCAACCCTGAGCTACAAATATGACCTTGGGGAAAGAATGCATCACCTAGCAAAATGCGATAGAAGCCAGGAAAGGGGAGAGAAAATTAAAGTGGGGTGGAATAAGCCCTAAATATTAGACCTGGAGGCACCAAGTTCAGTGCCATGGATGGTGTGCATATTGCTTACCTTTAAGAAGAAGCTGGAGAGCCTCATTCAACCTCTTTCCGGGGAGTGGATAAAAATGGAAGCTGGTTTCCTCCACTCAGAACAAACTCTGCAAACTTTGTAAAACCATGCCTGTGGCCAACGGCTCCAAGTTTGATCACACAACTTGGCTCATTATTCACAAGCCAGAAAAAATCTAACCAAGATTAGCTACACTGAATGTGTTTTATTAACGCAGCTGCTTCATCTTGAACTAAGCTGGATAAGCATGAGACTTGGCTCATTGTTCATAAGCCACAAAAAACCTAACCAAGATTAATGTGGATGTTGCAATGGTCATGAGCATGAGGACCAGTCATAAGTCACTTCATCAGTGCCGTTGCAACTGTGAACAGTTGCTAAACAAATGGTTTTAAGCTGAGGACTACCTGTGCTTAGAACAAGGGGTCGTGTCTGCTCCAAAGATGGAGGGTATTGCTGCAGTAAGTTTTGTTTACATCATTGTTCAAAAAGTGAGCCCCCACCAGCGGCCCCCTGCCCACAAGACAAAGGAACGGCCCCCAGGAATGTAATGCCAAGTTAACAACGTTTGCCGTAGCTGTGAATCCAACGCCGGAAACCCTTCCGTTCTCGAGTTGTTGCAGACAAATGATGGATTTGCTTCTTGAATAAATAATTTCCAATGGAACAGAACTTTGTCACGGGATAATGAGGTCTCCCTTGCTCCCAGCTGAATGCCGAAGCACTTTATAGAAAAGGAGTATGAGATGTTTATTTTCAAAGCCGAACACATTTATCCTCTGACAGGACTTGTGTTCCAGCGACTTTATTTGGGCTCTATCAAATGTCAGATGCCGGCGTAATCACTTTGTCAGGCTGATATTGCTGTGCTAGTTTGCAGGGAAGGCAGCTCAATCTCCAGAATGCCAAATTGCTATCAGATCACTCAAATATGCAACAATGCTCCAATATACTTATATTTATTTCTCGTTCGCGATGGCACCGCTTTAAGCTGAGTAACACACTGTCGGCTTTTAAACAGCGTTCTTCTCGTCGGCTTGTATTTTCAGCATTGTTCATCTTCTTGGTAGCGTTTTATCCTCATCGGAGTCATTCAGATAAACGGCTGAAGGAAACACCATCGCTTGCCATGAAGGTGAGAAAGAAACATGGCTATTTTGATGAGCAGTGAGCCAAGTTTCATGATGCTTAACCAGCTTAGTTGAAGATGAAGCAGCAGCACTAATGAAACATGTTCATCTTGGTTAGTTTTCTGTGGCTTATGAACAATGAGCCAAGTCTCATGATGCTTAACCAGTTTAGTTAAAGATGAAGCAGCTGCATTAATGAAATACATTTGGCATAGCTAATATTAATCTTGGTTAGGTTTTTTGTGGCTTATGAACAATGAGCCAAGTCTCATGCTTATCCAGCTTAGTTCAAGATGAAGCAGCTGCGTTAATAAAACACATTCAGTGTAGCTAATCTTGGTTAGATTTTTTCTGGCTTGTGAATAATGAGCCAAGTCTCATTATGCTTAACCAGCTTAGTTAAAGATGAAGCAGCTGCGTTAATGAAACACGCTTAGCATAGCTAATATTAATCTTGGTTAGGTTTTTTGTGGCTTATGAATGATGAACTGAGTCTCATTATGCTTAACTAGTTTGTTAAGTGAATCACGCTGTTATTAAACACACTGTTGTTAAACAAACAAACATTGGTCACCACACTATAAAAAAGATGTTCATCACTAGAAGACTGGGAGTTCTAGTCCCACCTTAGGCATGAAAGCTGGCTGGGGGACTTTGGATCCATCACTAGGGGACTGGGAGATCTAGTCCTGCCTTAAACATGAAAGTGGCTGTGTGACTTTGTATCTATTACTGGGAGACTGGGAGTTCTAGTCCCGCCTTAGGCATTAAAACTGGCTGGGTGACTTTGGACCCATCACTAGGGGACTGGGAGATCTAGTCCCGCCTTAAGCATGAAAGTGGCTGGATGACTTTGGACACATTACTAGAAGACTGGGAGTTCTAGTCCTGCCTTAGGCATGAAAGCTAAGTGGGTGACGTTGGGCCAGTCTCTCTCAGCCCAATTCACCTCACGGGGGTTGTTGTGGGGAAAATTGGACCAAGGTGTGTTGCATATGTTTGCCATCTTAAGTTGTTTGTAAAACTAATAAAGGCAGGATATAAACAAGCAAACCTTCATTCGATATTCTTTCCATGATACTTTTATTACCAAAGTGCCCATTGATGGGTAATAACAACAGATTTATCTCATATTTACTAAAGGTTATATTCTCACCGATTACTATTATGGAAACAGTAATAGAAATGCAATTTAATTTTCTGTCCCTGACCTGCAAAAATGAAACGGGTAGAAGGAGCTGGAGGTGATTTTCAACTGAGTGAAACTCTTAATTTTGGTTCCTCTTCATTTCCTGTTTTGGCACATTTGTCTGTTTCAGTTCCTTCTGTTTTCTAAATCTTTCCGATTTGGATGCTCTTGGCTTTCCCCTTTTTCTATTTTTTTATCTCATTTCTGCACACGTTTGAGTTTTTCCTAAAACTGTTGTGTATTGTTATACTCCTTCAAATATATAATTTTGTTAGCAAATGTGTCTAGCGGACCCAGTTTCTGCAAACAATTTCCCCTTAATGTACTTTTTGTGCACTATTTTCATCAACAAAAGTATTTTTCTTCATTTTCTCCCACTATTGCATTTCTATTTCTCCCTTTCCCTGCCCATTGGCTACCTGTAGAATTGTGATTAAAATTAAAATTTTGGAAGATAACTCTTTCCTGCCTGGTTCCAAGTCCTGTGCATTCTGCCATTCTTTAATCAGAATTGGAGAATTGGGAAGGAGAACAGCAGAAGCAATAGCACCCAGACTTACATGCCGCTTCACAGCGCTTTACAGCCTTCTCCCTAAGTCAGAGGTCTCCAACCTTGGTAACTTTAAGACTTGTGGACTTCAACTCCCAGAAATACTGGTGGCAGTTGGCAGAATTAGCCTGCAGTACGAGCTTCCAAACCACCCAGCTGGCTTTCATGCCTAAGGCAGGACTAGAACTCCCAGTTTCCTGGTGATTGGCCCAAAGTCACCCAGCTGGCTTTCACACCTAAGGTGGGACTAGAACTCCCAGTCTCCTGGTGGCTTTCATGCCTAAGGTGGGACTAGAACTCACAGTCCACTGGTTTCTAGCCTGCCGCCTTAACCGCTAGACCAAACTGGCTCTCTAAGTTTGGATTCTTAGACATGCTATAAAATTGAACTGCTTTAATAGAAAGTGCGCATCAACCTTCTTCGAGAGAAAGAATTGGAGAAATACACTACTTCATCTATCGATTGTACCTTCCAACCATTAGAAGTTAAAACTATTACAGGCCCTACCTGGCCTCATCCAGAGCAGAGGACATCAAAAACTCTCCGTAGTTCTGGGGGAATGAAAAATCCACTTCTTTCCATTACTGGCCATCATTTATTGGAAATTCCTCAGCTTTTAACTGTTTCTCGAAGCTATTATTTCAGCCTTTGGGTTATCTGCTTCCCATCTCAAGGCAGGGGAGGTAACCACCTGAATCCTGAAAGCATTTTGGTCTCGATCATCAAAATCGTAATTGAAAGTCCTGGATGAGATCAGGATAAAATACACGTCGCAAGGAGATATATATATATATATATATTTGTTCAAATCCTGAATTTACAATGTTCAATAATATGTACTCTCGGGGCTGTGTTCTTCCTTGGTTTCATATTTTGCTTTTACCTGTCAGGCTGTTTTATCTCTCTCTCTCTCCAGTCAACTGAGGAAAGTTCCCTATTGCAAGCAGGAAGGCAAACATCTATTATGAATTTGCTGGTTCTGAATTTCTCAAATGCGCTCGGATATCCCTGATAACTGCATATGAATTTTGCTGTTGTGGGGAAAGGCGTGCATCGTTTCCTTCTTGCTTTCTTATTAAGGAAACCAGCGAAAGCAAAATGAAAATATTTGTGTGCTGCTTATCCTCAGAAGGGGAGGCGGAAAAAGAATTTGTGTAGCAAATGTTCTTTCAAAAGAGAAGGGAATTCTAGCAAAATTCTGACGAGTGGAAGTTTTCCGGCATCTAGTTAGAGAAAGATACCTGGTTTTCATTGTACATTTGTTTTATTAGATTTTTATCCCACTTTCATTACTTTTTATAAGTCAACTCAAGGTGGCAAACATACACAGTACTCCTTCCCTTTCTTCTCCCCCCCCCCAACAACAACTCTGTGAGATGAGTTGGGCTGAGAGAGAGTAACTGGCCCACAGTCTTCCAATCAGCTTTCCATGCATAAGGTGGAACTAGAATTCACATCTCCTGGTGATGGGCCCAGAGTCAACTAGTGGGCTTTCATGCCTAAGGTGGGACTAGAACTCAACATGTCCTGGTTTCTTGGCCAGCATCTTAACTACTATATAAAAATGACTTCTTTTAGTTGGTGTCTGTGTTAAGTTTGCATGAAGAGACAGACGCGGAGTGCTTCAAGCTCTTTGTTTATTAGTGACTACAGCTCAGAACGGACCCACTTTGGCTGGGCTGCGGCTGCTACTTATAGCCAGCAGCCGCAGTTGCCAGCCAATCAGAGTGCAGGGTTTTCCCGCACTTTTTAAACCAATCATTTCTTACATTTTAGAAGAACAGTTCAAACTAAACCAATGACTTTAAACCTGCATACATAACAGGTCTCATGGTTTTTCCATTTTTCAAACCATGGGAATGGCTTGATTTGAGGGCCTCGTGCGCAAACAAAAATAACGGTTGGCTTCCAAAAGTGGGCCAGACTACAACTTATCCTTCCAAAGTGCTCAACCCCATTTTAGCCTGGTCCAGATACTGAACAATCCTCATCGAAGTGTTGATAACGATGGAAATACGGAGGAGTTCCTTGCTTTTCCATTGGGTCTGGGTCTCCAGGAGGTGTTGTGGCCTGTCGGCCGCTGGCCCCTCTAGCAACTGAATCAGAGGAGGAGGAGGAGGCGTGGGAGTCAGGGTCAGCATCAGGGCAACCTGGGAACTCCGAGAGGGAAGAGGGAATGGAGCTGTCAGAGAGAGACATACAGAGAGGGAGCCTGGGCCATCTGTCAGCCCTAAAATGGAGAGTCAACAGCCCCCAGGTCTGGAGGTGGCTGATGAGGAAGAGGAGGAATAGCTGGGTCCAGTGCCTGATGCGCAGATGCACAGAAGGCAGAGGAGAGGAGAGGAGTGGAAATCTATGGGCCGGTCCTTAGGATGGAAGAGCCACCTCTGCTAGTGAAGCCCCACCCTAGCTCTGGGGATAAAAGGCAGGGGGCGGAGCTGAGTAGATATGGCAGAGAACGATTCATCTCCGTGCCGGACAGACTTGTTGGCCTGCGGTAAGAGAGAGAGAGAAACTTTTTGCCAGGGCTGCTGGCGCTGCTAATAAATGAATCATTGATTTAAATACAGAGGGTTTGTCGTGTTTGTGGAGCTGAGTCAGAACAGGAGGGTTCTGTAGGGCCTGGATTGGGGACATCGTGTGTCTTTCTTACCCTCTAGAAGCTGTCGAAAATAATCATTTTCCGCCAATGAGAAGCCTTTTCTCGCTCTTCGTTAGCTCTCCGCCCGCCCTGTGCTCTCTGTCTGATCAAGGCTGATTTTAAATCACGCCGGCTGCGTCCTCTCCAATTGATCTCTCCACTTTCCATCATCGGTGTCTGTTTAAGTGAATTGGACTTTAAGACTTTTTGTACCAATCCGCCCGGCCGCTTTGGAAAATTCTCAGTAGAGATAAGGCGATGATTGGCAGGCCTTCCTGTTCCCTCTAATGGCATTCCAAGTGCATTAGTGAAAAGCATTGATTATTTTTGTTTTCACCTGCCAGCAACTTTCTATTCCTAGCTAATCCAAAAGTAATTTAATTGCACGGGTGGCCCCGATGTTTCATTGGGGTCAGTTGTTCCATCCTGGGCTTGGAAGAGGCGTGTGAGGCTGCCCGAGTCTTCTAAATAGAATTCCCCTTATAGCTTGAATAAAAAGGTGTGTATGAGCGATGAGGG
>CM019162.1:20293816-20334203 GCA_009733165.1 Naja naja
TTTTCCTTTGTCTTTCTCTGTGTTTGTCTTTGCCTCTCCATTTCTTTCTTTCTCTTTCTCTATCTTACACTTTCTCTCTTCCCCTCTTTCTTTCTCCCCCTCTCTCTTTCTCTCACTCTCTTTCTTTTTCTCTTTCTTTCTCCCTCTCATCTATTTAGGGTTTTCATCATCCATGTCATGTTTCTCCCAAAGGCACCTTTTTCCAAAAGACAACTGGAATGTCTTGGTTTTTTTCCCCCTTGAAACTGCTTCACTTCACATCCAGGAAGGTTTTTCAGTTCTGAACTAAAGAAGCTTCTTGGATGTGAAGCAAAATGTTTTCAAGGGAAAAAAAACCAGGAAGTCCAGTTGCCTTTTGGAGAAAGCACCTTTGGGACTCTCTTTCCCTCTCTCGTATTTTTTATTTTTTCAATTGAACTGCTATACTTCACCATCGTTAGCTTTGTCGAGGGTCCACTTACATAAAATAGCATTATATGATTGTGATTGTTGCTTTTGGTGCCATCATCAGTATAATTCCTAAGGCACGTCAGGGTGGCCTAATGATAAAGACACTCGCTTCCCACTCAGAAGGTTGAGGGTTCAATCCTAGGTAGCAGCAGATATTTCTCTCTCAGGGTGCAAAGAAAAAATACTTGCTGTGAACCCTGCATGGTGTCAGGAAGGGCATTCAGCCAGTAAATGCTCAGCTCCATTCACTCATCCTGACTCTGCCCCAAATTAAGGTTCTACAGGTCATAAAAAGGGAGTTTTTAATCAATATAACTCCAAAGCTAGCAGAATGTTACCAATTGTTCTTTTTTAAAAAATGGGTGTGGCTCTCCAGGTATGTAAATCCAAGCCTTTGCAGAACATTGTCTCCAGAATCAGATTATTCTTTTAATTTTCCCCATTTCTTTCTTTTTTTTCCCTTCTAGCTTTAGTCACCAATAGACCACCTCAACCGCTGTATCCAGTAGAGAATCAGACGAGTCTTCTCGAAGTCCAGTTGGGTAAGTTCCTTTCTGAGAAGGTGTGATTGAAATGAAACCAGACCAGACTGTGGCTGATACCCATGTTTCTCCAAAAAGAAGGCCAGTTCTTATTTTCTTTTGAGCCTCAAAAAAACAGCTAGGGCTCCTTTTTGGAGGGTTCTAATTATTGACTCACCTCGCGGCAGTTATGGTTTGCCGGCTACCTGTGCAAATGGAAGTGGAATCGGACAGTGGGGAAGAAGGGACCAGTCAGGGAGTCTGCAGAGGACTCGGACAAGGGCCCTGCATCCGATGCAGCGATGGGGCCAGGACCATCTGGGAGTGGGGTGCTGCCTCTGGAGCCTCCGGAGTCTGGCAGCAGCGAGGCAGAGGAACAAGGGGAGCCTGTTCCCAGTGCGCGTATGCACAGAGCTGCTAGAAGGCAAGAACAGCTGAGACAAAAGAGGCAACTCGGGAGTAAGACTAGGAGGTGATTGCCCCTCCTATAAGGGATAAAGGACAGGCAAAGATGAAGAAACCTTTGCAGGAAGCAAAGCTGCTCACTCTGTTCAGATTAAACCTTGAAGCTCTGTGTGGACTTTGTACTTCGGTTGTTTTTTTCCAGTTCATTTGGCACTTTAGTTGTTGGCAGCAATTCAAAGGAGAGAAAGGTGGGTGCTTATCTCAAGGGACTGTTTGGGACTCATTACAGGCTGGGAATGAACATAATTCCCAGCGCTGAAATAAAAAAAGAGTTGTTTTAACTAAGCGTGTGCTTAATTATGGTCTCAGAAAGCCTTGGTCAGAACACCAACAGCCCTGCCCAGCAGGAGCCTGCTGATGGCCCATGTCTTCTGCGGCCACTTGCCACCATTTGCACACATTGCCCCAGCCTCTATTTCACCTTCAGATGCCTTCCCGAAGGCCCTCTGCAGGCAATAATAGAGCTCCGGATTGATCCGGCTGGGGCAATGTGTGTGAGTGACAGCAAGCGGCTCCAGAAGAAGGCGAGACAGGAGTCAGGGTGTACGAGGCCTGGTAAGTAGGGCAGCTCCACCCACCCCCATCCCACCCTAGCTTATTTTTTTACCTGTGTGCCTTGCCACACCCCCTGCATGCCTGGGTGGGCTGGGTCTTAATTAGGGCTAATTTTGTGAGTGGGGCTTAATTTGATGGCATGCGCTGAAAAACATGACAGGGCTTCTTTTCAAAATGGGTCGTCTTTTTGGAGAAACACGGTATTACTGTATGCAAATCAATATGTTACTTTCTCATTTGCAATGGGGAGAGCTCTTCCAACTGTGGTTTCAAGGGGGGGATTGCATAGGATTGGAGAATGGGGCTAATTGTCTGAGGTTCATCCAAGGACATTATGGATGGATGGATCCAAAGATCGATGCATTAGCTCTTGAAACGTTGCAATGAAACAACCGCTTTTCAGGTTACATGGGAGAAATGCTGATAAATGCAATGTAAGAGGGGAGATTGGGACTGTGTTTATAATGTTATGCACGATGTGTAGGAAACAGAAGTCTTTCTGCCCATTTCTGTACAAGTAGTCCTTGACTTATGAACACAATTGAGCCCAAAATTCTTGTTGCTAAACTAGGCAAGTTGAACTTTGTCTCATTTTACAGCCTTTCTTGCCACTGTTGTTCAGTGAATCATTGCAGTTGTTAAGTTAGTTTTTTTTTAATTACATTTATATGCCGCCCTTCTCTGAAGACTCAGGGCGGCTTACAATTTTTGGGATACAACCCAATGCGCTCAGCAATAGCCTTCATTCCATTGTATATGCCTGCTTATTACTAAGCGGCATTTTTACAAAGTCAGCTTATTGACCCCAACAATCTTGGGTCCTCAATTTACCTACCCTGAGAGGATGGAAGGCTGAGTCAACCTTGAGCCTGGTGGGATTCGAGCCTGCAATAATTGCAGGCAGCTGGAACTTAAGAGCTAGGCATTTAGCAGCCTGCACCACCAAGGCCCTTAGTCACACGGTCATTGTGGATCTAGCCTGACTTTGTCAGAAGGGTGCAAAAGAGGCAACGGGACATGCAACCATCATAAATATGAGATGCCATGCATCAGAATTTTGATCCCGTGACCTTGGGGATGCTGTGCAACCATCATAAGTGTGGAAATGGTCATAAGTTGCTTTGTTCAGTGCCATTGTAACTTTAAACAGTCACTAAGCAGACTGTTGTAAGTGTCAGGATTCCGACACTTAACCCCATCTAAATCATGAGTCTCTAGCCAAACTCCAAAAAGATTTATTGGGAGTTAAAAGATGTGGTATTGCCTGGGTGTATCATAATTCATATTCTCCAATGGGACACATCCATAGCCAAGAGTCATCAATCATACTCTCCAGTTAGAATTTTGCACGGCAGAAATTCAGTCACCTAGAAACTATCTTTGAAAACATTTATGGAATGCAAGCTGCTCACTGCTCCCCCCTCCCTTTCTGTTGGCAACTGTAAACAGACCATAGAAATATTTTATGTGTTGACAGTAAGTCGAGGACTTACTAATAGAATATGAGTCATTCTAGGTTACACTAGTTGGATGGAATTCCTCTTTCTTTAAGTACCACTTAAAGAAAGTGTCCCCGCAAAGTGTGAGGATGCTCACCTCCTCAGGTTTTTTTAATTTTTTTCCAGTTTCTGAATTTTGCAGACCTGCCATGTATTTTTCATCAGTTTGCACATGACAGCCAAAAATAACACCTTTTTGTGTTTGCACGCATTCATTTTCCATTTTGTTTACAAGCCATTTTTGTAAACCAGAAACGAGTTAAGCCCTCATGATTACTATTGTTTGCATGAATCTAGAGATTTGCATTCAGACATTTTTCCCCTAAGACACATTTGCAAAAATTGGCACAGAATGAATTTTGTTTTAGTTTTTTTTTTGTAAAAAAGAGTGAATTCCAAGTGAACAATTTTTCTGTTCAGTTCAGCGGAGATACCTGAAACTGGATAAAACAATTTGGTCTCCACTCCCCAATAGATCTTCGATTAAATAGTTTTAAGAGTAGATTAAACCAATTAGTGTAAGAGAGTCTTCTGTTGTTACTTCTTAACAGTGAGAACAAGTGAAGATTTCTTGTTTGGAAGTGACTGAAAGTTACAACTCTTAGGATTTACTTATTGCATTTGGAGACATTTAAATACAAGACTGCTCATACTGTTGTTGTTGTTATTATTATTATTATTATTATTATTATTATTAAACATAAAAAACAATGACCACATAAACAGTGTGTTATCTGGGTATAGTTAATTTTGAGAAATAATGATAATAATAACAATGATTCATAACATTAATAATGATCACATAATAATAGTGTTTGCTTATCCATTTATAATTCCTTCCTTATATAATTAATCATTATCCTATGGTTTTAAATTTCTAACTTCTGTTTCTATCAGTTAGCCATTGGTAAAACAAATCCCATGTTAAAAAATATTCAGTTTCTTCTTTCTCCTTCATTTTAAGTGTTAATCTATCCATTTGTAGCTCGCTGTCCTTAACCTATACTTGCAACTTGTGTTTAACGGTAGTTTCAAGAAAATATTTTATGTATTTTAAGGTCCCTTCCACCTCTATTCTGATTCTTTTAAATAAGTACTGTTTTGCTGTGAGCAAAGTCAGTTGCCATAGATCATAACTAAACTGCCTCCTGATATATATGTACGATAAATATACAACTAAACTCTTCTATCAATCCATGCACATCCATAACCTAATTTCAGGCTTCAAGCTCAGATGCTAAGAAGCACAATCTCTTTTTCCGTTGCAAGATGACAAAGATGAAAACAATCCTATTAGAGACTCAGACAAGAATCTATTCTTATTTTTCTACTTGTTTTTACTTTCGAGTGTTTAGAAGGGGTAGAATTTGCAAAGGAGATGGCAGGCGGACGCTTTGATAAATTATATCTGTTTTCCAAGGTTTTGATAAGATTGAAAATAATGTTAACCCCGAGAAGATAGAGAATTGTACACAGGTTTCAGCCTTACATAAACCAAGTGTGCCGACTGGATTGGCAGATTGAATCTTGAATGAAATCCGGACTCAACCTATGAGATGTTGTGCTGAAAAATATGGTTTGCTCCCCCTATTCGTTTTAGCTGCTGCAGTTTTGAACAGTGTCTGGATTTGTGATTCTAGAAAAACGTTAGCCCCTGTCTGTGTTTATAAGTAAGACAATATGTCTAAGCCACTGGGAACTATCAGCAACTCTTGACGGTTAATCTAATTACGACTTGTGTGTAGAAGAAAAAAAAACTAGGATGAAAAAGTTTTCCAAGCGAGCAGCGCAACAGATTGTTTTCATTTTTCCCTTCCTGAGTGCCTTGGAATACTTCGAAATTTCACTCTCCAAAAAATGCAAAACTAGGAGAGGATATTAGTCAGGAAGCATTGTCACGCTTAAGGTTGCCTTTCGAGAATTTTGCCAGTTTTGTATTTGGATAGGATTTATCGGAGAGGTGGCTGGGGAAAACAATAAATAAATAAACAGTTTTGCTGTTTACCAGAGGGAGAAATTGAAATTAAAAACAAGGTAAATGAGCGATCCCTTCTCATCCTTCGTTGGGGAAAAAATGTAAATACAAAATAAAGTATTTATTTTATTTTTATTTATTTATTTTGATTTGTCAATTGCTTACAAGATAATAGGTATAAGTATATACATGAGTAAGAATACAGGAAATAGGTACGAATAAATGGGGACAATAGGACAGGGACGGTAGGCACGATGGTGCACTTATGCATGCCCCTTGCAGACCTCTTAGGAATGGGGTGAGGTCAATAGTGGATAGTTTGAGGTTAAAGGAGTGGGGGTTAGAGGATGTAATAACAGAGTCAGGTAGTGCATTCCAGGCATTGACCTCTCTGTTGCTAAAGTCGTACTTTCTGCAATCAATTTTGGAGCGGTTTACTTTGAGTTTGTATCTGTTGTGTGCTTTTGTATTGTTGTGGTTGAAGCTGAAGTAGTCATTGACTGGTAGGACATTGTAGGAGATAATTTTGTGTGCTACACTTAAGTCCAACCGTAGGCGACATAGTTCAAGGTTGTCCAAGCCCAAAATTTCAAGCCTGGTGATGTAGGGTATTCTGTTGTGAGCAGAGGAGTGTAGTACTCTTCTCATGAAATACTTCTGGACTCGCTCAATTGTATTAATGTCTGATATACAGTGCAGATTCTAGAAAGATGAGCTGTATTCAAGTATTGGTCTAGCAAAGGTTTTGGAAATGGATTCGGTCATGGGCTCCTGCCGGTTCGGACTGGTTCTAGTGAACCAGTACAAACAAAAATTAGTTTGCCTCCCCTACCCAACCTGCGCCCTATCCTGTCTTACATTTCCTTCTTTTGCAACTTAGCTGATTCAAATGGCAAAGTGGATTACCCGCCTCAGCTGTTCTACTTACTGGGGAAGGCTAGAATGTGAGCTGGAGAGGCTCAAATGGGTGTTTATTGAATGCTGCATGCATGCGCAAAGTGCGTGCTCCCAGAACCAGTTGTTAAACTGGTTGCAGCCCGGTGGATTCACACCAGTGGTGGGATTCAAAATTTTTTACTACCAGTTCTGTGGGCATCGCTTGGTGGGTGTGGCATGGCTTGGTGAGCATGGCAGGGGGAAGTTATTGCAAAATCCCCATTCCCTCCCCACTCCACTAACCCGCTTTCCAGCTCCATTCTCTGGTGGGGCCAGTCAGAGGTGGTATTTGCCGGTTCTCCAAGCTACTCAAAATTTCCACTACCAGTTCTCCAGAACTGGTCAGGACCTGCAGAATACCACCTCTGGTTCACACATGGACTTTAATGTTCTGTTCTGGTCCCGCAAATGAGTGATGAGGACGGGAACGGCTCCTAGACACTGTAAATTACAGGAGAGTCTCCTTCTGCAAATTTTCTGACCTTTTCAACATTCTGCAATTTGCTAGACAAATGCCATCCATTTTCCTTCCTTCCCGCCATCCTCGTTTACAGCTTTGCAAAACGGGCGAGAATGGCAGAAGGAATGTCCAATCTGAATAGGCATCAACGGCAAAGATCAGGGTGGTGCATCATTCTTCTTTTCACCCCATGGTTGACTGTCACAGTTGAGAGCATCCTGATTAGGAGAATAGGCTTTTTTTAAAAAATGAGAATAGGAGAAGAAGGAGGGGAAAAAATAAGGATTCCGCCAATGGGAAGCGTGAACGTGGCATCCCTGCAAAGATTGTAGGTATTCCTTGACTTACGAGCACAATTGGAAGCAGAATTTCCATTGTTAAGCGAGGCGGTGAAATGCCCAATTATTATTATTTTGGCTGTGGTTGTTAAACTAATCCATGAGGTTATTAAGTTGATTGTGTGGTCATTAAGTGAATCTGTCCTCTCCCATTGACTTGACTATTAAGAACCCATCGGGGATTATCAAAAATGCGAGAGCAATCAACCAATGGAACAGAAGTTGCCTTCAGAAGTTGTGGGAGCTTCATCACTAGAGGCTTTCAAGAAGAGACTGCCATTTGTCAGAAATGGTGTAGGGTCTGCTTGGGCAGAGGGTTGGACTAGATGACCTACAAGGTCCCTTCCAGCTTTGTAAATCTGTTAAAAAATGGCCACCGTGTGGCCTCAAGATCCTGCAAACCTCGTCAATAAATGCCGGTTCCGAAGTGCCTCAATGTTGATCCATGTGATTGTGGGAACATTGCAAGAGTCATAAGTGTGAGGAGTGTTCATCAATTGCTTTTTTCCAATCACCATTTGAAGCTACAACGGCACTGAAAATCGTGACTTACACCTCTTTTTCACACTTACGACCATTGCAGCATTCCATTTTGATTATATGATCAAAATTCAGACAGTTGGCAACTGATTCACATCTATGATGGTTGCAGTATCCTCAGGTTATGTGATCTCCTTTTATCTGACCTTCTGACGAGCAAAGTCGATGGGGAAGCCAGATTCACTTAACAACTGGGTTCCTAACTTAAAAACTTGCGGCAATCCTTTTAACAGTGGTGGCAAGGAAGCTCATCAAACGAGGCAACACTCACTTAACAACAATCTCGCTTAGCAGCAGAAATTTTGGGCTCCGTTGCCGTCGTAAGCTGAGGATTATCTCTACACAATCATTTATAGATTGTTTGCAAACCTCTCTCTTCTTGTTGTACCTGTGATACTTTTCAGTACATTTCCTCTCTTCGGTGGTAAGTGGTTTGGTGGTTCTCCAGTGGAGGAGGAGGTGTGGGAATCAGAATCATCCTCAAGGCAACCTGAGAGCTCCGAGGGGGAAGAGGGCATGGAGCTGGCAGAGAGAGAGAGAGAGAGAGGGACGGAGGGAGGGAGGGAGAGAGAGAGAGAGAGAGGTGGAGCCTGGGCCATCCGTCAGCCCTCAGATGGAGAGTCAACAGCCCCCAGGTCTGGAGGTGGCTGATGAGGAAGAGGAGGAATACCTGGGTCCAGTGCCTGATGCACAGATGCACAGAAGGCAGAGGAGAGGAGAGCAGTGGAAATCTATAGGCCGGTCCTTGGGATGGAAGAACCGCTGCTGCTAGTGAAGCCCCACCCTGGTTCTGGGGATAAAAGGCAGGGAAAGGAGATGAATAGATGTGGCAGAAACCTATCCATCTTCTGGACGGAACGGCCTTGTTAGCCTGCGTTGAGAGAGAAACTTTTCACAGGGGTGCCGGCACGCCTAATGAAGGAACCTTTGAGTTCAGGGTTTGTTGTGTTTAGGGAGCTGAGTCAGAACACCCCGATTCTTTGCCCCCACCGCTCGCAATGCCTGGCATTCCGATGGGCGGCGTGCCAATAAATATCAATTTAACTTCGGTGGCACTCGAAGCTAATAGTTTACTGCAAGGGAGCCCAATTATGTCGTTCGCAAATCGAACAGCACGCATTGCCGCTCAAGCTTCCTCTTATTCTGTGCTAATTCAAAGTGTTCACCACCCTTCGTTGCCCAAGCTGAATAGTTTACGGTTGCAGAATTTACATATATTATAGCCATCCATGATTAAGCTGCAAATTATAGTTCGGCGATCCAGAGACAAGGGCTGGAACTGGGTGAATAATTAATTAACTGCAGGTAATTTATGCAGGGAATTTCAACCTCCCTTCTCTTTGCACATTGGACATGGGCGGAGAGAACGATGGCTTTCCTTCGATGCATCTCAGCGATTTGGGTAAAATAACTCTTCATCTCTGTCTCGCTCACGACTTGAATGCCTATTTCTTTGGGAATTGATATCTAATTCGGAAAGGTGGTGTTTCGATAGGGCCTTTCAGCCTCATATGGAAAGCTGGTTCTCTTTTGTGACTGATGAGATCAGGTTTTCCCTACACTTAATTTTGAACGTTTGTGGCTTGGGTTGGGCCTACGTAATTGTTCTGGTGCTTTCGGTGCTGCTACTTCACGGTTGAGTTTTCGATGCGTAGAATATCTTTGCAATTGAAAGATACCCTGGAATGAGACTCAGCCCCTGGTATTGCGTGAACACAATTTTATAGATTTCCAGGATCATTATATATTTTTTTTACTTTCTAGCATTAATCAGGGCTGGCTGTGTTTAGCTTCTGATCCCAAGGAAACACACCATTTCAAAATTTATCTGTTTGTGAAAATGCAAGGTTTTGTGAAAGTTGATATCCTTTTCTGGAGAAAGGCAGAGGCGGTATTCAGCAGGTTCTGACCAGTCCTGGAGAACTGATAGCAGAAATTTTGAGTAGTTCAGAGAACCGGCAAATACCACCTCTGATTTTTTTTAAATTCATATTTATATCCTGCCCTTCTCTGGAAACTCAGAGCGGCTTACAATTTTTTTGAGAGCACAATCCAATGTGCTCAGCAATAGCCTTCATTCCATTGTATATGCCTGCTGATTACTAGGGGTTTTTCGGCCCCCACAAGCGGCATTTTTACAAAGTCAGCTAATTGCCCGCAACAATCTTGGGTCCTCACTTTACCTACCCCGAGAGGATGGAAGGCTGAGTCAACCTTGAGCCTGATGGGATTCGAGCCTGCACTAATTGCAGGCAGCTGGAACTAAGCGCTAGGCATTTAACAGCCTGCACCACCAAGGTTCTTGATTGGCCTCGCTCCGATCTATTCTCTGCCTCCCAAGTCCCAGCTGCATAGAAGAACGGAGCTGGAAAGCATTTCCCAACTGGATGGTGGGAAATGGAAGGATTGATACTCCTTGCAGACAGCTGGTCATTTGCATTCTTTGAGAGAACCATTGAGGCCACCTGGAGGTTTGTCTGTGTCCTCAGGGTCACCTGAGTGGTGAAAATGGGTGTGTGGAGCCTTCTTGGAACTGATGGAAGGACTATGTTGAAAGGACTACAACACAGTCCTTTCAGCAGTTCCAAGAAGGCTCCACCACCAATTTACACCACTCAGGTGACTCTGGTGACACTGATAAACCTCCAGGTGACCTTAACAGCCTGCTAAAAGGATGCAAATGACCAGCTGTCTGTAAGGAGCATAAATCCTTCCATTTCCCATCATCCAGTCAGAGCTGAAGAAGCTTCTTGGATGGGAAGAGAAACATCTTCAAAGAAAAACCAGAAAGTCCAGTTGCCTCTTGAAAAAGCACTTTTGGGACTCTCGTGACCTGGATGACTGAGAATCTCCATAGACATCTGTTGATGGCCTGATTTGCTTCCAGGAATTCACTCACATTTTAACTGATCTCCTTAAATTCATTAGGTGAATAAGGCCAGGCGTATATTAGCTGCTTCAGAGCCTGTCTTTCCATCCGTGATACAGTTTAAAAATAAGGTTAAATCCTCCATCCTTTAATTGATTAGCTGTTTGTGGTTTAGCAGGCATCCTGTTTTCATGCAATAACCATGTTTGCAGAGAGAAAGTGAGAAGAGAAATGTGTCGATTTTTCCCTTGGATAGAAAATGTTTAGTTTACCGGATGAGATCCACAAGAAGCATTGGCGATGCCTGAGATACAAATCTCAACACGTATCCCTTGCCACACAGCCTGACTTGTGTTGTTGTGTAATTACTCGATGCAATAAAAAGGAGAGAATGTCTGATCACTGATGAATTGGTAAATAGCAGCCTCACTTGGTCAGGATGATCAAATGAACAGAAAGGTGTGTGTGTGTCTCTCTCTGTGTGTGCTGCCCTCTCAATTAATTAGGCTGTTGTTTACTGACTTGGTAGTCCCTTGATTGGGATATTGTTTGCTGTTCATATTGTGTTAATTTCTGCTTATCTGGGTGTGTTGATTGCTGGTCAAGAGCTTTTAGCGTTTTGATGGTCTCTTTTCAATGGTAGGTAGATGTTGTTTATCTCTATGTGCCTGTTGATAGATGTCCCAGAAGTGCTTTTTCGAGAGGCAACTGGACTTTCTGGTTTTTCTTTGAAGGCATTTCGCTTCTCACTTGGTCAGGATGATCAAATGAACAGAAAGGTGTGTGTGTATGTGTGTGTGTGACTTCCGATTACCTGTGACACTTTACCTGCACAAATACAGGGAGTCCTTGATGTACAACCACAATTAGAGCAGAATTTTAGTTGCTAATGGCCCCAGATTCCTCCAGCCAGCTTTCATGGCTAAGGTGGGATTAGAACTCACCATCTCCTGGTGATTCTCCCAAAGGTACCCAGCTGGCTTTCATGCCTAAGGTAGGATTAGAACTCATCATCACCTGGTAATCGATCCTAAAATCACCCAGCCGGATTTATATCCAAGGCGGGGCTAGAACTCACCATCACCTGGTAATCGACCCTAAAATCACCCAGCCGGATTTATATACAAGGCGGGACTAGAACTCGCCATCACCTAATATTTGACTCTAAAATTACCCAACCCAGATTTATATCCAAGGTGGGACTAGAACTCACCATCACCTAGTAATAGGCTCAATGTGACCTGGCTACTTTCATGCCTAAAGTGGGTCTAGAACTCACTGTCACCCAGCTTTCTGGATCAGCACCTTAACCACCAGGCTAGGTCAAACTTGCACAGACAAAACTCTACAGCCTGTCTTTATCCTATTATTCTATTTTATGTATTCTATTATATGACAATTTTGTATTTTCTTTTATTATTTTGCAATGAAATGTAAGAGCTGCATAAATTAAATAGCAGTTGTGACAGAACGATGTATATTAATTAGAGACCAAGCACATCTGCCCATCTGGGTTTTTCTCGGTTTCTCACCATTCCTCATCTTGGATTTGCTCGGCCCAGTTTACATAACTATTGAAAAGCCACAAAAGAGCTGCATCAGAATTGGTATGCAGCCTTGGAACATCATTTCCCTAACATATAAAAAATGTCACACACGTTTCCTAAGTGTAATTTTCTCTTTTGCTACCACATGCGCTTTTTGGTATGCACATTTTTATAATACGTGTAAATGTTGCCTTTCCTTCTTTCTTTTTTTTTTTTTTGCTCATTTGTTTGTTTGTCTAACTGCTTTGCAAAATTCTGGGGGAAAAAATTCATCCGGAGTCATTTATTTGTTTGGGGGAAAAAAAATAAAATAAAAACAGGGAAACCAAGCTTTTAATGAAGTTTAAATTCCCTTTGGGGTAGATCCTGGCTTCAGTGGGGAATTCAACCCCCCGACTGCCACTCAAAGGGCCAACTAATTTATCTGTTCCACTTTAACTGGCAGGGATGATGTTTGCAGTGTAAGAAATCCTATTTTTGCTTCAAAACAAATAACATCTTGCTTATGCTATTTGAAGCCACGCGAGTGAATTTCTTTATTCCAAAGTCATGGAAAAAAAACGTTGTTGTGAAATCCTGATCCAGACACCATAGCCTGGCTGCAGGATTGTGTTTAAAATAGGTTGAGTTTGCATAACATTCACAGCTCACATTTTAACCTAGTTTGTTGCTGTGTTGTAGTAACTGGGCTATGTAGTTATTTTAAGACCCACATGAATAAGAGAAGCTGTTTGGTGTCTTGGTTAAAGCCTCAAACTAGAAACTGGGAGACTGTGAGTTCTAGTTCAGCCTTAGCCATGAAAGCCAACTGGCTGACTTTGGGCCAATCACCAGGAGATGTTGAGTTCTAGTCTCACCTTAGCCATGAAAGCCAACTGACTGACTTTGGGCCAATCACCAGGAGATGGTGAGTTCTAGTCCCGCCTTAGGCATGAAAATTAGCTGGGTGACTTTTGGGCCAATCACCAGGAGACAGGGAGTTCTAGTTTTGCCTTAGCCATAAAAGCCAACTGGCTTACTTTGGGCCAATCACCAGGAGATGGTGAGTTCTAGTCTCGCCTTAGTCATGAAAGCCAACTGGCTGACTTTGGGCCAATCATCATGAGATGGTGAGTTCTAGTCCCGCCTTAGGCATGAAAATTAGCTGGGTGACTTTTGGTGCAATCACCCAATCACTGGGAGACAATGAGTTCTAGTCCTTCCTTAGGCATGAAAGGCAGCTGGGTGACCTTGGGCCAGTCATATGTTTCAGCCCTAAGAAGCAAACAATAGCAACCCATTTCTGAAATCTTTGCAAGAAAACTTGTGCAGGGATTTGTGCATGCTGTTTTCAGGAGTCAACATTGTCTCGAAGACACAACCATCACCAATAATAACAACAGCAACAACAAGAGCAGTATGAACTTGGGAAATTGGGTTAATTGACTAAGCCAGGGTTCACTGAAATGGAAGTACGCCTGCCACACAAATGTAGCTATTTTGGAAACTTTTTTTTTTTTAATAAAAAAATTAAAATAAATCTGACGTTTTAGGAGACCATAATGGAAGATGATGAGATCGAAGATGAAGAAAGGAAACAGCTGAGTTGGGTTTTCTTTTTTTAATTCCTTTCCATCGCTAGCTTGATTGAAATCGCTCGGTTGATTGGGTGGAACCTAATTTAGTTCCTGACTCAAACCAGAATGTGGCCCAGGGACAGCTGGAAATGGATGCTCCCTTCTCAACACAACACAACACAACTGAGCTATTTAGAGACCGTGTGACTTCCTCTGTTTCATCAGAAAACTCCAACTTATACAGAACCTTTTTTTATTATGCCTCTCAGTAGTTCTGACTCTTTCACAAAACACCTTTTCACCTCTTGCATTTATTTTTTGCCCAGTAGGAAACAGAAGGTTCACATCTATGCATTCCTCGCAAAATTGGATTTTTTAAAATAAGAGCCGACTCTAGCTGGGAGTGAATTCTGTGATCTTGCTCCAGCAGATAAAAGGAGCTCTATCTTGAATGAAGTTCAGCTAACATTCATGATTGTGTATCTGTGTGTATCTCTTCAAATCAGTTTTGAGTCCTGCCTGGATTAGATCCTATAGTTTTCTTGGCAAGATTTGTGAACTGGGTTGCCATTGCCTGCTTCCTAGGGCTGAGAGAGAAGGCCTGGCTCAAGGTCACCCAGCTGACTTCATGCCTAAGACGGATCTAGAAATTCATGGTTTCTAGCCTGGTGTGGTGGCTCAGTGGCTAAGACGCTGAGCTTGTCCATCAGAAAGGTCGGCTGTTTGGCGGTTCGAATCCCTAGCGCCGCGTAACGGAGTGAGCTCACATTACTCGTCCCAGCTTCTGCCAACCTAGCAGTTCGAAAGCATGTAAAAAATGCAAGTAGAAAAATAAGGACCCCTTTGGTGGGAAGGGAACAGCATTCTGTGCACCTTCAGCATTTTGTCATGCCGGCAACATGACCACGAAGACATCTTCAGACAGCGCTGGTTCTTTGGCTTTGCAACGGACATGAGCACCGCCCCCTAGAGCCGGGAACGATTAGCAAGTATGTGTGAGGGGAACCTTTAGCTTTAGCTTGGCGCTGTCACAACTACACCAAACTGGTTCCCTCTTTATGTGGCTTATAGTGAACCATAAAACAACCACATATTCCAGTTAGAGCATCACAGCAACAAACTAGATTAAATGTGATTTGCAAGTGTCATGCAAACTCAGCCTCCCTTCTGTTTTGTTTTGTTTTTTCCCCTTCATGACATCTTCTCCAAACCTGTGAAAATTGGGAGACTTCCTGACATTTTTGTCCAATCCTATGAAGATTTGGAGACATTTTCTTCAACACTTCTTGGATTGGACATCTGACCTTGCAGTATACAGGGTCCATCTGAGTCCAAACTTTAGAATTAATCCAAATGGGTAATTTTCTGGATCAGGAATCTACGGGAAGTTTAGTTAGGTGGAACTAGGGGTGACATGATAGCCCCTCAATATTTGAGGGGCTGCCACAGAGTAGAGGGGGTCTACTTCAGAGGTGGTATTCAACAGGTTCTGACCAGTTCTGGAGAACTGGTAGTGGAAAACGTGAGTAGTTTGGAGAACTGGCAAATATCACCTCTGACTGGTCCCACCCCCATCTCTTCTCTGCCTCCCATTGAGTCCCAGCTGATTGGTTGGGTCTTCTTTGGTTGCCCTGCACAGGAGAACGGAGCTGGAAAGCAGGTTAGTGGGGTGAAGTGGGAATGGGGATTTTGCAGTGTCCTTCCCCTGCCATGCCCACCAAGCCACACCCATCAAGCCATGCCCACAGAACTGGTGGTAAAAATTTTTTGAATCTCACCACTGGGAGGGTGGGAGGAAGGAAGGAAGGAAGGAAGGAAGGAAGGAAGGAAGGAAGGAAGGAAGGAAGGAAGGGAAGGAAGGAAGGAAGGGAAAGGAGGAAGGAAGAGAAGGAAGAAGAAAGAAAGGGAAGGAAGGAGGAAGGGAAAGGAGGAAGGAAGAGAGGGAGAAGGAAGTTGAGAAAGGGAGGGAGAAGGAAAGAAAGAAAGAAAGAAAGAAAGAAAGAAAGAAAGAAAGAAAGAAAGAAAGCATCTGTTTTCCATATAGAGAGTGGACACCATGCCCACCAAGCCACGTCCACAGAACCAGTAGTAAAAAATATTGACTCCCAACACTGCTCTACTTGTTCTCCAAAGCACCTGAAGGCAGGGCAAGAAGCCATGGAGGGAAGCTAATCAAAGAGAGAAGCAATCTGGAACTAAGGAGAAACTTCCGGACGATGAGGACAATCAACCTTGCCTCCAGAAGTCGTAGGTACTCCATCACTGGAGGTTTTAAAGAAGAGATTGGACAACCATTGGTCTGAAATGGTTTAGGGCTTCCTGCTTGAGCAGGGGGTTGGACCAGATGACCTCCAAGGCCCCTTCCCACTCTTTATTATTTGAAATTCAGTGAGCCGCGGATGGCGAATATAGATAGATATTTGTTGAGACTTTTCAAAGGAGGGAGGCAAGCATTAATACGTTCCATTTTTATTTTTGAAAAATTGGAGTTGTTTTTTTTTTCCCCTCCTCTCCCCAGGATGCATCTCACACCAAGACACATATCAAGTGTCTAGATAATAAGTGACACAGCACAGAAGGGAATTGGTGAGCACCGTTTCGACTCTGTGCACACTGAGCAAGGATTTTTCATTTCATCCATCATTCACAGCTCGCTGCAGTGCCTCCAAAAGTCACTTAAACTCATCCTGTCTAGCAAACGATGGGATGGAAAGAGGCCAAAAACTCAGTGCCACGTCCCTTTGTACTGCGGTACCTCTGGGCTTGGAGGATGCAAGGCGGCCAGAAGTCACGATGGTTACCAAGATGGAGATGTATATTGGAGGAGCACGTCCCTTGGGTTCCAAGTCCAGGGTGTTCTGTGGCCCTGATTCTGCAATAGTTTTTGTGCCTGTTCCGTTTCTGCAATGGTTAACCCAATTTCTTCTGAAGAGGTCCTCCTGAAATGCAGACAAGGCAATTGTTAGAATAGAATATTTGTAGTTGAACTGTGGGGTCTTCGGTGCTCTCTGAGCTAAGCTGTTTTCTTGCAGATGTTTCATGACCCAACTATGTAACTTCTTCAGGGCTAAAGGGGGGGGAAGGAGGAGGAGGGGTGTCCTTGATGCTCTGTCACCTCGATTGTTTTCTGGCAGATGTTTTATTACCTAACTGGGTAACATCTTCAGTAGCAGAAGGGGGTTTTGTGGAAAAAGAAGATGAAGTGGAGGAGCAGGAGGATTGTGGGGTCCTTGGTGCTTTCTGAGGTTGGTTGCTTTCTTGCAGATGTTTCATTACCAACGTAGGTGACATCATCAGTGCTAGAAGGGGCTTGTATATATAAACAGCAAGCCCCACTCATGGTGTTGCCTCCTTTGGTAATGAAATGTCTGCAAGAAAACAAGCACAGAAATGGCCATTTCTGACCCATTACAGCATCTCGTGCCTCTGCTTTCCTAAACCGAAAAGGCTAGTGAGGCAAGTATCACTAGCCCAAACACAACTCCCCAAGAAAGTAATGGCGCAAGACATGGTGGCCTTCAAGAATGAGCAGAGTTGAGCATCTCACCCTCACTGGAGAGGAGAGGGGGAGAGAGAGAAGAGGAGAGAGAGAGGAGGAGAGGAGAGGAGACAGGGAGGGAGAGGGGAGAGAGAGAGGGGGAGGGAGGAGAGGGAGGCAGGAGAGAAGAGAGGAGAGGAGGAGGAGAGAGGAGAGAGAAGAGGGGAGAGAGAGAGGAGAGGGGAGAGAGGAGAGAGGAGAGAGGAGAAGAGAGAGAGAGAAGGAGTGGGAGGGGGAGAGAGGGGGGAGGGAGGGAGGGAGGGAAAGGAGAAAGAGAGAGAGGGCAGGGAGAAGAAGAGAGCGGGGGAGAGAGAGAGTCAGTCAGTCTTAGGAGCCTAGTTGATATTAAGAGTTGTATTAATCTTTATCTGCCGGGCTCAGCGGGACATATCTACAGCCTGGGCCTCAGGTCTGGATTATGTAAATATAAGCACTTATCACGAGAGCAAACAGGCCAAGATCGCTTCCCTCTGAAGTAGTTTCTGGTGCTTAGACCTGGTTCGGGAAATTCACCTCCCTCCCTTGGCATGTTCTGGCCCTCATCTCTACCACCTAAAGAAGATCTTGAAAGTGTTCTGGAGGCTCTTCAATCAGCCCCACGACCTTGATTCTTGGACTTCTCCGAGGACTTAGGAATTCTGGGGGTTCTCTGGGAAAACTTCCTATAACTCCTTATATTTAAAACAAACAACCACAACGACCACAAAGGGATGCAAACATTGCATGTTGCTATAGAAACCGAAGAGGGATATTGTCATTTCGGTCACAAGTTCAGCCTTTCCTTACTGTTTCCTCTCTCTCTCTGTCTCTCTCTGTCTCTCTGTCTCTCTGTCTCTCTCTCCCTCTCTCTCTCTGTGCATAAATGGGTCTCACCCCCTCCCACTTGCCTTTGAGTTCTCCAACAGAGGTGAATTCCATTATTTCTTTTGAATCTCTGGGTGCCTGTGACATCTGCTCTCAAGTTCCAGGAGTTTACTCCAGCCGTAAAATATTCATCCTGAGTGCTAGCTGTAGGTCAACCTCTATTATGTAGGGCGTCCGGGGCAGCCAGCGTTGGACCCCACGGAATAAGCTACAGGGCATGCATGTCTAATGTCTTCACGGAACACCATTCTCCAGCCTAGTTGCATGGTTAATTGGGGGTTGGGGGGTAGTGTAACTACCAGAACATAGCCGGGTCCCAAAACATAGCCAGGTGGGGGGGGAGGAGACAAGATGTTAGCTTGGGATCTCATCGAGGAACAAAACACAGAGTCACAGGGTTGTAGGCAGGGATGGGCTTCAAAAAGTTCAGCAACGGGTTCTTGGCCTGGTTGCTGGGTGGGTGTGGCCATGGTGGGTGTGGCCTAGTCAGCCTCCTGCACCACAGCGGGTGGGGGGGCGTTTTTGCCCTCCCCGGGCTCCTGAGGCTTTCCTCGGGTCTCCGGGAGGGTGAAAATGGCTTACCCCAGGCTCCAGATATTCTCTCTGGAAGCCAGAAACGGGCCCAATTCCGGCCTTTCTGAACTTCCAGGAGGCCCATTTTTTTGCCCTCCCTGAACCTCTGCGTGCGCCCTGTACTTATCTGCATCCAAAATGGGCCGTGTGGGGACTCCCGGGAGTGGCGGGACAGGGTGGGCGGGGCCAGCCAGGAGTGGGATTTGGGGGGTTCTCTGAACTGCACAGAATCTTAGCTAGGGGCTCTCCCGAACCCCTGTGAACCCCCAGTAGCCCCTCCCCGGTTGGAAGGGACCTCAGAAGTTTTCCGGTCCAACCCCCACTGCTCAAGCAGGAAACCTTATATCGTTCCAAACAAACCTTATACCAATCCATAGCCAACATCTTCTTAAAAACCTCCATCTTCTTAAAAACCCACAACTTCTGGAGGCAAGCCATTCCACGGATTAGTTGATCTGGGATTATAAGATAACAGAGTTGGAAGGGACTTTGCAGCGGGGGGACGGGGGTGAAAATGGGCCCATTTCTAGCTTCCAGAGCCTTCGGAGCCTGGGGAAGCTGTTTTTGTCCTCCCGGAGGCCCGAAGAAAGCCTCAGGAGCCTGGGGGGGGGCAAAAACGAAGTGGTGCAGGAGGCCAACTAGGCCACGCCCACCATGGCCATGCCCACCCAGCAACCAGGCAGAGAACCCATTGCTAAAATTTTTGAAGCCCACCCCTGCTTTGGAGAGCTTCTATTCCAACACTTTGCTCAAAGCAGGAGACACTATACCATTTCAGACCATTTTTATTTTCTTTAAAACCTCCAGTGTGGGAGCACCCACAACTTCCGGTGGCCAGCCATTCCACTGGTTTCATTGTTCTCACCGTCAGGAAATTCCTCATTAGTTCTAGTTGCTTCTCTCCTTGATGAGTCTTCATCCGTTGCTCCTTGTCTGGCCTTTTGGTTGCTTTGGGGAACAGGTTGACACCCTGTCATGACCTTGTTGGCGTCTGATTCTGAGGGGGAGATTGAGCAGCTGACAGGGAGTGGGTGTGTGGCTCTGGTGGCTGTGGAAGAAACGGGGGAAGGGCACAGTCTGGCTGGACATTCAGAGGAAGACCCAGGGCCATACCCTCTTCATCCTAGGGCATGCAGGGAGGAACGGATAAGGGAGCAACATGGCTTATGGGGGAGAAAAGGGCCCTGATCCCTTTCATTAGTTGCAACTGGGAGAACAGGATATAAGAAGGGCGTTTGCACACAGCACCGTGCTGGAATCAAAGCGTGCGTTATCTTTGTCAAGGCTTATCTGGGTTTTGGGCATCCTCCCAACTGTGTGTGCTTTGTTATCTTTTGGAAGTCTGCAATTTATTATCCTGGCCTGTCGTGTTAATTACTTCAGCGTGGTTTGTGTTGGGTTTTTTTTATTTCTGATTTATCTGTACTTTGGGTTCGGACTGCATTTCTTCCCTTTGTAGGCTGTTTTTTGGAAGAGTTCGTTATTCAGCCAAGGATAAGTGGACATTGGGGGCCAAGTTGGAGGCATTAAAGGGAATTTATTCTACTTTGGTGACTTTGTTATTTTTGTGCCACGCCCCGGATCATCACACACACACCCTCCCCTCTTCTTCGTGGCAGCCCCAATAAATAAATCAGCGTGTAAAATAAGTATCAGAAAAAGGGAATTCATCCAAAGGGCAGTGCAGAGGAGAGTGGCGTTCCTGTTTTCCTGTGGATTTGGACTCCCTGGATTCTTTCCGACATAACCTTAAGAAAGAAAATCTAAGCAGACAGTGAATGATCCATTCCACTCTGGGTGATTTTAAGCAGTTGGTCTTTGGACAAGAATCACATTATAGTCCTCTGACAGCCGAGAGAGTCTCTTTATCAGTTGATGGAGCAGATTTATTCCCTCATCCCGTCACCGAGAGTGAGGCAGCTCCGCACCAGTTTCCAAGGCGAGAGCCAGTTGTCTTTGATCGCCTGGAATAAATGCTTCAATAGTTACTTTTTAATTGCTTTATTGCCAGAAGTTTTCAATGAAGCCATAAAAATAGCGGAGGGGAGGGGAGAGCGGTCTAATTGCCTCAAGATGGATATGTAACGCATAAATTTCTTGTTTAATGGAACTGGTAATAGACCACCTGTTTCGGTTCGTCTTTTTTTCTTTCTTTCTTTCCCCCGTTCAGCACCCGAATGAATAGTTTGCTTGCCTGTGCAAGGAACGAAATCACAATGGCACACTTGAAGATTTGGTGGGCGCCCTTCCCCCCACCCCATCCCCCACCCACCCTCTTGAGTAAAAAAATACTTCATCTAGGGATCTTTGATTCTATTTTGCGGATGATTCCAAACTCATTATGTTTGCTGTAGGGAGAACAAAAAGAAAAATCAATTGGTGCACGGTACTTGTAGCCTTTCCATTTTCAGCCAGCTTGTCTGCTCTGAGCCTTGTTTTTGTTTTGGGGTGGAATTACTGGGGTGGAATTACCGGCAATGGGTGGTGGATAATTCACTTGGGGAATTAACACTGGGCTGCTGGGGGCTCGCAGGGGCTCGGGGGAGCCCCTAGCTAAGATTCTGTGGGGCTCAGAGAGCCACCCCATAACCTCAGAAAGACAAGCAGCAAGGGAAAACTCTTAATAGGCTTAATTGAACTTCTGGGCATTCAGCCAAGAGCATTTCACACCTCGTAAAAGTGTGGCAAGCTAGATAAACAATCCACTCAGCACTTGGGAGGGAGAGCCATTGAGAAAATCAGATAACATAGCGACTAGTCTCTGAGGGGATTAATTCCCAAATAATAAGAATTGCCTAACTCACCAGGAACTCCGCTAAGACTTCAAGATCCCTCACACAGTCACTGCTATTAAGCCTGGTTTCCCCCAGTCTTTTATTGTATTAAATGCACGAAATAATAAACAACTTTTTGGTACTTTGTCTTTTTAAAGGTAATTAGGGCAAAGAAGTTGAGTTGGCCACACCCACCCAGTCACATGACCACTTAGCCACACCCACCCAATCACATGACCACCCAGCCAGTTATTAGGGCAGAGAGCCCCTTGCTAAAAAATTTGAAGCCCACCCCTGGCTGAGCCAGCCATGGGCGGCCATTTGTTTAAGCATTTCCAGGTGCCATAAAAGGAGACTGGTTTTGAGCATGGATCTCCCTGGAGCGAAATCTAACCCGCTGCGAAGTAATTGGTTCCCTGAATGGAAGCTGTTTTGCAGTTTACACAGCACACTTAATGTGTTCCCCATGGGCCAGTGAAGATAATCTCTTCAACAGGGCCGTCGGGCGAAAAACAACATACGTCTTTTTAGCTGAGGAAAAAGAGACACCGAGACTGTAATAGTGTTCTAGTTATTGTGGCTATCTCAGCTTATACCTTCTGACAACCCAGCAATTTGCAAGGTCAGTTCGTGGACTCCTGGGTGCCAGACGCAGAGTTGCTGGGATGACGGATGGAGTCAGAGAAGCAGAAGGACAGAATTGGAAGGGACCTTGGAGGTCTTCTAGTCTACCCCTTCTACTCAATCAGGAGGCACCATACCATTTCAGGCAAAAGGCTGTCCAATCTCTTCTTAAAAACTTCTAGTGTTGGAGCATTTACAAGTTCTGGAGGCAAGTTGTTCCATTGGTTAATTGTCCTCACTGTTAGGAAGTTTCTCCTTAGTTCTAGGTTGCTTCTTTCCTTGATTAGTTTCCATCCATTGTGTCATGCCCCTGTTAGAATCTGACTCCGAGGGAGAAGAGGAACAGCCGACAGGGAGTGGGAGTGTGGCTCCGGAGGTAGTGGAGGAAACTGGGGAAGAGCGCAGGCCGGCTGGGCATTCAGAGGAAGACCCAGGCCCATCCCCTCTTCATCCTAGAGCATGCAGGGAGGAGTGGATCAGGGAGAGACGTGATTGGTGTGGTCTAAGGGGGAGGAAAGGGCCTTGATCCCCTTCATGGGCTGCAGCTGTGAGGACTGTTTAACAGGACATACTGCGCATGGGCCAGTGCTGGAAGCAAAACGTGAAAATATTTCTAGTCTGTCCGTTCTTATCTGAGTTCTGGCGTCCTTCCCAGTATGTGTATTTCGATATCTGTGGACATCTTCAAGCCCTTATCCTGCCTGGTCTCCTTAATTGCTTTAGTGTGGTTTGTGTTGTGTTTTTTTCCTATTTATAATTCATATGTATTCTGAGTTAAACAGAAGTTCTTCCTTTTCACAACTGTTTGTGGGGGAGTTTTTTTTTCCAGTTAATGATATTTGGACCTTTGAAACCAAGTTGAAGGAATTAAAGGGACTTCACCTGTTTTTGTGACTTTGTTGCTTTTGTATCCCACCCTGGGTCATCACACATTGCTTCTCATCCTGTCTTCAGGCACTTTGGAGACAGTGACAACCAGTAAAGCCTCTGACAATCAGCTGGCCCAGGATCTGCCCTCCCACTGGCCCTTGGCACTGCAGGCCTCAGCTGGTGTGGGGAACTCACCACTAGTGGAACAGGAAAGATCCCACTGCTGTTTGGAGAGTAGGTTGACCCCTCCCTTCTTTGGGGACAGCCCCTTAGACAGTCAAAGACTTCCATCAATATTGCCTGATTCAACCTTCAAATGGTTCATTTGGCTTCCCAGATGTAAAGAATTTTGAATTTTCTTTCTCAATTTCTTATTTCTTCCTGGGTTGAAAACAAAAGTGGGGGTGGTGTTTTAAAATGCATATCAGGCCTGGCACTATCGCCAACAATTGTTTGGGATGTAATCTGATCCCCCCCCCCCGGCTTCATTAGCCGAGTTCTTGGATTCAGTTTTATGTTCACACAACCACTGGAAACTCCCTAAGGCCGTGCCTCAGTTATGGGGATCTCAGGAAGAGAATTGGAGCACGCATATATAAAAAATACACCCTTGATAGAGTACGATAACATTTTTTGCAAGCTTCATTTGCAAAATATCCCATCAAGGCAAGGCCTAAAGGATTGGTCCATTGGGTGGCCGTATTCTGCTGGGGTCCACATAGAAACAGGCTTGACATTTCATTATTTTTTAAAAAATCATACCCTGAGGAACTCCTGCCCCCTTTTCCTTCACACATACGAAACACCAGATTGTACATCCCTCTCTAGTCGTAATGTTCTAGAATTTGCACAAATCAATGAGGAACTATCCCTCTGCAGTCCTTCTGTGTATAAGAAACATGGATATGCTTCTACAAAGGAATGTTTTTGTTTACTCATTTAGAAGATTGAATAACAGAGTTGGAAGGGACCTTGGAGGTCCTCTAGTCCAACCCCCTGCCTAGGCAGGAAGCCCTGCACCACTTCAGACAAAGGTTTTCCAGTCTCTTCTTAAAAACTTCCATTGCTGGAGCATTTACAACTTCTGGAGGCAAGTTGTTCCACTGGTGAATTGTTCTCCCTGTCAGGAAATTTCTCCTTAGTTCTAAGTTGCTTCTCTCCTTGATTAGCTTCCATCCATTGCTTCTTGTCCTGCCTTCTGGTGCTTTGGAGAATAGCTTGACTCCCTCTTCTTTGTGGCAAACCCTGAGATATCAGAACACTGCTATCTTGTCACCTGTAGTCCAGTGGTGGGATTCAATTTGTTTTAGTACTGGTTATGTGGGCGTGGCTTGGTGGGCATGGCTTGGTGGGCATGGCAGGGGAAAGAGACGGTAAAATCTCCATTTCTGCCCCACTCCACCTGCTTTCCAGCTCTGTTCTCCTGTGCAGGGCAACCAAAGAAGACCCAGCCAATCAGCTGGGACTCGGGAGGCGGAGAATAGATGGGGGTGGGGCCAGTCAGAGGTGGTATTTGCCGGTTCTCTGAACTACTCAAAATTTCTGCTACCGGTTCTCCAGAACTGGTCCAAACCGGATGAATACCACCTCTGCCATAGTCATTCTTTTCATCAAACTAGACACACCCAGTTCCAACAACCGTTCTTTATATTTATTTAGCTTGTTCTTGTGGTTCAGTGATTAAGTTCTGCCTGACTCCTTGTGACCTCATGGACTTTAGCCAGGCCAGGTGCCTCTGTCTTCCACTATCTTTATTTATTTATATCCTGCCTTTATTATTCTCACAAATAACTCAAAGTGGTGAAACACTTCCTATGTAGCATTCTCCTTCTATTTTCCCCACAACAACAACCTTGTGAGGGGGGTTGGGCTGAGAGAGAGGGACTGGCCCAAGGTCACCCAGCCGGCTTTCATGGCTAAGGTAGGACTAGAACTCCCCATCTCCCGGTGATTGGCCCAAAGTCACCCAGCTGGCTTTCATGCTGAAGGCAGAACTAGAACTCATGATCTTCTGCTTTCTAGCCTGGTGCTTTAACCACTAAACCAAATTGGCTCTCGGTATATGGCACCTCCATAAAGTCTCAGGCCTGGTTTGGTTTTGTCATTTTTTCTTTTTCCTCTTTTTTACCTCAGAGGATAGTATGTGACATTTTTCTAACAATTGCCAATAAAATCCTTGATCGTTCATCTTTACCGGGTGCAATTTTATAACGGATTTTCATCTGCAAAGTTGAGCATATGGTCCTCAAAGAGCTCTAAATGGGGTTTTATTTATTTTTGGGGGTACTTTTAGTTTTAACGATGATCTGTTTGATACTTAGAAGCCCAGGCGTGTGTGCTTCTTCGTTCTACTTCGCCCTCCCTTGTGTGCAGTATGAAAAACAATTTGAAGCAATGCAGATTTCCGCAGTCCCTTATGGGTGAATGTATTGTATGGGGGGCAGGGAAGGAGGTCTTCTCACGGGGAGTGGGAGGTTTTTCCAGCAGTTTTCCTCCCTAAACGGATTGCTCCATCTGTGAGCTGGAATTTTGAAATGACATGTGTATTTAAACAGTTAAGATGATGGAAGTTTTAGCTGCAACTCACATTCCATTTGCTCAATCCCAACATGCAATTTTAATTAGGAGATCAGTAACTATTTAGTGGAGAGTCCCTTTGGTGTAGAGGGTAAGGCATCAGGCTTGAAGCTAGGAGACAATGAGTTCTAGCCTCACTTTAGGTGTAAAAGCTGGCTGGATGACTTCCAGTCAAAGACCAGGGGATGGTGAATTCTAGTCCCACTTTAGGCATACAAGTCATCTGGGTGACTTTCAACCAATCACCAGGAGACAGTGAGTTCTAGTCCCACCTTAGGCATAGAAAGCAGCTGGATGACTTCCAGTCAATGACCAGGGGGTGATGAATTCTAGTCCCACTTTAGGCATACAAGTCATCTGGGTGACTTTCAACCAATCACCAGGAGACAGTGAGTTCTAGTCCCACCTTAGGCATGGAAACCTGCTGTATGACTGGACCAGTCCATATCTCTCAGCCTTAGGAAGTAGGCAATGGCAAACCACATTGGAAATCTTGCCGGGAGTCAAGACTTAATCAGAGGCACCCATCTTCTCAAAAACAATTTAGTAGTGTATGTGTGTAGTGTGTGTGTGTGTGTGTATGTAAATTCCTGGGAAAGGGTGGGTCTGTTGAGATGGAGGAATACTCAACATCCATCCATCCATGCATCCACCCATCCATCCCACCTCTCTCTTGCAAGTTTGGGGAGTGCAAGTTGACTTTTAATGGCTTTTTAGAGTCATCAATGGCTGTAGAAACAGGGAGAAGGGGAGTCAATGTCTTTTCAAGGTACTGCAAAATCCCTCTTCCCTCCCCACCCCACTAACCTGCTTTTCAGCTCCATTCTCCTGTGAAAGGCAACAAAAGATGACCCAGCCAATCAGCTGGGGCTTAATGGGAGGCGGAGAATAGATGGGGGCAGGGCCAGTCAGAGCTGGCATTTGCTGATTCTCCAAACTACTCAAACTTTCTGCTACTGGTTCTCCAGAACTGGTCAGAACCGGCTGGATACCACCTCTGGTAGGAACCCAAGAATTCCATCTATGTGGAAGCTTTGTATTGAGCCGTTGACCTCAAGAAAGGCAGAAGAGTGGAAGATTTTCAGCTGCCTTGCTTCATGCAGAGGAACAAAAGAGGTGATTGACTGGCTAAACAGAATATGTTTCCTGGCCATTGCCCAAAATCCTTGACAATTCCCAGTGGCATCCGTGGCCTTCAGTCACAGCCCTCCTTGATTAAAATAGATCAATTTGGAAACAGATCACTGAAGCTTCAGGGTCTGAAAACTTCACTGGAAGCGAATGGCAAATAACATTTACAGACCTCTCTCAACTCTTTTGCCAACTCATCCATAATGAGTTTATGACAAGTCAATTAAGCAGAAAGCTTTGTTCCCCCCGTCGGCATCCGGTTTGTTTGTTTGTTTTTTTCTAAAAGGGGGAAAAAGAAAAAAGAAAGAAGAAGGGGAAAAAAGAAGAAGGGGAAAGAAGAAACCATGTCGTACAAAAGAGATAGATAACTCCCAGCATTCGGGTCTCCTTGGAGATCTGGATTTCGAGACGCGGAGAACTGCAGAAGGGGTTTAGCATCAATCTAGATTTGTTTTGAACAATGTGTGACACGGGTATAAATAGTTGTCAGGTTTTTCAAAGGAAATTACTGCTCTGGGTTGCCGGAGGTACTAAATTTCTAACATGCAACATCTTACATGTACTTGCGGTGTATATATATCCAAATACAGTCTACATCAGGGGTGTCAAACTTGATTTCATTGAGAGCCGCATCAGGGATGTGTTTGACCTCGGAGAGCCAGGGGTGAGCATGGCCATGGTGGGCGTGGCCAGCTGGACATCACTAGTGTTGGGGGCATCTGTGGTGGCCAAGTGCTAAGGCAGGACTTCCCTGAGACCCTCCCTCACTCTCATTATAATCTCCATAGTTGTTCTCCTCCTCCTTCTCTTCACAAACCTTACTCCTTTTCCAGCATGGATTATGTTCCATAGCTGGGCTAGGAGATGTCTGCAGGAAAACAGCAAAGCTCAGAGAACATCAAGGGCCCCTCATTGGCATTACAGTTTTCAGGTGCGCCTGTGTATAGATAAGTGAGCATAAGTGAGCTGCGTGAGGACCTTACCTGGATTAAAGTCCTATAGGTTAACATTAACAAGATGAATATCAGATTATTTCAATCGATACTCAGAAGCTTAAGCAAGGAAAGACATTTTCGAAAGCAAGAGAATAAAAGTTAGCAGTAATATTAAATCAGCAGAAGTAGCCTGACTGGAAAACTCTGCATGACATTTTAAGATGCCTCCAAGCCCTAAAATACTATGATTGAATTCATTATCTCTCTGAAACACACTTGTACCATTTTCTCCCCAATTCTTTTTATTAACGGGAGCCCAACATAAAATATTCTGAAATATAATATATGGAAAGGCTCAGTCATTTTTTTTAACCGATGAAGAGTATTATGCTGCTCTTAATGATATGCAGACGAATTAATCAAACATCGTCAAGCAAGACTTAATTTCAGATTCTTTTGTGCTCTTTTCCAAATGTCATTAGTTTGACCAAAACAATATTCCACCAAAGTTGGATGGCCAACCAAGCAAATTTTGATAAATCTTGCAAAAAGCATAATATTGCTTGGAGTCCCCCAACCCAGTGCATAGTTTTTAATGATTGCTTTATTTTGGTGTTTTCGAAGTATATTAAAATAGTTCCCATATGCCAGGGAAACAGGCATGGCTACGTACCAATAACAGTGTTCGGTGGGAATCTAATATTTCCATAATATTAATAATATTTCCAGGATAGGAATGCGATTTCTGTTTGACGCTACTATTCGCAGTCAAGATCTTGAAAAGAATGTCTCAAGTCATGCAGTTCTGAGCTACCATTTGTACAATATGCCACACCATTCCTTAGAATTAGAACGTCTTATAATACTGTCTGAGGGATGCGGGGGCTCAGTGGCTAAGACGCTGAGCTTGTTAATCAGGAAGGTCGGCAGTTCGGCGGTTCGAATCCCTAGCGCCGCGGAACGGAGTGAGCTCCCGTTACTTGTCCCAGCTTCTGCCAACCTAGCAGTTTGAAAGCATGTAAAACTGCAACTAGAAAAATAGGCACCACTTTGGTGGGAAGGGAACAGCATTTCATGCACCTTTGGTATTTAGTCCTGCCGGCCACATGACCATGGAGACGTCCTCAGACAGTGCTGGCTCTTCAGCTTTGTAATGGAGAGGAGCACCACCCCCTAGAGCTGGAAATGATTAGCATGGATGTGCAAGGGGAACCTTTACCTTTATAATAGTATCTTATTGGATTTATTTTAGTTACCATGTGAATTACTTTTAGATTGTATTCTACTTATTGTTTTGCTCATATACACATACTGGTAGTTCTCAACTGGTAGTTCTCATACTGGTAGTTCATTCAGTGACCATTTGAAGTTTCAACGGCTCTGTAAAAAGGGTCTTATGTCCGTTTTTCATACTTATGACCGTTGCAGCATCTCTATGATCACATGATCAAAATTCTGACTCCTATTTATGACGGTTGCAGTTTCTGGGATTACACGATCCTCTTTTGGGATTTTCTGATGAGCAAAGCCAGATTCGCCAAGCAAACATGTGACTAACTTAACACCTGCAATGAGCAACAGTGGCAAGAAAGAAATTGAATGTGCATTTTTTTAAAATTACATTTATATGCCGCCCTTCTCTGGAGACTCAGGGTGGCTTACAATTTTTGGGATACAACCCAGTGTGCTCAGCAATAGCCTTCATTCCATTGTATATTCCTGCTTATTACTAAGCGGCATTTTTACAAGGTCAGCTAATTGCCCCCAACAATCTTGGGTCCTCAATTTACCTACCCGGAGAGGATGGAAGGCTGAGTCAACCTTGAGCCTGGTGGGATTCGAGCCTGCACTAATTGCAGGCAGCTGGAACTTAAGTGCTAGACGTTTAACAGCCTGCACCACCAAGGCTCTATATTTGAGGAGACGGTGAGGGATGAGGAAATAAATCAGCTATTCATCCACCCGGGTTGTGAATTTCATCCACGTGCAGCCTTTTCGTCATGGGTCTCCTTCTCCCCCTCCTCCAGTTGTTTTCCCCCCACCCTGAAAGGTAGTTTTTTGGATTTCTGCAAACTTGGGGCTTCCTCTGAGGATCGCAGTGCCTCCTTCCTGTTACACGGTGACCTAATTTGGAGCTGCGGTATAAACAATTGTGTGGATTGTTAGGGGATGTGCTAATCCCTTCATTCGGGCATGTCTTCAGGGGAGCCTCAAATGGAATTCTTTAACACAGTCTTGGGTTTCGTGTTCCTGGTGGCAGAGAAGGGTTGGTTTGTGTGTGTGTGTGTGTGTGTGTGTGTGTTTGCATAAGTTAACATTCGAAATAATAGCAGCAGATCTTGGAGGAGAACCGGCGCTGCTGCCTCCTTTGAACTGAACTGCTGGGTTATCTGCCAAATCCAACTCCACATCATGACTGGCGGCCGTTTCCTCAACTCCGAGCCTTGCCAAGGACTGCCAGCTGCGCGGCGCTACAGCCATTTGTACTCGTAGACAGATGGAGTTCTGTCTGGGGCCAGGAAGTCGCCATTGATGTGTGCCAGGAGTCAGGCAATCGCGACCGAATATCAGAAGGAGCGTCGCCGAGCCAAACAAAGTGTGTACATAAAGCGTGTGAGAGTGCAAAGAGGGGAGATTAAATAGGGTACTGAATGCCCGGGGTTCTTTATTACCTTTCTGAACCAAAGAGCTATAAAAAAAAGTTATTTACAAATGACCCGGGGGGAGGGATGCATCATTTTCTGCCAACCTTGTTTTACGAGGTTCTCCAGCATCTCTGCTTTGAGTCCCAGGAATGCAGGAAAATCCTTTGCAATTTTTCCCCGGTTGCTTTTCATCCTTCTTGTGGAGCATTTGTGGTGACGTAAGGATTCTAGACTAATGACTCGTTTAACTCCACCCACCAGTAGTGGGATTCAATTTTTTTTACTACCAGTTCTGTGGGCATGGCTTGGTAGGTGTGGCAGGGGAAGGATACTGTAAAATCTCCAGTCAGAGGTCGTATTTGCTGGTTCTCCAAACTATTCAAAATTTCCACTACCGGTTCTCCAGAACTGGTCCAAACCTGCTGAATACCACCTCTGCCACCCACCCACCCAGCTCTGCCTGCTCTTCTCGTACATCTAGGAGATGGGTGCAGGGCTCCTGATGCACTCATTGTCGCTTACTACTGCACCAAATAAGCGGCAGAGCACCAGGAAACATTCACCAATAGTTGCTTTGAATTCACCTCTGAAATTTCCTTTGAAAGTGGAAGGAATTTTGGTGAAAGTCTACAGGTGCTCTGCCACTTATTTGGTGCAAGGGGAAGTGACAATGAATGTGTCAGGAGTCCTGCACCCATCTCCTAGAGGTAGGAGAAGAGCAGGCAGAGCTGGGGCGGGGTGGAGTTAAATGAGTCATTAGCCTAGAATCCTTACATCTCCACAACGCTCCAAGTCCAACCCCTTTGAATTCTGTTGAATTCCACTAGGTGCTTATCTAGTGCCAATTTAGTGTGGAACTTTAGTGGACTAGATAGATGATGTCATATCCCCCCCTCGCATCCCCCCCCCAGACATCATCTATCTCCAATCTACAACACAGTCCTTTCAACAGTTCCAAGAAGGCTCCACACCAATTTGCAACACTCAGGTGACCCTAAGGATACAAATAAACCTTCAGGTGACCTTAATGACCCACTAAAAGGATGCAAATGACCAGCTCTCTGCAAGGAGTATTCCATTCCCCACCATCCAGCCAGAGCTGAAGAAATTTCTTGGATGAGAAGTGAAACGTCTTCAAAGAAAAAGAAGAAAGTTCAGTGGCCTCTTGGGGAAAAAAAATCACCTTTGGGACAATCATGACCTGGATGCCTGAGAATCTCCATAGACATTCAATGTGGATGAAGGTTTTCAAAAATAGACTGGACTAGGATGGGTTGACCACAGAAACAAGGAAAAATCAATCAATCCATTCGGTCTAAGCTTTCTCACCTTAGTTCTTTTCTCATGTAAAGGAATGGTGGACGTTAGCAGGGTTTTTTCTTTCCTCCTTCGGTCAAGGAAGTCTCTGTGTATGAAACTCCTTTCGGCTCTTCGTTACGGTGATCTAAAAATAGGTGGATCCAGGAAAAGGAATCTGATGATTACGATCCCCTTTACTTTTCATTTCCAGATCAACACCGGAGTTTTGGGTTCTATAACGTGTTGGCAGGGGTGCGATTCAATGGTATAACAACCAGTTCGGTGAGCACACACTTCTCGCATGCACGCGCCAAACACACGCTCCGCATGCGTGCTCCACATTTTTAAAAAATTAAGACTTACCTTCAACTGCAGCTGAAGAAAACAGCTGAGGCGCAGCAAACCATTCTGCTGCGTGAATCAGCTGTGCTCTAACAAAAAGACATAAGGCAGTGGTGGTATTCTACGGTTCGGTCTGGTTCTGCTGAGCTGGTAGCGCCGATGAGCAGTGGAGACCCAACTGGTTCTCTCCACTGCTCTGCTGTTGGGCCCACCCACCCACCAGGGCTCTCATACTCACCTTTATTCCCTGCTTTTGAAGCATAGCTGTGTTGCGCGGCACAGCAGAGTGCCACACGGCAGCTGCTGAAGCGACAGGGAGAGTGCAGGCTTGCAGGAGGTGAGTTGGAACACCTCTACACTTGTGCAGATGCCTCTGTGCCTGTGCAAAGTGCACATGTGGTGCATGTGCACACACAAACTGTGTGCATGCACGCAAAGTGCGCCCACCAAGCCACAACCATTGAACCGGTGGTGAAAATCTTTGAATCTCACCACTGGCGGGCGGGCGGGCCCAGATGCTCATCAGAGCGAACTGGTTCAAAGCCAGCTGATCGTCGGAACAAGGGGTTCACCTGGACTGGTCCAAACCAGGAGAATCCCAACCTTGTGTGTTGGTCTTCTGTTTGCTTTCTGAATTGCTGGAGAGCAGTACTACTATTTTGCAAAATGTCCTTTGCAGTCCTGGGACCAAAACAGGAGATGTAGAAGTGGAGGATCTAAAAGATTTCTGCTCTCTGAAGATCCCTTCAAAATGATGGCCTAATTGCAAATTGTAATACGGCTGAAGAAGTTGTGAATGATTAATGCCACCAAAATGAAACGATTAAATATGTAGCAAGTGCGCCTACCAACTAGATTAATTTAATTTAATTTTTAACCGAGCTTACATTTTAATTTAAATTAATCACCTTTGGTTTCCCTTGCATTCACCGATTGAAGAACAGCTGTTTCTTTGTAATAATTACAGGCAAAACTATGGCCTTTGACCTCCAAATTAGGCATTAAATGGACAATGAGAACTTTTTAGCGAGTGGGGTTTTACATCTGATCCAGGAACTGGTTAAGAGTAAGCATTTGTAATTACAGGCAGTGCTTGAATTATGACTGCAATTAAGCCCAAGGTTTTTGTTGCTAAGTGAAGCACTTGTGAAATGAGTTTGCCCTGTTTTATGACTCTTCCTCCTCTTCTTTCTCTTTCTCCCTTTCCCCTCCCTCTTCCCTTCCTCCCACTCGAAAAAACAGTCCAGTTGCCTTTTTTAAAAAATAAAGTTTTATTAATTTTCTGCTATTACATTAATTAGTGCTTAATAAACATCGTGTCGCCTGGGTTGTTTCATTTGCTTAACAATACAGATTATATTCCTAATCTTTACCCCAGAGGTGGTATTCAGCCGGTTTGGACCAGTTCTGGAGAACTGATAGTGGAAATTTTGAGTAGTTTGGAGAACCAGCAAATCCCACCTCTGACTGGCCCCACCCCCATCTATTCTCTGCCTCCCATTAAGTCCCAGCTGATCGGCTGGGTCTTCTTTGGTTGCCCTGCACAGGAGAACGGAGCTGGAAAGCAGGTTAGTGAGGTGGGGAGGGAATGAGGATTTTGCAGTATCCTTCCACCAGGAGTCGGGAGGGAATGGGAATTTTACAATATCCCTCCCCTGCCACGCCCACCAAGCCACGCCCACAGAACCGGCAGTAAAAAAATTTGAATCCTACCACTGCTTTACCCCTTTTTTCCAGCCACTGATAAAATAAATCCCGTGTTTGGTAGTGTTCTGTATCTTCTTTCTGTTTGATCTTCAATGTCAATCTGTCTATTTCTGCACAGGCCAATATCTTCTTCATTATCTCTTCCTCTAGTGGTATTCATTTTTCCAGTGCTGCACAAATACAATCCTCACTGCTGTTAATACATGCAATATTAAATAAAACAACCCAGTTGCCTTTTGAAAAGCACCTCTGAGACAACTATGATTGGAAAAATCCATAGACATCTATCCTCTGATCTACAGGAGAATCATCCTGGGTGCTGCAGATTTCCTGGTTGTTCTGCTCCAAGGATAGTGAAAAAGTTCCTGCCTGCTTGCCATCTTCAAAAGCTCTTTAAGAGGATGAAAAACGTCCCCTCTGAAAGGGAACTGTTTGAAATCTTTATCTGAAAGATAAAGGGAGAAGACAACCCAGAATCTCAACCATCTTAAACTGTCTTTCGCACAACGTACGGTGCCATGTTGCTGCTGGTTAAACCAAGAACAGGCCAGGTTTATTTGAACCAGAAGCAACCGCTGAGCTATTTGTTCCTGGAAGGATAACATATTTTTTTATGCTGGAATATTTTTGTGCTGGAAAGGGCATCATTTCAGTGGACAGTCCACAAGATTTCACGAGTCAACAAAGCAGCCCTTTCTCAGAAAAGATGAGATTAGATTAACAGAGTTGGAAGGGACCTTGTAGGTCATCTAGTCCAATCCCTCACCCAAGCAGGAGATCCTACACCATTTCTGACCCATGGCAGTCCAATCTCTTCTTGAAAGCTTCCAGTGATGAAGCTCCCACAACTTCCAAAGGCAGCTTCTGTTCCATGGGTTGATCGTTTCTCATTGTCAGAAAATTTAGAGGTTGAATCTCTCCTTCATCAGTTTCCATCCATTGTTCCTTGTCTGGTCTTCGGGTGCTTTGGAAAATAGCTTGACCCCTTGTCCTCCCTGTGGCAGCCCCTCGAATATGGGAAGACTGCTCTTATGTATCATATCAGATGTAAAATTGTCCATGAAATGTATATATCTTTTTCTTGAAAAGTCTGCTATGTAGTGGTGGGATTCAAAATTATTTACTAACTGGTTCTGTAGGTGTGGCTTGGTGGGCGTAGTGTGGTATAGCTTGGTGGGCGTGGCTTGGTGGGTGTGGCAGGGGAAGGATACTGTAAAATCACCATTCCCTCCCTACTCCTGGGGGAAGGTTACTGCAAAATCCCCCATTTCCCTCCCCACCGCACTAACCTGCTTTCCAGCTCCGTTCTCCTCTGCAGGGCAACCAAAGAAGACCTAGCTGATCAGCTGGGACTCAGAGGATGGAGGGCCAGAGAGAATCAGCTGGGACTCCTGGGGGCAGAGAATAGGGGGGGGGCCAGTCAGAGGTGGGATTTGCCGGTTCTCCAAACTACTCAAAATTTCTGCTACCAGTTCTCTAGAACTGGTCAGAACTGGCTGAATACCACCTCCGCTGCTATGGCTCACAAAAAGGGTGTAGCAAAATTTCCGTGATTCCTGCGGGTCACTCCAAACTTTCAGAGTTTATGCACACCCCAACACACCCCTCCCCCATGCCTGGACACCTCCTGCTCCTTATCTGAAGACAGACCTGCCTGCATGGCTCAGAGGGGAGAATTTAGCACAAATGTGAATGCAAACAAATCTAATGATGTAAACCAAATAGACAAAATAGGCTGAGAGTGAGCTTAGAGCTCTTTCCAATTTAGGAACGCCGTTTCCAGAGCACTGTGCCAAGCACAAATTGCAATGAATTATGAGCGAGCTCGGGGAAAAAAAACAACTGAGAAAATTGTATGATTAAAAGGCAGTCATTTCTAGCAACAGTCGCCTCAGTGCAACACACAAGACTTTTAAATTACACACATCAAAGGGGAACAATTCACCATCGGACAATAGCAGGGAAGTTAGCCTAGCACTGTTTATTTCTAATTTGGCTTGTTACCTTCTTGAACTTGGGCTTGGTTTTGTTTTTTGTTTTAAATGCAAGCAATTTCCCACCCCCAAAGCCAGTTCAATGAACGATCTCTCTCTCTCTTTCTACGCTTGCTTCAAGGATCGCAAAATAGAATTCCCCAGCCTGTCTTTCCTAATCCTTTCCCGTGAATATTTCCTGACAGCGTTCCCAACCGTTTAGCATGGTTGGCTGGGGAATTCTGGGAGTTGAAGTCCACAAGTCTTAAAATGGCCAAGGTTGAAAAACAGATTTAACAGATTAACAGAGTTGGAAGGGACCTTGTAGGTCATCTAGTCCAACCCCCTGCCCAAGCAGGAGACCCTACATCATTTCTGACAGATGACAGTCCAATCTCTTCTTGAAAGCCTCCAATGATGAAGCTCCCACAACTTCTGAAGGCAACTTCTGTTCCATGGGTTGATTGTTCTCACTGTCAGAAAATATTCCCACAAGCAGTCCCAAGTTCAGCTCTTCTTGAATTCTGTCAACTTTTATCTAATGCCAATTTAATGCGGACTGTTAGGTCATCTAGTCCAACTGACATGCCCAAGCAGGAGACCTTACAGCATTTCTAACAGATGGCCGTCCAGTCTCTTCTTGAAAGCTTCCAGTGATGAAGCTTCCATAACTTCCGAAGGCGACTTCTGTTCCATGGGTTGATTGTTTCTCATTATCAGAAAATTTCTCCTTATTTCTAGGTTGAATCTCTCCTTGTTCAGTTTCCATCCATTGTTCCTTGTCTGGCCTTCAGTGCCTTGGAAAATAGCTTGACCCCCTCCTTTCTGAGGCAGCCCCTCAAATATTGGAAGGCTGCTATCCTGTCTCCCCTGGTCCTTCTCTTCACTAGACTGGCCATGCCCAGTTCCTGCAACCATTCTTCGTATGTTCCAGCCTCCAGTCCCCTCATCACCTTGGTTGCTCTTCTCTGCACTTTTTCTAGAGTCTCAACACCTTTCTTTTTATAGTGTGGTGACCAAGACTGGATGCAGGATTCTAGGTGTGGTCTTACTAATGCTTAATTAACTCTTGGTTGGAGTATCTTCTGCTGGGTTAGGAGATGTGTATTTCATTGTCAAAAGGTGCTTCCCTTATTAACTTTTATTTCCCTATATAGTTGGAACACTAGATTGCTTTCGTGACCTTGTTATAATTAGCTTGTTAATGAGCTATTTCCAACTAATCCATATAATTCTTCTGACAGCTTGACAACTCTTGGGAGATTAACACAGTTTGACCAATAACTTGAATTTCACTGGCATAGCTGGGGTTTTTTCTCTCTCTCTTCTCTTCTGACACTCGTGCAAAGATACCCATCTTTGATTAATGCACTCTATTCTGTCTGTGAACTCACATGTAGCTCCAAAATACAACCCCATCCTTCACTGTAGTTTTAGAGAATTAACTGCCAGCTACGTCTGTGGTTTCCTGCCGGTAATTTTGGCTCCCGTTCCAAAATCACAAATATTTATCTCTAACTATGGCTGGAAGAACCCTTGAGCAACTTCAGATGCATCACTTAGAGGGTGGGAATAAATTGCATGGAGGCCTGCTGGTTAAAAACCTAGGCCATGCAGAGCAATGGTTCCTGAGAGATGACCTTTATTAAAATACATCCAGGCTGCCCTGTCAATCAATTGCCCTGTCAAATAGCTGGATATGGTTAGGAAATGTGTGCAGCCACCATTATGTTCAAGTCCCAGCTCATTTTGAAAGGTGCTGCATAGATTCATCTTAGTGGTGCAGGAGGCAGTTTGCTTCCTTCTGCCCTCCTGGAAACTCTGCCTTGCATAACAGAATGACAAGAGTTGGAAGGGACCTTGGAGGTCCTAGTCCAACCCACCGCTCAGGCAGGAAGCCCTACACCCACAATGGCCACCTGTGGAATGCAGAGCCATTTGTGTGGGCACGTGAGCCCCAGCCAGCCTTACCTGTGCTGCACATGCGCACACCTCCCAGCTGATTTTCGGCCCATTTGAGGCCATTTTTGCCCTCCCAGAGGCTCGAGAAAAGCCTCTGCAGCCTTTGGAGGCCGAAAAACAGGCCTGTTTAGTCACTTACTGTATTTCCGGAAATACTGGAAATAACAAAATATTTTTCAGCCTGCAGAGGCTTCCCTCGAGCCTCTCAGAGGCCAAAAAAGGCCTCAAACGAGCCGAAAATCAGCTGGGAGGTGCGCACATGTGCAGTACAGGTCAGGGGGCAGCATGGGAGGGATTACACATGCATGTGGGGGGGGGAGCTGCAGGCAATTTTCAGCACAGGAGCCCAAAAAGGTTAGCCACCACTGCCCTATACCATTTCAGACCAACAGTGGCCCAATCTCTTCTTTAAAATGTCAGAGACTCAGAACCGGACCAAGGACAGTTCATTGATTTCTTTGCCCACAAGTGGTCCTGGCCACCACGGAGCCCAAAAAGTTCCGTCACTAAGTAGGACCATTGTTAAATGAGGCGTTGCCCCCATTATACCACTTTTCTTGCTGCCCTCATTAAATGAATCGCTGGAGTTGTTAAGTTAATCACAGGGTTGTTAAGTCAATCTGGCTTCCTCGTGGATTGTGCTGGATGGAAGGCTGCAAAATGTTAGGGTTAGGGACCCTGGGACACTGTAACCATCATAAATATATGCCAGTTGCCCGATTTTGATCCAAGTCACCTAGCCAACTTTCATGCCAAAGGCGGGACTAGAACTCCCAGTCTCCTGCTGATTGGCCCAAAGTAACCCAGCTGGCTTTCATGCCTAAGGCGGGACGAGAACTCCCAGTCTCCTGGTGATCGGTCTAAAATTACTCAGCTGGCTTTCATGCCTAAAGTGGGACTAAAACTTACCATCTCCCAGTGATTGGCTCAAAGTAACCAGCTGACTTTCATGTGTAAGGTGGGACTAGCACTCACTATCTCCTGGGTTCTAAGCCAGCACCTTTACCACTACACCAAACTGGTTAACCAGCTTATTAGCTGATAATTAGATTTATCTGACTAGGGTGAAGCCTGTCCAGGATGCTTGGTTGAAGAGAGGATTGGTCTTCAAAGGAGATAATGTAGATCCTTCTGCTTGGGCTACCTCTCCCTATACTTGAGAATCCTGACCTTCAACATTGCACGAATCCACCTGTAGTTGCTTGTTTGTGTAAAAAAAAATTAGGAGTCTGGTGGCACCTTTGCCGACTAATGAATTTCATTAAAAGGCAGAAGCTCTCATGAACTTCAGCTCCCTTCAGTGGATGCAGCTCACGAGAGCCTTTTGATGAAATCCATTAGTGGGAAAAGATGCTAACCAGACTTTTAATTTGGTTTTGCTCGGTGGACCCTCACCAAGTTCCTTGTGAAGCATCCTTAAGAAGGGAAAGGCAGCCAAGGAGTCCCTCCTGGGCCCTCAAATACATTCAAGAAAACCAGTGGTGGTATTCTACCGGGTTAGCCCGGTTCACCTGAACTGGTAGTAAAATAATGATACCAGTTAGGCTGAACTGATATTTCCGACAATCAGCTGTGCTGCACGATTTAGATTAGCTAGAGAGAAGGAAATCATCAGATTCCTTGCTTTCTAGCTAATCTAAATCATGTGGCACAGTTGATTCCCCCCTTGCTGTTGTAGTTAACTTGCCAGGAGGTTTCCTGAAGCCCAGTAGGCAAAAAATGGGGTGCAGGAGGGGTTTGGGTGAAAGGGGGGAAGAACAAGCTGTCAGGATTCCAGAAATCACCCTAATTAAATCATGATTCTTGAACCAAACTTCAATAAACTTTGAAGGATTCGTGAGAGGCGACATACTAGCTGCCCTGTATGAAGCCAACTCTGGCATAGGTAATTTACAGTCACCCGTGACCCTGTTTCCTCCCTCCCCCACTAGGTGTTCATAAATCAGATTCTCCAAATGAGCCCCTTCACGGGCTGGGTGTCATCAGTCACATTTTCCAATTAAATATATTTGCAGGCAAAAACTCTGGTAGTTTAGTTACAATCTTTTAAAGATAAGAGTTAGAATGTACTTTCACTTCCCCCCCCTTTTTATGGCAACTGCTAAACAGGCATAGGAATGTTTTATGAGTTGACACAAACCACATAGCCATGCCCGTCCAGTCACATGACCACCTGGCCAAGCCCCCCTAGCCACGCCCACAGAATCAGTAGTTTTAAAAAAATTGAATCCCACCACTGGAGAAAACCCCTTGGAGATGCCATCCCACCTTAGCTGCTGTCAGAGCCAGAGAAGGCAGGAAGAAGTTCTATCTATCCTGAAAGCCGTTTGCCTTTGCCCTTTAAGATGTTGCTTCTTTGAAACGACATGCTGATTTCTTTGAATGCTAAGGTACGGCCTTCTGGGGATTTTTGGAGAGAAGAAGCGAGGGCAACCAAGTCAAATTCTCTAATAGCATCTGGTAGGTAAAGACCATTTTCATACTCAGGCGCGGGATAAATGGACTTCTCTCCCCGTGTGGGGACAGTTTGATGAATGGAAGGTCCACACCAGATGGCCGTTAGAATCCAAAGTGCACTTCTTGGATAAATATGCCATTAATCTTCTTGCAAACAACTTCCCCGCTGGAAGGACTGGCAACGGAAGAGCTGCAAAACTCAGAACCAAGAGAATTTTCAGGTGATGACAGGCTGAAGTTGGCTTCTCTCACTTTCTCTCTGGATCTCCGTCCTACATATTGAACAGGTGTTGATCAAGAGCTAGCAGTTTGGTTAACCTCAGTTGAGCTTCCTGGTAATCAATCATGTGGTGTAACTGAGGTTGGTTTGGTTAGTTTATGGTTTAATTAATCAGCCCAGCCTTC
>CM019162.1:20335203-20377039 GCA_009733165.1 Naja naja
TCTTTCTCTTTTCTTTCTTTCTTTCTTTCTTTCTTTCTGTCTCTTTCTTTCTCTTTCTTTCTTTCTTTCTTTCTTTCTCTTTCTTTTCTTTCTTTCTTTTTCTTTCTTTCTTTCTTTCTTTCTTTCTTTCTTTCTTTCTTTCTTCAACTTGCTCAGTTGCGTGCAGTTTGGATACTGTCCTAATCAGCATTTGGGAAGTCTCTTTGATGTGGTTCTGTAATAGGACAGGAGTCGGGGAGATACGTTTTTATGGGGAAATAGCCATGAAGGACAACTCCTTGGCTGAACAAGATATTCTTGTGACATGGCTAGTTGGGTGGATGGAATAGCACTGACCAGGTTTGTCTCAGGACGCCAGGAATTAGCCAATAAATATCCCTCCGTGAGTTCCCACAACACACCAACCTCCGTGTGATGGGAAGAAGGCCAATGAGCAGAGAAACAATTTGCTCTGGAGCTTCCACTCCCGTTGAGTGCAGCCATGTAAACCCCCAGACTTTGAATCATCTCCTTCCGTCTGGACAGAAATATCTGCCTGAAGAAGAGCAGTTTTGAAGGAGGAACGTGCCAAGAGCAACTCACTTCCCACACCTGCTGTCTGCGGCTTGGCACCGAACGCAATCTGCATGCCACTTCCCTGAAATGTAATCACCGCGTCACCTCATTGAGTGCTTAATCTCTGAGAAAGTTAACTTTCTCCAGGCAAGCTGAAGCATATCAGCAGGATTCTTCCCAGCCTGTCCCCCAGGTGCTCATTATACCTTCTGTTCCTACTGCAAACGGGTCCAAAGGAGAGGGGAGGAAGTGGAGACTCTACTGGGAATCCTTCAGAGGCCGTGTGACGGTGGCTTTTTTCTCTCTCTCACTCCGATCCGAAGTGGAAAGACACGGTTGGCTCAGCGTTGCTAAACAGAATCACTGGTGGGCTTCAGAGGAAGAACTTTCCAGCATCAACAACACAGATGAGTAATCCTTGACATACAACCATGGGGTTTAGCTGTGTGACGCACTGGTTAGAATGCAGTATGGCAGGCAAACTCTGCCCACTGTCAGCAGTTTGATCCTGACCAGTTCAAGGTTGACTCAGACTTCTATCCTTCCGAGGTCAGTAAAATGAGGATCCAGATTGTTGGGGGAAATAGGCTGACTTTGTAATAGCAATAGCCCTTAGACTTATATACCGCTTCACCGTGCTTTACAACCCTCTCTAAGTGGTTTACAGAGTCAGCCTCTTGCCCCCAACAATCCAGGTCCTCATTTTAGCGATAAAAGGATAAAAGGCTGAGGTAATCTTGAGCCAGTGAGACTTGAACTGCTGGCAGCTGGAAGTCAGCAGAAGTAGCCTGCATTCAGAAAATACTGTAAAGCACTGTGGAATAGTGTATACATGCTATTCTCCTCCTGTTCCTCTGCCCTTTCTTCTTCTTCTTCTTCTTCTTCTTCTTCTTCTTCTTCTTCTTCTTCTTCTTCTTCTTCTTCTTCTTTTCCTCCTCCTCCTCTGCCTTCTCCTCCCCCCCTCCTCCTCCTTTGCGTCCTCATTTAATCTTTATAAACAACCCTGATGGCGCAGTGGTTAGAATGCAGTATTGCAGGCTTACTCTACCCACAGCTGGGAGTTCGATCCTGACCAGCGCAAGGTTGACTCAGCCTTCCATCCTTCCAAAGTTGCTTAAACTGTTGGGGAGAAAATGCTGACTCTATAAACCTCTGAGAAAGGGCTGTAGAGCATTGTGAAGCAGTATATAAGTCTAAGTGCTGTTGCTATTAGCGACCATTCACAGTTATAACCGCTCTGGAAAAGAAAAAGACTTACAACCACTTCTTAGACTTAATGATTGTCATAAGTCAGATCATCAACATTCAGGCACTTGGTGAGTAGCATGTATTTGAAACCATTGCCGCATCTGGGGGTCACAAGATCCCCATTTGCAACCTTCAATTTGTGCATAGATTTAAAAGTTGTGGAAACAACTGCAGGATTTCTTGGATGTTGGCCAACAGCAACTATTGGAGCCATGAGACATAGAGATTTTTCTGGACCTCTGATGGTGTGTGCTGACCACTGTGTTGGAATGAAACATGAAAATATTGCTCACTGGAAAGTCACATGCCGACTGGGCATTTCGTTTCTGTACATCTGACACTCGAAACCACTGATCGGTGGTGCTGATGGACAGGTGCCTTCCGTGCCATCTTGTTCCTGATTTTTGTTGTGCCAGAATAGCAGAGTTGCATGTCCAGAGTTCCTGAAACTCCTTTCCAAATGGCACCGAGACCTTGAACCAATGCAGAGTCTCGAGAGCTGACAGCCGCTCTGACAGCGAGGAGAAAATGTCTAAAAGAGATGTGGCTGCTGTTGATGGAGAAAACCATCATCATATGGAACACCTGGTGCACTGAAGAGCAACGAAGAAGATTAAGGGACTGGAGGCTAAAACATACAAGGAACGGTTGCAGGAACTGGATAAGTCTAGTTTAATTAAAAGAAGGACATGATAGCAGTGTTCCAACATCTCAGGGGTTGCCATAAATAAGAAGGTCAACTTATTCTCCAAAGCCCCTGAAGACAGTTTCCAGGTGATTGGCTCAAAGTCACTCAACTGGCTTTCATGGTTATTATTATTATTTATTTAGACTTGTATGCTGCCCTTCTCCCTAAGGACTCAGGGCGGCGAACATATAAAAGAATACATTTACAATAAAAAATATTAAACAAATGCAAGTCTATAAATTACTAAAAATGAATTAAAACAATTAAAATTGGTTAAAGCAGGACTAGAACTCACAGTCTCCTGGTGATTGGCTCAAAGTCACCCAGCTGGCTTTCATGGCTAAGGCAGGACAAGAACTCACAGTCTCCTTGTGATTGGCTCAAAGGTAGGACTAGAACTCAAGGTAGGACTAGAACTCACAGTCTGGTGATTGGCTCAAAGCCACCCAACTGGCTTTCATGGCTAAGTTGAAACTAGAACTCACAGTCTCCTGGTGACTGGCTCAAAGTCATCCAACTGGCTTTCTTGGCTACGGCAGGACTAGAACTCACAGTCTCCTGGTGATTGGCTCAAGGTCACCCAGCTGGCTTTCATGGCTAAGGTAGGACTAGAACTCACAGTCTCCTGGTGATTGGCTCAAAGTCACCCAACTGGTTTTCTTGGCTAAGGCGAAACTAGAACTCACAGTCTCCTGGTGACTGGCTCAAAGTCATCCAACTGGTTTTCTTGGCTAAGGCAGGACTAGAACTCGCAATCTCCTGGTGATTGGCTCAAAGTCACCCAGCTAGCTTTTATGGCTAAAATGGCACTAGAACTCACAGTCTCCCAGTGATTGGTTTACAGTCTTTTCTTTACTTAAAAAAAGATTTATTTGGTTTTTTTAAAAGAAGCTTTCATTGAGGGCAGCTTCTGGAACAGAGTATGGTCATTTCCTGCATCCCAAATTCCCAACCATAACTATGAAGACAAACACTGAGATAATATTGATAATATTGAATTAGAAAAGAAACATCTGCGCAGAGTGTCTACAATGCAAGGGGCCTAACAAAATTCAAAACAATCTTTTCTACGAGGCCAATCGAGGTGGAGGGTTTTTGTTTTGTTTTGTTTCATGTAATATGTTAATTTAATCATTTTTGCCATGTCTCATATTTTCCCGAGCCATTCATCCATCAAGAAAATCAATGAACTTCACCACTGTTAGGCAATAATTAATTTTTTGCTCGAAAAATTAAATTCATCAGGAGTGTCGTGTAGCAATAAGGACTCCAGAGTTAGAATACACGCCCTTAGTTATAACATTACCTGTTAAATACAGAGAATCCTTCCAATTCGGTTCCTGGAATTTCAGAGAACTATTATTAGCTGGGTTAGAAAAAAAAATCTGATTTAGGACTCCAATTGTAATAAGAAAACTGTAATCTCCTGATTGCTACTTGGGAGCCCTGAAGGCTTTCAAAATTGTACTGCTAACATTTAGTGAATTGTCAATTTGTAGCGGCCCAATCTCCCGTCTATTTTCACTATTTTAGAATAAAACAATAAAAGGCTTAAAGTCCAAAGTTTTTCAGAAGTGGTTTGCCATTGCCTCTTTCCTAGGGCTGAGAAAAATTAATTGGCCCAAAGTCGCCCAGCTGGCTTTGGGCCTAAGGCAAGACTAGAACTCACAATTTTCCAATGATTGGCCCAAATTCGCCCAGCCAGTTTTCATGCTTAAGGTGGGACTAGAACTCATCATCTCCTGGTGATTGGCCCAAAGTCACCCAGCCACCTTTTATGCTAAGGCAGGACTAGAACTCACCATCTCCTGGTGATTGGCCCAAAGCCAGCTTTCATGCCTAAGGCGGGACTAGAACTCACTGTCTCCTGGTGATGGGCCCAAAGTCACCTAACTAGCTTTCATGTCTAAGGTGGGACTAGAACTCACCATCTCCTGGTGACTGGCCCAAAGTCACCTAACTAGCTTTCATGTCTAAGGTGGGTCTAGAACTCACTGTCTCCTGTTGATGGGCCCAAAGTCACCTAACTAGCTTTCATGTCTAAGGTGGGACTAGAACTCACCGTCTCCTGGTGATGGACCCAAAGTCACCTAACTAGCTTTCATGTCTAAGGTGGGACTAGAACTCACTGTCTCCTGGTGATGGGCCCAAAGTCACCCAGCCAGCTTTCATGGTTAAGGTTGGACTAGAACTCACAGTCCCACAGTTTCTAGCCTTATGCCTTAACCTCAACACCAAACTGGTTCTAGATTTATGGGGAATCATGGTTTAAAGAAACTGTGATAGCTAAACGGCAGATCCATGGCTGGCCTGCATAAATTCCCAAGTTCAGACCCGAGCAATTCCAGTTTGAGAAAGCCCTAACTAAAATCGTGGTGAGCTGTTGCCTGAGGATTTTGTTAAGTGTTGCAAGATGCACCCTCCTATTATATTCCCAGCTCATTAAAGAGAGCCAGATTATGTGCGAGGAGGCAATTCATTATAATCAGATCCTGTACGGAGGCAGCAGTTTTCAAGGAGAAAAAGATTGAGGATACGGTATTAGGGCTCAAACGTTTCTTTTGATTTTAGGAGCTTTTTTTTTTTTAAAAATGGAACATTAAAAAAAACCCTGCAGCTAGTGACAAAACAATTCCAAAGTAAGGTTATTTTATCCCTCAATTTAACCAAGGCCCTTTTTCCAGGCTCGGTTATCTAATCTCAGTCTCTCTTTCGAAAAAGGCAAGCAGCTAAGCTTTCTAAAAACAGAGTTATAACAGAAGCCAAATTGTATGTCAGTAGTTTTCTGCTTTATTTGGAGAGAATAAGTCTTCTCTCACTTCTTCTCTTTCTCCTCCCTCCCTCCCTCCCTCCTTCCTTCCATCCTTCTCTTTTTCCTCTTCTCTCCTTCCTTCTTCTTTCTGTTCCTCCTCCTCCTTTTCCTTCCTTCCTTTTCCTCCCTTCTTCCTTCTTTCTTCCTCCCCCCTCCTTCTTCTTTCTCCTCCTCCCTCCCTTTTTTCTTCCTTCTTCACTTTCTCTTCCCTCCCTCCTTCTTTCTTCTGTTTCTTCTACCTCCTCCCTTCTCTTTCTCCTCCTCCCTCTTCTTTCTCCTCCCTTCCACCTTCTCTCTCTCCTCCCTCCATCCCTCCTCTCCCTCCTTCCTTCCTTCTCTTTCTCCTCCCTTTTTTCCCTCCCTCCCTCCCTTTCTCTTCCACCCTCTCTCCTCCTGTGGGTTCTAAGGCCATCCGTTCTGCAGAAAAGGAGCTATAAATGTGTCTCTTAGCCTCTGAACATGAGAACGGTGCAGGCAACTCAACCCCTGAGCAGACAGCAGAAGAGAACGTAGGATGGTGTCTTGGTACATTTAAATAATTCCCAGACTGGGGGTGTAACGCTTTCCAAAAGCAACTCAGAACGTCCCCATGCAGCACCAACTGTATCTATTTACCAATAAAAGCAGGGGGAGATGTCGCGAGAGATTGACGGCGGTCAGAATTTGACAGGTGAAGGCGTACGTCTTGCTGATCCCTCTTTTTGGAGGCTTCTCCATAACCAGCTTTGTCTCTGAGCGTTAAGAGAAGCAAGGCGCCGGCTTCAAAGCAGGAGGAGAAAATGGGCTGAACAGCAGTTGAAAATGACACGATTTTCCATTTGAATCATATTGACCAACCTCCCCGCCCTCCCATCCCATCCCCGTTGCCTCTACCTTACCTGCAGCTTTATGCATTTCTAAAATCTCCGCTTCCAAATTGGCTTTCAGATCAATTCTGGCATGCAACCTCACCCTTTTCGGCAGTAGACTTATTTATTTTATTTATTTGATTTGATTTGTCAGTCGCTTACAAGATAATAGGTATAAGTATAAACATGAGTAAGAATACAGGAAATAGGTACGAATAAATGGGGACAATAGGACAGGGATGGTAGGCATGATTGGGCACTTATGCATGCCCCTTACAGACCTCTTAGGAATGGATATTCTCTCCCTTCCTTTCCTTCCTTCCTTCCTTCCTCCCACTCCCTCCCTTTTCTGTCCTCCCTTCATGCTTTTCTCTCCTTCCTTCCTTCCTTCCTTCCCCTTCCCTTTTCTTCTTCCTTCCCCTTTCCTCCCTCCCTCCCTTTTCACTCCTTCCTTCCTTCCCCCTTCCTTCCTTCTTTCCTTTCTTATTTTATTTTATTTTTTATTTTATTTTATTTATCTGATTTGTCAATCACTTACAAGATAATAGGTATAAGTATAAACATGAGTAAGAATACAGGAAATAGGTATGAATAAATGGGGACAATAGGACAGGGACGGTAGGCACAATTGGGCACTTATGCGGGGGTGGGGGTTTGAGCAGGCGACAACAGGATCAGGTAGTGAGTTCCAGGCACTGACCACTCTGTTGCTGAAGTCGTACTTTCTGCAATTGAGTTTGGAGCGGTTTACGTTGAGTTTGTATCTGTTGTGTGCTCTTGTATTGTTGCGGTTGAAGCTGAAGTAGTCATTGGCTGGAAGGACATTGTAGCAAATAATTTTGTCTCCTACGCTTAAGTCCAACCATAGGTGGTGTTGTTCAAGGTTGTCCAAGCCCAAAATTTCAAGCTTGGTGATATAGGGTGAGGAGGAAAATGAATGAGCCTGTTTCTGCCACATCATTCACATGTGTGTTGAGCCCAACGCTCTTGTTTATCAGCGTCCGATGTAAGTTCTCTGAACTATGAAAATGAAACATCCTCCATGCTGGCTGCCTATGAAAAAGAAATCAAGTATGAATAACAGAGTTTGGAAGGAACCTTGGAAGTCTTCTCATGCAACCCGTTGCTTGAGCAGGAGACTCCATACCAATGGCTGTCCAATCTCTTAAAATTCTTCAGGGTTGGAGCACCCAACCCTGGACTTCTGGTGATAAGCCATTCCACTGATTAATTGTTCTAATTGTCAGGAAATTTCTCCTTTGTCCTAGCTTGGTTCTCTTCTTGAGTAGTTTCCATTCGTTGCTTCTCGTCCTTCAAATGCTTTGGAAAACAGGTTGACCCCCTCTTTCTTTGTAGGAGACCCTCAAATAGGGTTTTCTTCCTGCAGAAGGTCACAACCACTGTCCAAATAAGATGAATTCCATGGATTCTTTGCATAGACCAAGACGCCTTGCAGGTTGACTTTTAAGATTGCTGAATTGAGCCATCTGGTTTTAAACCTGTTAAGAAAATGCCTCCTGTTCTTTTTCCCATCTCAAATGTAATCTTCTGCAGAGCAGATGAGAAGCTCAATATCCCTTCCATCTGTCATTTCTTCTGCCTCAACTAGCTGGTCAACCAAGTAATGGGAATTCCTTAAATCCAATCAACTGACTTGTTTGGCTCAACTCACAGTTTGACTGTTGATAGACATGAAAGTAGGGAGGCGTGTTTGGAATTAACAGCCTGTTCGCATGCAAACACAGGTCCCAGGCTGAGCCCAGGAGTTCCCTGAAAAGTAATTTATGGAGGGAAAATTTACAACAGAGGTAGTGTGGCAGGAAGCAATGGGATATTTAACTTTCCAGAGATGGAATTCAGCTGGTTCTGACCACTTCTGGAGAACCGGTAGCGGAAATTTTGAGTAGTTCGGACAACCGGCAAATCCCACCTCTGACTGGCCCCACCAACCCCATCTATTCTCTGCCTCCCGATTGGCTGAGTCTTCTTTGGTTGCCCTGCACAGGAGAACAGAGCTGGAAAGCAGGTTAGTGGGGTGGGGAGGGAAGGGGGATTTTGCAGTAACCTTCTCCCAGGAGTGGGGAGGGAATGGGTTTGCAGTATCTTTCCCCTGCCATGCCCACCAAGCCATGCCCACCAAGCCACACCACGCCCACCAAGCCACGCCCACGGAACCAGTAGTAAAAAAATTTGAATCCCACCACTGAATCAGAAGATTTGATTGGATCAAGAAGTGAGTGGTTGAAGGGTCCAGTCTAGGATTTCTCTTTCGTCCCGAGGAATGTAACATCTAAGACCACTAAAAAGGGATCCCAAATATCCCTGTCTCTCTCTCTCTCTGTTTTTTTTTTAAAATGTAGTCGTATTTCATAAGCCGAAGCGTACAAAAGGCCCAGCAAGAAGATGAAAAATAAAAGCTTCAAAAGGCAGAATGAAAAATTGAACACAAATGGAAACAGGGCGAAGGAGAATTTCGTTCTCCTTTCTTCCAGCCCGCAAACCTTCAACGCGTTTCCTTCTTGAGCGATGGCTGGATCTCAGAAAACAAGGTTATTCTCTTTCCGTTAGGGCTTCGACGGTGATCAATCATCCGGGTTTTCTTTCCTTCAAAAGAAAAAGGGAAAAAGAAAAAGGACAGAAGGCGAGAGGCTTGTCATTCTTGGGAAGGCCAAGGATAGTTTTCATTTCTGAGGGTAGAAAGAGAGCTCTGATTATGGAAGGCAAAACTGGAAGTTGGAAATGTCGGGATCCGGCATGTCGTTTCTGAGGGGAACCTGTGATTTCAACCCATTTCCCATTCCCACGATCCTTGGCTAGGGCCAGTGTGTGGGTGAGTCTGTCCCCATCTCCCATTCTCCTCCTCCTCTTTGTCCTTCTCCTTCTCTCCTTCCCCTTCTCCCCCTTTATCTCCATGTCCCTTCTCTTCCGTCTTCTTCTCCTTCCCATCCTTTCTTCCCTCTATCTCTCTCTTCTTCCTCCCTTCCTAGCTTCCTTCCTCCCTCTCTCTCCTTCTCCCTCTCCTCATTCCTCCCTCTTATCCTCTCCTCATCTCCTCTCTTTCCTTTCCTCCCTCCTCCTCATTCATTCCTCCCTCTCCTCCCTTCTCATTTCATCCTTCCTTTTTCCTCTTCCTTCCCTCCTTCCTTCCTGAATCTGATTTTCTCCTTTCCTTCCTTCCTGTTTCTCCTCATTTTCAAATCGTCATCATCATCATCATCAGTTCAATCCATTCCGTTTCGTTCATCATTCGCATATCATCATCCTCATCCATTATACAACAACCATCATTCATCATTCATTCAAACCAATTTTTATTTTCCCATTCATTCATTCAACCATCATTATTCCATTGTCATCACCTCTCCATTTCATTCGTACATTCATTCATTTCCATTTCATTCAAAACAACAACAATAACAATCATTTCCTCATTCATTTTTTTAACTTATTTTCATTCATTTCATTACATCATCTATTCTTTCATCTTATTCCCCTCTTTCATTTCATTCTTCGTCATTCATTATTTCCTATTTCATTATTTCATTCTTTTTCTTTCATTTCTTTCTCCTTCCTCCATTCCTCAACCTTCCTTCATTCTTTTCATTATTTTCTTCATCACCTTCTTCTTTCCATCTCCCTCCCCCTTTCCTTCCTTCCTTCCTTCTTTCTTTCCTTCCTTCCTTCCTTCCTCCTCCTTCTTTCTGCCCTTCTTCTCCTCCTTCTCCCTCCCGCCCTCCCTCCCTTCCCCATCAGTTCAGATTACCCTCTGTGACTCGGCTGCAATGGACACTCCTTCAGTGATTATTCTCGCCTTCAGCCAGTTCAGGTGTGACTCCCTCTCTGGTGTGACCTCCTGCCGTGATACCGGGTCATCTCGACAACTTAATTACAATGAAAGGTTGCTTGAAATACAATTTTTTATTCATGTTTTTGGAGGGCCGGGGGTGTGTGTGCTTGGAATGATTCCTTCTCAAATGAGAGGCAGCTCTCGGAGTCTAAGGCCAGAGCGAAAGGCAGGGAGGGAAGCCAGAAGCTCCCAGCAAATGATTTCCGTGTCAAATTTCCAGGATTGGACGCCATCCCAAAAGCATAAACGATTGAGTCAATCCAGACTCAGACGTGCAAATCTCCATAAAGGCTCGTCAGTTGTCAAGTGGCAAACAGAAGCATTAGCTAAGGCACCGTCTCCTTTTTGCTTCTGCTCAGACAGATCAAAGCTTGAGGGGAAAATATTTTCCTTCATCACCATTGTGGTGAGAAGTTGGCTGTTGCTTAGGAAGTTAACCGATTCTTTCACACTTCAAGAAGTTCTCATAAATATTTTCCGTTTGATCTGGGTGTCTGTCGTTGTCAAGCCCAAAAGATTTATCAGAGGGGATTTTTCTAAGGAAATTACTGGGCATTTGTTTGTTTTTCCTTCATCCACCTTCTTGAACGTGAGGGCAGTAAGCAAACACCCGGATTTTTTTTTTAAATAGTGTTTCTCACTGTGAGTAATGTTTACAGCAGGAAGGAAGGAAGGAAGGAAGGAAGGAAGGAAAAGAAGGAAGGAGGAGGAGGAGGAAGGAAGGAGGAGGAAAAGGAAAAGGAAGGAGGAAGGAAGGAGGAAGGAAAAGGAGGAGGAGAGAGAGGAAGGAGGAGGGAAGAAGGAAGGGCTCAGGTATGGGTCAAATCAGGTGAGGGCCTTGTGATGGAAAGGTCACATCTGGTGAAGGTCAGTGAGGTGGGGTTAGGTGGGTTGGTTAAGGGTCGGTGCGGTGGCTGGTTAGCTGTGCTATTGATTTGAGTTCCGAAGGGTTCATAGGCTGGTTGTCGGTCAATGTCTCTTGTTGATGGACTTGCCTGTTGGGGTGCCAGGCTTTGATAAACCCACGTAGATGTTGGGTGGTAGCGTGGCCCCTGATTCTTGCACTGCTGCTACGCCCGAGCTTCAGACAGTGGCCACTTTCTCAGCTTTCCTGCAGATCCGTTGCTTTCAGCCAGAGATGGAAACTGATCAAGGAGAGAAGCAACCTGGAATGAAGAAGAAAACTTCCTTAACAGTGAGGACAATCAACCAGTGGAACCAATTGCCAACAGATGTTGTAGGTGCTTCATCACTGGAAGCTTTTAAGAAGGGACTCCATAGCCACTTGTCTCAAATTGTGTAGGGTCTCCTGCTTGGATTGGGAGATCTCCAAACTTCCTTCCAGCTCTGTTCTAATTCTGATTCTGATTTATGGTCCCTTGGATGGTTTGTGGGCTTCAACTCCCAGAATCCTTGAGCCAGCATGGAAACTGATCAAGGAGAAGAAACAACCTGGAATGAAGAAGAAAACTTCCTTAACAGTGAGGACAATCAACCAGTGGAACAACTTGCCACCAGATGTTGTAGGTGCTTCATCAATGGCTGGCTCAGGAACGTTGGGAGTTGAGGTCCACAAGTCATCAAAGGGCCATCGTTCTGCACCCTTGCTTTAAGCAAAACAGGAACCAAGATTCAGAAAGTCCCTTTCAGCGCTACGTTACCAAATGGCGGAGGTTAAAAGAGGACACCCTCGTTCCTGGTTATTCCGCCTTTCCTTTCCTTTGCCGGATGCTTCTCCACACATTCTTTTCTTCCCATTTAAAAAAAATAACAGCTTTGTAGGGAAGGATAATCGTATGCACAGCTTTGTAAATTAATCCCCTTTATCCCCTGACAGTTTTGCCTTTTGTCATTCGAGCAGACAAAAAAAAAAAAGAAAAACTCGGGTTTGCAGTATGGTGGCTCACGTGATGTTTGAAATGCAAACTCATTTTTAGGGGTCTGCTTTTGCCACAATAGTGCGCTTGAGCTTAAGGGAGAAATAAGAGCCATTGAGTCGAAATATTCTGCAGTTAAACTGATTTAATAAGGCCGGAAGGCAGAGGGATAACTCCCTTTCATATTAAGCTGGCTTTATTAGCACAGTCGGCAGCAGTGCGGTGTGAATCCAGCCCCTTTTGTTTCATTAATTTGCATTTGGAAATGCAATCTTTTTCAGTGGAATGTCCCAGGGCAGAGAATATTTTGGGGGGGAGCAGAGAAAAGCTAGTCCACGGGATGGTTTGTTGCAGTCAGCCAGATGTTCAGACTGGACGTCGCATTTTTGTCCAGCCATTGGGGCCATCCCAAGGACTTGGGAGAGGCAGATGTGAATGTTTTAAGGTGTTTAAGGTCTCGTCGCAGGATGTAAGCTGTTCCGAGCAAAGCTGCCTTTTGTAATTGACTGGCAGTGATTTTGTCAATTCCAGAACCTGAGAGAGGCAGATGTGAATGTTTTAAGGTGTTTAAGGTCTCATCGCAGGATGTAAGCTGTTCCGAGCAAAGCTGCCTTTTTCAATTGACTGGCAGTGATTTTGTCAATGCCAGGACCTGAGAGAGGCAGATGTGAATGTTTTAAGGTGTTTAAGGTCTCATCGCAGGATGTAAGCTGTTCTGAGCAAAGCTGCCTTTTGCAATTGACTGGCAGTGATTTTGTCGATTCCATTGGTGTTCAAGTGGTGCTCCAGTTGTTTGGGAATTGCACTCACTCAAGGCACCTATGGCTTTTGGTACTACCTTTGCTGTCTTTTGCCACACTTGTTTTATTAGCATTTGCAGTTTTTTTATATTATATTTTATATTATTATTATGGCACAGTCAGCCAGATGTTCAGACTGGAATTGGCATTTTTGTCCACCCATTGGGTCCTTCCCAAGGACCTGGGATAGGACAGTTGTGGATGTTTCTTCTTTCTTTCTCTTCTTTCTTTAATTACATTTATATGCCGCCCTTCTCCGGAGACTCAGAGCGGCTTACCATTTTTGGGATACAACCCAGTGTGCTCAGCAATAGCCTTCATTCCATTGTATATGCCTGCTTATTACTAAGCAGCATTTTTACAAGGTCAGCTAATTGCCCGCAACAATCTTGGGTCCTCAATTTACCTACCCTGAGAGGATGGAAGGCTGAGTCAACCTTGAGCCTGGTGGGATTCGAGCCTGCACTAATTGCAGGCAGCTGGAACTTAAGTGCAGGCAATTAACAGCCTGAGCCACCAAGGCCCTTTGTTTAATGGTATGAAAGATAGTGTTGCAAGATGTAAACTGTTTTGAGCAAAGCTGCCTTTTGCGATTGACGAGGATGATTCTGTCAATGCCAGCGGTGACAAAATAGCAAGAGCACTTAGACTTATATACCACTTCACTGTGCTTTACAGCCCTCTCTACGCAGTTTACAGAGTCCGCCTCCTGCCCCCAACAATCCAGGTCCTTGTTTTACTGACCTCAGAAGGACGGAAGGCTGAGTCAACCTTGACCAAGTCAGGATCGAACTCCTGACAGTCAGCAGAATTAGCCTGCAATATTGCATTCTAATCACTGTACCACTACAGCCCTTCCTTCCTTCCTTCCTTCCTTCCTTCCTTCCTTCCTTCCTTCCTTCCTTCCTTCCTTCCTTCCCTGTTAAAAATAGGGCTTGCCTTTAAGATGTAGTAGAATTCTTTCTTAATGTCTTCCTTGCAAAAAAACCAAACCCCATTTCTTGGTGACTTGCATCCTGAAAGGCTCTTGCGTCCAATTTAGTGTTGTTAAGTAAGTGTGATAGCAATATTACCATGCTTGTCTCTTCCTTTATTCTTTTTTGTGCATAAAAAGTACCCCTTAAGAACATCTGATTTTAATGAGGCCTCTTTTGGCCACCCCATTCTGTGCCATGCCAGGGCAGCCTCGTGGGAACTTCAGAGAGAGCGTGGAAGGCTGAGTATCTGGCGGTGTTATTTTGTTCTGCCTTTTGCTTACCTAGAATCTCCTCTGGATTATTTACATTCAGACCGCTGGCACCTCTCCAGAATTGGAGAATTTTCCCCAGCTCTGAAAGCGAATGGGGAGACCTTTTATATACCCTCAACATGTTTCTTATCCTGCAGACTGCAATAATCAGAGCTACAAAAATTGGGCTGATGGATCGGGTAGATTAATCAATGGGGAATAAATGTTTGCTTGATTAACAGGTGCTCTCTACTTAACAGATTTTTAATGCAGCTATTAAAAAACACGGGAAACTGCTGGCACGGTCGCATAGATATTTTTCTTGAGGCAATGGGTATGTTGGGAAGCATCCAACCTGTGCTGGAGGAAGATTGAAGCACAGAGTTAGCGTGGAGCCAGTACGCAGCTGGAGAAAGACTAAGGCTGATCTTCTCTAAGTTCCTTGGAGCCTTATCTGTTTGTTCCCAAGGGAGCTGGGGCATGTTGAATAGAATAGAATAGAATAGAATAGAATAGAATAGAATAGAATAGAATATGAAATGTAATAAGGATTGAGGAATGAGGAATAAAGAGGAGAGGAGAAGAGAGGAGAAGAGAAGAGTTGGAAGGGCCCTTGGAGGTCTTCTAGCCCAACCCCCTGCTCAGGCAATAAACTCCATTTCATTTCAGACAAATGGTTGTCCAATCTCTTCTTTAAAACTTCCAGTGTTGGAGCATTCACAACTTCTGGAGGCAAGTTGTTCCACTTATTATTGTTCTGTTAGGAAATTTCTCCTTAGTTCTAAGTTGCTTCTCGCCTTGATTAGTCTCCACCCACTGTTTCTTGTCCTGCCTTTGGGTGCTTTGGAGACTAACTTGACTCCCTCTTCTTTGGGGCAACCCCTGAGATATTGGAAGACTGCTCTCCTGTCTCCCCTGGTCCTTCTCTTCCCTAGACTAGCCAGGCCCAGTTCCTGCAACCGTTCTTCATATGTTTTAGCCTCCAGTCCCCTCATCATCTTCATTGCTCTTCTCTGCACTCTTTCCAGAGTCTCAACATATTTTTTACATTGTGGCACCCAAAACTGGATGCAATATTCCAAGTGTGGCCTTACCAAGCCTTATAAAGTGGTATTAACATTTCACGTGATCTTGATTCTATCCCCCTGTTAATGCAGCCTAAAACTGTGTTAGCTTTTTTGGCAGCTGCTGCACACGGCTGGCTCGTATTTAAATGGTTGTTCACTAGGACTCCAAGATCCCTCTCACACTATTGAGCGAGGTACTGCATATGCTGTACCTGTGCATTTTTGTTTTTCTTGCTTAAGTGTACAAAACGAACTCTCTCTCTTTTTTTGTTACAGGAAAACCTGACTGGGTTGGGGTTTTTTTGGTTACTTTTTGTTATGTTACAGGAGCTCACCCCTGTTGCACGGAGCTTGGGTCTTGAACTTGGGGTTGTCGGTACTCCAGCTGACAAGCTCAGTGTCTTTGACCCCTGAGCCATCATACCCCTTAGTTCCAAATACATCCTGGCTAAATAAGCGGACTATCTGTGTAGATTTGAGAGTTTGCCCAACTTGCTTCCCCCCAAGAGTCACAAAATTACCACCCATGGCTCCATCCCGGTGTTTGATTAGCAGTTACCTCCTGCATTCAGCTCTGCGGTCTCCAAGTAGAGATGCAATCCATAGGAACGGTGCTTTGCTTCAACATGTTGGACTCAGAAGGTTCATTCTGAGATTGCAAGGGCACCCTCTGGTGTTACGCGTCTGCCCTTGCTTCTTACATGGAGAGGATCTTGTATAGCAGAAGGCATAAAAGCAACAGCAACATGCAATGAGAAGCCATAGCACAACCAACAACTAGAAGAAGACTGGTTCTAGTTTTAAAAGGGGGAGGAAGAGGAGGAGGAGGAGGAGGAGGAGGAGGAGGAGGAGAGGAGGAAGAAGAAGAAGAAGAAGAAGAAGAAGAAGAAGAAGAAGAAGAAGAAGAAGAAGAAGAAGAAGAAGACCAGAAATACCAGTTGAAGGCCTTGATTTCAAGATCAATCCTATATCGTCCTTGAAATCAAGGCCTTCATTCTATCCTATATTGAGTGAAGTCAATCCTATTTGATTGGATATAGGATTACTTTGCAGGAGAGACAAATGAGATTTGATCATTTCTGAATGACAAATCTTTCCTTCCAAGTTCACCTGTTACTCTAATTTGACAATGAGGGTTCTGGTTTTTTTGTTTGGGTTCACTTTGCCAGACTTTATGATCGTCATTTGAAGTCCTCCTCCGTAGCTAAAACACCAGGTCAGTGTTGCCAACAAACCCATTTGTCCAGAGTCACGTTTAACCTCTTTTCACGGGTACCTCAAAGGAGTTCCCGAACCCAGAATCCAAAAAATGGACAGGAGAGTGAACGATCCCAGGACTTCAGCTGAGAATTCAGTAGTCACCTTCTCCAGACCTTGGTGGAGAACATCTAGACCAGAGGTGGTATTCAGCCGGTTGTGACCAGTTCTGGAGAACAGGTAGCAGAAATTTTGAGTAGTTCAGAGAAACGGCCAATACCACCTCTGACTGGCCCTGACCCCATCTCTTCTCTGCCTCCCATCGAGTCCCAGCTGATTGGCTGGGTCTTCTTTGGTTGCCCTGCACAGGAGAACAGAGCTGGAAAGCAGGTTAGTGGGGTGGGGAGGGAATGGGATTTTTAAAAATTTATTTATTTTGTCAAGCAATTAGATAACAGTTATAAGTATAAACATGGTTATGAATACATGAAATGGATACATATAAGAAAAACAAAAAGAAACAATAGGACAGGGACGATAGGCACGTTGGTGCGCTTATGCATCCCCTACAGACCTCTTAGGAAAGGGTGAGGTCAATAGTAGACAGTCTAAGGTTAAAGTTTTTGGGGTTTGGGGAAGAAACCACAGAGTCAGGTAGAGCATTCCAGACGTTGACCACTCTGTTGCTGAAGTCGTATTTCCTGCAATCAAGTTTGGTGCAGTTAACCTTGAGTTTGTATCTATTGTGTCCTCTTGTATTGTTATGGTTGAAGCTGAAGTATTCATTGACAGGTAGGACATTGCAATGTATAATTTTATATGGAATGGGGATTTTACAGTATCCTTCTCCTGCCACACCCACCAAGCCACGCCCGCAGAACAGGTAGTAAAAAAAATTGAATTCCCACCACAGATCTAGACTCCCTGACACCACAGAAGGGGCGACACATGCATTGCAAAGCACATGTAGCTCATGATGAAACGACACACCCATGCAAACCAAAGCAGTTCTCCTAGCCAGAGAGAAGGATAAACAAGTTAAGGCAAGCATGCGCCATTTGTGGTGTCATCTGGCCAGTGAATATATTAAGCTAGCCTGGGAGATGTGCTGAGTCTCTTTCCTCCTCCACTCTTGCGTTAGCTGCACACCGTCCTTTCTCAGAGTCACGAGGCTGAGCCATGCTTCAGGTTCCCTGCATCTTCAGGTTGTCCGTAGGAGCAGCACTTGCCTGTTCCTGGTGAGCTTGAAAGCATTGGTGGCCAGCCAGCAGAGAAGAAAAGAGATGAAAATTTAATTCAAGCTGCTTTAAAATGCCACGAAACCAGCTCCAGGTAAACTTCAGTGACCAAAGTCCCCAGAATTATTTTAGAAGCAGCCTTTGATGCCCTACAGCGTTTTTTTTTTCTCATAAGCATTTTCTTCTTGAGTTATAGAATATTGTAAAATGCAAAATACAAAAATAAAAAGAAGTGCAGGGAGGGCGGGGAGGGGAAAGGGAGAAGAGAAGTGAGGAAAGATAGGGCAGGGAAAAAGAAAGAAAAAAGAAGCGTTGACTTCCAACTCTCGCCGTTGCAATAAAATAAGGCGTGAACATCAAATCACAATTTTTTGCTTTTCCGTGATCGTGTACGAACAAGCCATTTCTGTAAAGAGCTCTCAGTCTAATCTGCAAAACTCCAAATCAAAGTTTCATTCTTTTCCACTTCAAGCACAAAGTTCAGAAGAGGTTTCCATGTGAAAACAAAAGTACTTGTATTCTTTTCTTTGATCAAAATAGTCAATTTTGCCATTTCAGCCATCTCCATCAGCTTCTGCAGCCATTTGTCCATGGTAGGAATCGAAGTGTCCTTCCAATTTTGTGCATACAATACACTCGCTGCGGTCAACATATACAGTAACAAAGTTCCAATTTTTTTCCCCTCTGGTTCTTTTTCCACTAGGCCCAAAAGGAAAAGTTCTGGTTTCATTTTTGTCTCCATAAATATCCTACACCATTTTTAACTTTCGTGCATGTGGCATAAACATTTGCAGAGGGTTCAACGTTCACCGGTAACTCTTGTTCAAAATCATTGTGGGGGCCGCAAATAATCATATCTAGAGATATGGTCCAGTGGTGGGATTCAAACTTTTTTTTACTACCGATTCTGTGGGCGGGGCTTGGTGGGCGGGGCTTGGTGGGCGTGGCAGGGGAAGGTTACTGCAAAATCCCCATTCCCTCCCGACCCCACTAACCTGCTTTCCAGCTCCGTTCTCCTGTGCAGGGCAACCAAAGAAGACCCAGCCGATCAGCTGGGACTCAATGGGAGGCGGAGAATAGGTTAGGGTTATTCTATTCTATTCTATTCTATTCTATTCTATTCTATTCTATTCTACTCTACTCTACTCTACTCTATTATATTCTATTCATTCCTTATTCTATTCCTATTCTATTTATTCCTATTCCATTCCTATTCTATTCTATTCTATTCTATTCTATTCTATTCTATTCCTATTCTGTTCATTCCTTATTCTATTTCCTCTATTCTATTCTATTCTGTCTGTTCTATTTATTCTATTCTATTCCTATTCTATTCTATTCTATTCTATTCTATTCTATTCTATTCTATTCTATTCTATTCTATTCTATTTCCTATTCTATTCTATTCCTATTCTATTCTATTCTATTCTATTCTATTCTATTCTATTCTATTCTATTCCTATTCTATTCCTATTCTATTCTATTCCTATTCTATTTCCTCTATTCTATTCTATTCTATTCTACTCTATTATATTCTATTCATTCCTTATTCTATTCTATTCCTATTCTATTCTATTCTATTCTATTTATTCCTTATTCTATTTCCTCTATTCTATTCTATTCTATTCTATTCTATTCTATTCTATTCTATTCTAAATACCTTAAAAATGTTAACTCTTGGATGGGTGAAGCATCTTTCCTGGTCCTCCACAAAGGCTGTTGGGTTTTGTCAGGGCCAAAGGCAAGGCTGATCTGCAGTGGAGATGCCATCCACATCCCAAAGGCCCCTGATGCTTAATTAGATCAACCAGGAGAAGGAGAAGAGATTGAAAGGAAAGTAATTAAAAACGAGAGCACTGGAGGACTTTTCTCTAATACACAATGCAATTAAACTGCCTCAGAAAGCCTGGACAGTTTGACACTCCCAAAGCCTGGATGGAGAACTTTAGGAGTGGGGGGCGTGTTCGGTTTCCAAATTGTCCTAATGGGACGCAATGCTGTGTTGTGTTTGCGTTCGACTTCTTCTTCATCTTGGTGGGATTCTAAGTGAAATGACCTTGTCAAAATAAAGTTGAGAGGTTAAGAAACTGACGGTTCGTAAACCTTAATCTACAGTGAAATTATCCAAAAAGAGTTGAGCCCAGAAGAGTTCAATCCAGAACTTGTTTATTGATAACAATGAGTAAAAACAAATGAATATTCAAGAAAGCATACCAGTAGCCTGTGCTTCTTCTGAGAGTCCTTAGAGTCACTAAGTCCTAACGACCACCTATGTGGCCGGAGTTCCAAGAGTCCTTTCCTCAGAAAGGGGAGGCAAAGCACTTCCAACTATGGAGTTGTTTCTTGACGGAAAAGTCTTCTGCTTGGGACAGATTTTTTATATATATATTTGACTTGTATGCCGCCCCATCTCCGAAGACTCGGGGCGGCTCACAACTAAAAACACAGAACAATAAATATTTAAAAAACCATTAAACCAAAGACAAGCCCAAATATTAAAACAAACGATAACAAACATTAAAACCGTCCCTCCCCCAGGGAGGGGTCACAGCCCGGGTTGGTCGAATAGCCAGGTCTTTAATTCACGGCGGAAGGTGCGGAGATCAGGGGCCAGATGGAGCTCCAAAGGCAGTTGATTCCAGAGGTCAGGGGCCACGACAGAAAAGGCTCATCATCAGGGAGTCACCAGCCGGCATTGACCCGCCGACGGGACCCCGAGGAGTCCTTGCCTATGAGCTCGCACAGGGCAGCCGGCACTGCCTTGGAACTGTCTCGGAACTGAGTGCCTTGGAACAATCTGCCTTGGAAGTATCTTGGAACACTCTTTCTTGGAACTGAGTAGCTGTCACTGAGGCAGCTCCTTATATACCTTTGAGCTAGAAGGGGTGGGGCTAAGAAAGCCGGTAAATTCAAAGCTACAGCTGTGTGCTGTAATTGGCTCATTTGAACTTTTAAATATGAGCCAGTGAAAAGAGCACAGCAAACTGGAAATTCCTTCCACAGACCTTTTAGGATAGGGGTGTCAAACTCAAGGCCCGCGGGCCAAATCTGGCCCATAGGGTGCTTAAATCTGGCCCAGCACCCCGTTTCAGCAACAGAGTGGTCAATGTCTGGAATAGTCTACCTGACTCTGTGGTTTCTTTCTTCCCCAAACCACAAAAAATTTAACCTTAGACTGTCTACTATTGACCTCACCCCTTTCCTAAGAGGTCTGTAGGGGGGCATGCATAAGCGCACCAACGTGCCTACCGTCCCTGTCCTATTGTTTCTTTATATGTATCCATGTATTTATAACTATGTTTATACTTATACCTGTTATCTTGAAAGCAATTGACTAATCAAATAAATAAATAAATAAAATGAACTAAAAAGAAAACAAAAGGAGAAATGTTTCCCCTTTGCATTTCAGCATGCAAGAAGGGGCAGGAGAAAGGAAAGAGGAAAGGAAAAGAAAAGGAAAGAAGGAGGAGGGAGGAGGAAGGAAGGAAGGAAAGGAGGGAAGGAAGGAAGGAGGAAGAGGGAAGGAAGGAAGGGAAGGAAGGAAGGAAGGAAGGAAGGAAGGAAGGAAGGAAGGAAGGAAGGAAGGAAGGAAGGAAGGAAGGGGATTATAATGAGAGTGAGTCTCAGGGAAGTCCTGCCTTAGCACTTGGCACCACAGGTGCCCCCGACATGAGTGACGTTGAGCTGTCTATGCCCACCATGGCCACACTAATCCCCAGCCATCCAGCCATCCCCGGCCTCCGAGGTCAAACACACAACCCTAATGTGGCCCTCCATGAAATTGAGTTTGACCACCCCTTCTTTCCATGCATGAATGGCCAACACCAGATGTGGTCCATCTTACCTGAAGGCCAAAGCATTCTACAACGGAGGAGAGCGTCATTCCATGCCACCCAACTGAAGCCATTGAATAAATGACAAGGGGTGGCAGGGATGTTCCCAGCCATGGCAGAGAAAGATGGGGCTGCTGGAGGTAGAAATTAACATTGGGGGGGGGGCTTCCTGACTCTCCCTTTTCACAGAAAAGTCAACCCCTCTGAGCTTCAACCTCAAACTGTCTACTGTGAGCCTCACCCCATTCCCAAGAGGTCCTTAAAGGGGGCGTGCATAAGCACACCAGCATGCCTACCATCCCTGTCTTACTGTCCCCATTGATCTGTATTTATTCCCTTTGTTTCTGTTTATGTTCATACTTATACTTGGTATCTTGTGCATGTTTGGCAAACAAGTAAAATAAATAAAGAATTCTCTGTTGGATCAACCCCACCGGTACAGGTTTCAGCAGGTGGCAGCCTTGCCTGGATTCAGAAGCTAAACAGGACTGAATCTGTTAGGTAGACCTCAGTTTTTCTCTTAGCAACTGTTTGAAGTTAAAATGGCACTGTGGGAGAGAAAAGTGATTTATGACCGGTGGGTGCACTTATACCCGTTGCAGTCATGTGGTGAAAATGGACGTGGTCTGTTGGAAATAGACATACCCACCATGGCTATCCCAAATAGTCCCGCTATGTCAGGCATTTCATCGGGGTTTCGAAGTCCCAAAGATATTCCTGGGCCAGGAAGGGAAGCAACCTTGGCTCCAATCAATCTCAGCTCCAAAGTTATGTTTTACCCAACGATCGTAGGCATTAATCATTAATCAGGAGATGCCATGCTCTCCGAACATCTTATGGCCTGGTTGACTCAGAAGGATGTCAAACATCGTGTTGACTCCCAACCTCGTAGGCATTAATCATTAATCAGGAGATGCCATGCTCTCCGAACATCTTATGGCCTGGTTGACTCAGAAGGATGTCCTGTTCAAATCAGTCGTGGGAAGAAAGGGAGGGAGGGAGGGGGGGAGGGAGGGAGGGAGGAAAAGGAAGAAAGGAGAATGAGGAAAGGAGGGAAGGAAAGAAGGGAGGAATGAAAGAAGGGAGGGAGGATGGAAGGAAGGAAAGAAGGAAATATGGGCAAGATGAAACTATTTTCCTCTTAAATTCAGCTTCGCCTAGCGGTTCAAGGAAGGGCGTTTGAGCTCCTGTGTGCAAGTTTGTCTTCTTAATATACAGGCAGAAGTGTGCCTACTGTGCATGGGTTTTTCACTTTGTTTTTATATGTATGTAAATATATATATATATATATTAGACATACAATATCTCTGTATCTCTCTCTCTGTGTTTGTTATTCCTTCTAACCATGAGAATCTCTTCAGGAAATTTGCTTAGCATTTATAGAAATTAGATGTCTCTTCGGAGTATTTTTCATTTCCTCTTGGTTATTTATTTATGTAGTTTCAAACAGAAATCTTGCTGGGTCATTGAATAGAAAACACGCAGCCCCAGCTGTTCAACCAGTACTTACTGCGCAGCAGGGCCGGCCCCGTAAAGGGCAGAAGCTGTTCGTTCTGATTGACCAAAAAACTCTTTTAAATAAGTTTTAAAAACCCTTCCGTGCATCTCGGCAAGTGCCGTTTCCTATTAATTTTTTTTTTAAAAAAGAGAGAGATGTCACATGCTTATGTGCCTAGACAGATTCTTATGGAAACATGGAGTGCCTTTGTTCCCTTGTAAACAGGCAATAGAAACTCTCCATTTAAAAAAAAAAAAAATAAATCCTATTCTTTCTAATTGAAAAGGAGGTTGAAGGACTGGAACGGAAAGTCTCCCTCCAGTAGTTTTACCCTACGTGTCTGTTTTGTATTAATTAATTCAAAGTCCCAGAGATATCCCTGGGCCATCTCCGGGGGAGATGAGTCTGCCTACCAAGATGAGGTGGACTGGTTGCTTTCGTGGTGTGGAGACAAACTTGGTCCACAACACCAGTAAGACCAAGGTGCTGATAGTGGACTATATAGAAGGAATAGATCAGAAATCTAGCCCTTGCTTATCAATGCAGACCGAGTGGAGCAAGTGGCCAGTTTTAAGTTTCTGGGTGTTACCCTAAAAGAGGGCCTGACCTGGAGTGCCCACATTGCAGCCCTGGTCAAAAGGGCCCAGCAGAGACTATACTACCTGAGACTTCTCAGAAAACAACAACTGAATGAAAAACTGCTGGTGACCTTCTACCGCTGCACCAGAGAAGGTATCTTAACTTACTGCCGCTGTGTCTGGTTTGCCAATTGCACAGTGGCAGATAGGACAGCACTCCAGAGGGTAAATGTCATTTCCCAGAAGATCACTGGTTGCCCTCTCCCCTCTTTGGAAGAGCTTTATAGCTCCTGCTGCTTTAAGAAAGTTCAAAACATTCTCAAGGATCCATCTCATCCTGGGAACCCTTTTTTTGAACTATTACCATCTGGCAGACGGTACAGAATAATAAAATCAAGGACAAATAGGCTGAAAAACAGCTTCCATCCCAGGGCAGTAACTCTATTGAATTCTGCTGTATAGTGCAATATTAATGCAATATCAGGGGTTTTCCATTCAATGTGTGGAGTGTGAAGGATGTGTGTTTGTGTTTATTTTCATGGTCATGATGTGCACTGAAGATGGTGTTTGATCTTGTTGTACAAGGTGCAATGACAAGATACTAAACTAAACTAAACTAAACTAAACTAGAAGAGAAGCGATCGGGCTCTGATCAATCTCAGCTCCAAAATTATGCTTTACCCAATGATCGTAGACATCAAACAGGAGATGCGATGTTCTCAGAACATCTTATGGCTGGGTTGACTCAGAAGTACGTCCAGTTCAAATCAGCAGTGGTAAGAAGAGGGAAGGAGGGAGGAAAAGGAAGGAAGGAGAATGAGGAAAGGAGGGAAGGAAAGGAGAGAGGGAAGGAGGGAGGGAGGAAGAGGGAGGAAAGGAAGGAGGGAAAGGAAGAAAAGGAGAATGAAGGAAAAAAGGGAGGGAGGGAGGGAGGAAAAGGAAGAAAGGTGAATGAGAAAAAGAGTGAAGGAAAGAAGGGAGGAAAGGAGGAAGGAAGAGGGAGAGAAGGAGGGAATGAAGGAAAGGGAGAGGGAGGGAAGGAGGGAGGAAAAGAAGAGAATGGGAAGAAGGAAGGGAAGGAGGAGGAGGAAGGAAAGGCAGAAGGAAGGAAGAGGGAGGGAAGGAGGGAGGAAAAGAAAGGAAGGAAGGAGGGAGGGAAGGAGGGAGGAAGGAAAGATATCCCTGGGCCAAAAAGAGAAGTGATCTTGACTCTGGTCAATCTCAGCTCAGTATGTGTTGTATTAATTAAGAGTTTTGCAACACTTTTTGGCTTTTTATGGTGTGCCAGTGTGGTGACGCATTGCAGACATGCTTAAAAGGGGCGAGGCTTTCTTTCATATGTCACAATCACCATCTTGACTTAATCAAGAGTCCTTCCTGACCCACGAGAAACTAATTCCGCCGTGACTTTTAATAAGGATTTTGAACTCTACTGTAAGGATTTGGAAAAAAAAAAACCTTTGTGGCTTTCGGGAGTTTCGGCTTCTCCTAGAAGGATCCTGAATGAAATTCAACTGCCGCCCGCATTTATGGGATGGTATAGGAGAGTTTGACCCTTTAGGAAAAGTAAATCAAAACTAAAAGAGCTCAGATGAACATGATTCCTTTTGTAGGAAGTTAGCACCCACCCCTCTCCTAGAAAAATGAAATATCCTAGGAAATACTAAAAAGGCAGAATATTCCCCCTAAAAAGAGAAGTAGAAACTCAGAAGCAGAAACTCATCTCAGGAGCAGAAGCTCACCCCCACCACACACACACCCCTTCGTTAATGGGTGAGCCATTAAGGCCTGGGCCGGAGTATTCCACATAACAAAGGCCTCTACCCATCTCACCCACCTGGCCTGGGAAGACTGCATCAGCCAGCACTCAGGTGAAGCCATGTGGTCCAGGCAAAGCCTACAAAGTTAGCTAAGACCTTGCCCCTGGGAGTCTGACAGCCAATGGGAATACATTTCTTACACAGGAACAGGAAACACTAAGGTGGACCAAGAGAGGGCATCTTGCCCTTCCTTTTTTTCCTATGCCGCTAGCCAAAACCTTGAAGATTTCTTATTAGTCAAAGCTGGCCCAGTTGACACATGAAGAAACCAAGACCTTTTCAATTGGGATGTGTGTCCCACTACTTCCACATAACAAATTTACTTGCTACAACTCACCCTGTTTATTCCCGACGAGACAGTCCTTCGGGGCTCTCTCTCTCTCCTAGCGGAAAATACAAACTGTAAATTTTCAGAAGCGAACTGACGGCTGTTGTGCTCTCTTGCCACTAAGCATCACTATCATTTTATTTTTCCCTTCCTGTGTTGCTGTCCAGGTCAACCCCTCAACGTTGTTTGCAAAGCATTTTTCGGCTTCAGTGGCGAGTCGGGCCCCATGATCTACTGGACGCGAGGGGAGAAATTTATCGAAGAACTGGAAAATCATATTAAAGAAGGCGAAATCAGGTACAGAACGACGTTGCTCGCATTTCCTAGAAACAACAACCACCACAACAAAAACCCACCTGCCTTTTGGAAAAGCATGACCTGGGTGATTGGGAATTGCCATCAACAAGTCTCGAAGTACTTTCATCCAGGGGTGGGCTTCAAAAATTTTAGTAAAGGGTTCTCTGCCCGGTTGCTGGGTAGGTGTGGCCATGGTGGGTGTGGCCTGGTCGGCCTCCTGGACCACAGTGTGTGGGGTGTTTGTCATGGTGGAGCCTGACTCTGAGGGAGAGGAGGGACAGCCAACAGGGAGTGGAGGTGTGGCTCTGGAGGTTGTGGAGGAGGCTGGGGAAGGGCAGAGGCCAGCTGAGCAGTCAGAGGAGGACCCAGGCCAATCCCCTCTGCACCCTAGGACATGCAGGGAGGAGAGGATAAGGGAGAGACGTGATCTACTTGGGAGGAGAGGGCCTTGATCCTCTTCATGGGCTGCAGCTGTGACAACTGAATAAGAGGACGGACATGCGTATGGGCGAACGCTGGAAACAAAGCGTGGAAATATCTCTCGTTTATGGTTCCTCTCGGAGTTTGGCATCCTTCCCAGTGTGTGTTATCTGTGGACTGTCCTCCAGTCCTTATCTTGCCTGGTTTGTGTTGCTTTTTCCCTTCTTCTTGTAACTGTTTGTGTGGGCGTTTTTTTGTCTTCCATCAAGAATATTCGGAGCTTGGAAGCAAAGTGAAGGAACAAAAGGGGCTTCACCTGTTTTCTGTGACTGTGTTTGTTTTGTATCCCACCCTGGGTCATCGCAGTGTTTTTGCCCTCCCCGGGCTCCTGAGGCTTTCCTCAAGCCACCGGGAGGGCAAAAAGAACCTCCCTGGACTCCAGAGGCTCTCTGGAAGCTGGAAACAGGCCCATTTCTGGCCTTCCTGAACTTCCCATTTTTTGCCCTCCCCGAGCCTCTGCGCACGCCCTGCACTTACCTGTATCCAAAATGGGCCGCATGGGGATTCCTAGGAGGGGTGGGGAGAGGTGGGTGGGGCCAGCCAGGAGTGGGATTTGGGGGTTCTCCAAACCGCACAGAATCTTAGCTAGGGGCTCTCCCGAACCCCTGCGAACTCCCAGCAGCCCCACTCCTGCTTTCATCCTTAGAGTGGCTGATGAACATTGTTCACTCCGTAGGCATCATTGTGAGGAATCTTTACTGCTATGTTCTGAGCAGCTTTAGAAGTCATCTAATAGGGGTGGGAGGAACTCCAGATGGTGGTAGAAGATGGCCGTTTCCTTTGGGGTTCACCAGCGTTCCATGTCTAGAGATACATTACTGGAGCCTGGAGCATCACGTTGTAGAAGGTTGTTAGAATCAAATCCCCAGAGTATTGAGTCTTCGTGAAGGAATCTATTCTGACTCAGCTCCCCACTGAAGTGAACCCAAAGATTCCTTTATTAGGAGTGCCGGCAGCCCTGCCAAAAAGTATCTTTCTCAATGCAGGCTAACAAGTCCAGCTGGCCGGAAGATGAATAAGTTCTCTGCCATATCTAACCATCTCCACCCCCTGCCCTTTATCCCCAGAGCTAGGGTGGGGCTTCACTAGCAGCGGTGGCTCTTCTGTCCCAAGGACCAGCCCATAGATTTCCACTGCTCTCCTCTCCTCTCCCTTCTGTGCATCCACGTGTCAGGCACTGGACCCAGCTGTTCCTCCTCTTCCTCATCAGCCACCTCCAGCCTGGGGGCTGTTGACTCTCCATCTGAGGGCTGACAGACGGCCCAGGCTCTGCCTCTGTCCCTATCTCCAACAGCTCCATTCCTTCTTCCCCTTTGTAGCTCTCAGGTTTCCCTGATGCTGACCCAGACTACTATGCCTCCTCCTCCTCTTCCTCCTCTGATTCAGCTGCTGGAAGGACTGGTGGCCAACAGGCCACAACAGTATCTCATCTATCTTTGGCCTGCTGACGAACCCTCCAATGTTTTTCTGTTTTCTTTCAGGCTCCTCAAAGAGCACCTTGGAGAAAAAATTGTGGAGTTAACATTAATCTTTGACATAGTGAAAGAAGCAGACCTAGCCAATTACACCTGCCACGTCGAAAACAGAAATGGGAAGAAACAGGCGAGCATCATTCTGAGAAAACGAGGTATTTTTCTTCTTCTTTTTTTTCTTTTCATTCCCGTCTCCGTCAGCGTAGCTGCAAGTTCTGAAGAAATGAAGGGGGCTATTTTCCCGTCCCAAAAATATATGTATTATATTCCTTCCGGAATTGAATGGGCCAAGAAATGAAATGCGGTGAAATCACTCTTGTTGTACCGGTGGGGATTTTAGTTATTCAGCTGGTGTCTTATACTCAGTTTTCAAGAATTGGGGACTACGGTTCCTATTGTCACTCATCATTTGCAATGGTGGTTGAGGGCGCTGTCAGAAATGTTTAAAGTGAGGTATGAAAATGGTGCCTAAAATTCCTCTGGAGGCTCATAAAGATGTGGGCCCAAAAATGTGGAGCCTTGTTCGTTTCTATTTTGGGGTTGAGGAGAAAAATGAAAGGACAAAGTGGGCAGCTGAAGTCTTGCATATGCCTAAGGCACTCCTTGTTTGATGTAAGAGAAGATGGAGTCAAGAGAGAGCTCAGCCTAGAATCACTACATGCTCACAAACTCTCCAAGTTCAACCCCTCTTGAATTCCATCAACTCTTATCTAGTGCAAATTTAGTGCTGGCGATTAGCTGACTAGGTTCTTCTGTCTAGGCATGAGCAATAAATCTGTCAGCGTTCCAACCAGAGGTGGTATTCAGCAGGTTCTGACCAGTTCTGGAGAACCAGTAGTTAGTAGTTCGGAGAACCGGCAAATACCACCTCTGACTGGCCCCGCCCCCATCTATTCTCTGCCTCCCAAGTCCCAGCTGATCGGCTGGGTCTTCTTGTGTTGCCCTGCATAGGAGAACAGAGCTGGAAAGCAGGTTAGGGGGTGGGGAGGGAATGGGGATTTTGCAGTATCCTTCCCCTGCCATGCCCACCAAGCCACGCCCACAGAACCAGTAATAAAAATTTTGAATCCCACCACTGGTTCCAATTAACAAACTCCAAACCAGTAAACTCCGAGACAGGCATTTTCTCAAAGTTCCATTTTATTACAGTTGTCATATTGGCACATCTGGGAAAACTCGAATCTGAGAGTTCCGGATTTTCCCTTCCCAAAAGAGAAAGCAAAGATCCATGCCCTGCACCCATCAGTCCATCACATGGCCCAACCAAATCATCACCCCAATGGGAGACATTCCTCCAGTTACTCCTCCAGGTGCAGGGTAGCATGTCCTTGACTCTCTAAGAAAGAATGTTGCTGAGTCTAATCTTCCACCTCTCCATGAAATCCACCCTCCCAAATTCCCAGGCACTAAATGTGGCAGCCTCAAAGCTTCTAATTAAAATATGGCTCCCAAAGCTGACAAAATCAGCTTAACTGGAACTTGGATAGAATCAAGATCACGTGAAGTGTTAGCACCACTTTATAATGCCTTGGTAAGGCCACACTTGGAATACTGCATCCAGTTTTAAAGTGGTTCATCCATTCACACATGCATTTTGAAAAGACTGGGATTTTTTTTTTTAATTGGATGGTGTTGCAGAATGAAAATGATGGGTGTTGACTAGCTGGATCGAATAGTTGCTTCTGAAGGCTTTTCCTTCAGGAAAAGACAGTTTTTCCATCCTTCTTTGCTACGCTAGTTTTAACTGAATTCGCACAATATCCCAAGCCATGAAGTAGTTTGTTTTGGCATTATCCTAAGCCATAAAGTAGTTTGTTTTGGATGGGTTGACTTAGCTTGCTTGTTTGCCCTCAATCAATTATTGGCAGCCAGAGTTCGGTTATAAGATGAGTTGTGTTATGATTGATTTATTGATTGAATGAATGAATGAATAAAATTAGAGAGTCGCTAAGTGCAATATGCAAAACAAATCACTAAAGAGACATGGAAGGGGGGGGCCCACTGCTTCCAAATTCCTCCTTCCTGTTCGACTCAAAAGTTGGATATGTTCCTTCCCATCATAGATTTTCTTATTATTATCTTTCACAGGCTTTTGTTACTGGGTTGTTTTTTTTCCCTCCCTTTTCTTTAACCAGCCTGGTCAATTTATAAAAAATGATTTTTCTGCCACTTCCCATGCTGTCTGAACATGCTTTCTTTCTCGGAGAACATGCTGAGCGCAAAATCAGACTCTCGTTGGGTGTTTTAGAGTTTGTTCAATCCATACGAGGAAATTGGTTTGGCTGTCGATAGACATGAAAGTAAGGAGGGGTGCTTGGAATTAACAACCTGTTTGCATGCAAACGCATGTCCCAGATTGAGCTCAGGAGTTGCATGAAAAGTAATTTATGGAGGGAAAATTTACAACGGAAATGGTGTGGCAGGATGCAATGGGATATTTAACTGTTTGCAGAAGTGCTCTTCAGCAGGTTCTAACCAGTTCTGGAGAACCAGTAGTAGAAATTTTGAGTAGTTCAGAGAACCGGCAAATCCCACCTCTGACTGCCCCTGCCCCCATCTCTTCTCTGCCTCCCATTGAGTCCCAGCTGATTGGCTGGGTCTTCTTTTGTTGCCCTGCACAGGAGAACGGAGCTGGAAAGCAGGTTAGTGGGATGGGGAGGGAATGGGATTTTGCAGTATCCTTCCCCTGCCACACCCACCAAGCCACACCCAGCAAGCCACACGCCCCCAACAATCTGGGTCCTCATTTTACCCACTTCGGTAGAATGGAAAGCTGAGTCAACCTGGAGCCTAGTGAGATTCGAACTGCCAAATTGCAGGCAGCCGATAGTCAGCAGAAGTTGCCTGCAGTTCAACACTCTAACCACTGTGCCACCGAGGCTCTTCAGCATGCTGTGCCTCTAATGCAGAAAAGGAAGGGGAGAGAAAGGCAGCATGGTGAAAATCAACAGAAGATTAATCAACAAAACCTGTTGGAAGAAGACGTATTGTCATTCAGTTCAAGGATTTTCTGCTCCTGGACAACCAGATCTAATACTAATACCACTCTATAAAGCATTGGTAACACCACATCTAGAATATTGCATCCAGTTTTGGTCACTACACTATAAAAAAAGATGTTGAGACTCTAGAAAGAGTGCAGAGAAGAGCAACCAGGATGATTAGGAGGCTAAAACATATGATGAATGGTTGCAGGAACTGGGCATGGCCAGTCTAGTGAAGAGAAGGACCAGGGGAGACAGGAAAGCAGTCTTCCAATATTTGAAGGGCTGCCACAGAGAGAAGGAAGAGGTCAAGCTATTTTCCAAGGCACCTGAAGGCCAGATAAGGAACAATGGATGGAAACTGAACAAGGAGAGATTCAACCTGGAAATAAGGAGACATTTTCTGACAGTGAGAACCATCAACCAATGGAACAGAAGTTGCCTCTGGAAGTTGTGGGAGCTTCATCCCTGGAGGCTTTCAAGAAGGGATTGGACTCCCATGTGTCAGAAATGGTGTAGGATCTCCTGCTTGGGTAAGGGATTGGACTAGATGACCTACAAGGTCCCTTCCAACTCTGTTAATCTGACATCTTGCAGCTTGAAAGGACCTATGACACGAGGGATCCTTTAATACTTACGGTGGAGAATTGGGGTTTGTTGCCTGAAGACGGGTGGGTGTCAGGAGAAAGGACACTGCCTCACGAATCCTAAACATTGGAGGTTCAACACAGTGTCTGTTGTGTATTGCAAAGTATCGAAAGTATTGGTGGCTTAAAAAATCTTGGTGGCCTACTCCTGCTGTAGAAGCAGCGACGTCCACCAGGTTCTAGGTTGTGATTAGAGAGAACCAGGGGTGGGCTGCTGGGGTACGCAGGGGTTCAGCAGAGCCCCTAGCTAAGATTCTGTGCAGTTCGGAGAACCCCCAAATCCCACTCCTGGCTGGCCCCGCCCACTCCACCCCTTCCCTCCCAGGATTCCCCACGTGGCCTGTTTGGATGCAGGTAAGTGCAGGGCGCATGCGGTGGCTCGGGGTGGGTGAAAAACAGGCCTCCCAGAAGTTCAGGAAGACCGGAAATCGGGCCATTTCCAACTTCCAGAGAGCCTCCGGAATCCGGGGAGGGCAAAAAAAAACCTAGCCGTGGTGCAGGAGGCTGACTAGGCCACGCCCACCATGGCCATACCCATCCAGCAACTGAGCAGATAACCCATTGCTAAAATTTTTGAAGCCCACCCCTGTAGGGCTAGACAAAGAGACCCACATTCTGAATCAATGGACAATTTGTCACAAAAGATGGCTGATACACCTCCAAGGAGCAGGAGATTAAAGTCATACCTGTTGGAAGCACGCTCCCTAGCTTAACTGTGGCTTGTCTAACATCATCCAGGGATTCCAAGAAGCTTTAGATCAGAAAATAGGCACCGGGTTGAATCTCCGTGTTCTTCTAAACTTCCCCTTTTGTTGATCCGAAGGCGCACCTTATTCCGTGACATTTGGAAGGAAAGAAGCCAGTGAATTCCCACCATAAATTGCAGGACCCAAAAAGCTTTCAAGAAGAAAAGTTAACCGTGAACTCTGACCGCGTGCAAAGCTGTGTAAAGTTCAGGGTGATGTCGATGATATATAGACTCATCTAAGTTGGAGAAGCGTTATATTTCCCCATTTTTATTCTTGATGGTGTCTTGAGTTTGATGCCTTTCACATTGCTTATTTATCATGGCAATAAATATCTGGGCTGAGATAGAGTATTAAATTAATATTGCTTTTCAATGTCTCAAAGTGTTCTTGTGGTTTCTTTTTTTTTTAATTGTGAAGTTTTTTATTTTATATTCTTTGTACATTGCGTGAATGGCATGATACCTGGGTATCATACATTTTAATACAAATGGACATAGTGTTATTACTCCCAATTATTAGATTTCATTATTTCACATTGTTTGCACATATCTTATACTTCTGCCCTTTATTTTCTATTCCTCGCTTCTTATTCTTTCATAAATCTTGGTATATTAAGATATTACATACTGTTGTTCCCCTCTGATTTCTATCTCTGTTTTATATTTCCCCCTCATATCTTTATAATATTCAAAGACATGACTTTTTAATCATATTTCCCTTAGTTATGTCTTCCCCTCTATTTTGTTAAAATTTCATCCATCTTTCTTTCATTAACCCATATCTCAATATACACTTCTAATAATAATCACAATCCTTTAAGCATTTTAAATACATCTATTCATACCAATCACTTAATCCATATATTTCTACTACTAGTACACATATTACCGTACTACATACAAAACAATTATCCAGGCTAATCCTCCCTCCTATTCTTTCATGAATCTTGATATATTAATATAATATTAATATAATATATATTATATTAATATAATATATAGAATGAAGGCTATTGCTAAGCACATTAGGTTGTGCTCCAAAGATTGTAAGCCACCCTGAGTCTCCGGAGAAGGGCGGCATATAAATGTGAATATATATATACATATACATACATACATACATACATACATACATACATACATACATACATACATTTTCGTAGATTTTCATGGGTAAAGGTATGTAGGTCTTGGTGTATTCGGGTCTTGTCCCGTGTAAGATTGAAAATACCTTGGCAACGTTTCAACGAAATCTCATCCGTCATCTTCAGGCTGGTGTCTTCAGCTTCGTTCTCCTGGGAGAAGTGTGTGATCGTGGCTGTTTTTCCCTTTTAAACTCCAGAGTTGGCTGTGTTGTTACTTCTTGATTGGTTGATGGAGTTGATATATGCAGATTGGATGGCTTTTTCCTGAGACCCTGTGTGGCTGAGGTGCTGGCTGTGTGTCTCTCAGCCTTTTGTGTTGTAACGACCTGGGTAATGGGCTGTGTGATGACCTTCTGAGTTTTATTGTTGTGACATCCTGGGTCTTGTGCTATTATCTCCTGGGTCGTTGTCTGTGTTGCAACCTCCTGAGGTTTTGTGTTGTAATCTCCTGAGTTCCTTGATGTAGTATCCTGGGTGGAAGGCTGTGATGTGACATTCTGGGCCTTGGTTTGGCTCCAAGTTTGAGGTCTGGCTATGTGTTCTTGTCGAAACATCACCAAGGTATTCTCAATCTTACATGGGACAAGACCCGAATACACCAAGACCTACATACCTTTACCCATGAAAATCTACGAATATATATATGTATGTATGTATGTATGTATATATGTATATATGTATATATGTATATATGTATATGTATATATAAAAATTGTTATTCTCCTCTTATTTCTATCTCTATTTTAAGTTTTCTCCCCATATCTTTTAATATCTGAAAACATGTCCTGTGGTTCTTTAATGGGTGGATGAACTAGGAAGCAAGGTTAAGAATGCCCCCGGTAATGATGCAGGGTCTCAAACGATATGTCGGTCTGTTAACAAGAGTCTCCCGTTGTCATTGAGTTATGGTTGTCATGAATCATATTGACTTTCCACAGTTGGGTGCCGGAATCAAGAAGTGAGCTAAATTGGGGGGGATGGGGTTGAGAACATTTTCATAATCCCTCTTTCTGTTCCACTGGGGAGTTTTGAAAAGCATTTCATGACACCATTCCCTTTGGCTCTACTCTAAAGGTAAAGGTTCTCCTCGCATACATACATGCTAGTCGTTTCGGCTCTAGGGGCGGTGCTCATCTCTGTTACAAAGCTGAAGAGCCAGCACTGTCCAAAGACATCTTGGTGGTCATGACTAAACACTAAAGGCGCACAGAACGCTGTTACTTTCCCACCAAAGTGGTCCCTATTTTTCTACTTGCATTTTTTACGTGTTTTCAAACTGCTAGGTTGGCAGACGCTGGGACAAGGAACGGGAGCTCACTCCATTCCGCGGTGCTAGGGATTCGAACCACCAAACTGCTGATGTTTCTGATCAACAAGCTCAGTGTCTTAGCCACTGAGCCATTGCATCCCTATTCTACTATTGTAGAGTCCCTGGTTCTACTCTATTATTGGCAATTTTTCAACAGGACTCAAAAGAGTATGAAAATAATTTGGGAGGGTGGTGAGTGAGACCCCAGAAGACCTGAAGAAGCTTCTTGGATGAGGTGCAAAATGTTTTGAAAGGGAATAAACCAAGAAAGTCCAGTTGCCGTTTGGGGGGGGAAAACCACTTTGGGGGCAACCATGATTTGGATGATTGAGAATCTCCATAGACCAAGGATCTTCAAACTTGGCAAGTTTAAGACTTGTGAACCAACTCCCGGAAGTCCTGAGCTAACATGACTGGAGGAGGAATTCTGGGAGTTGAAGTCCACAAGTCTTAAAGCTGTCAAGTTTGAAGACGCCATTGACCTTCTTTTGAGTCAAGTCTGACTCTTGGTTAACTTTGTGGATATATTCATGGACTTCATGTTGGAACAGTTGGCTATTGTCTTCTTCTAATATTTTCTTTTCAGCTTCCCAAGCTTTGAATTCCTAGGTACTCTCATCCACATCTCAACCGTCCCTGATCTTAACTACTGGGGCCAGAAAAAACCAGCTAAATCATTCCATTTTTAACTTATTTCTTGTCTTATTCTAGATCTGATCTCCAGAATTGAACTTGCTGGAGGTTTGGGAGCTATATTTCTCTTACTGGTTTTACTTGTAACCATCTATAAGTGCTACAATATAGAGCTGATGCTATGTTATAGACAGATGTTTGGAGGCGATGAAGCCATGGATGGTGAGTAGACTTTTAAATATCTGGTCAAACGTCCATGATATGGATCAGCCACTGAAAGTATAATCCGAAATAAGAGAAACGATGTCAATGGACAGAACTAGAGAAGGACTATCACTCTTCAGATTCTGCTGAAATGCAATACCTGCCAGTTTGGTTTAGTGGTTACGGCACCAGGCTAGAAAGCAGGAAACCATGAGTTCAAGTCCCACCTTAGCCATGACTTTGGATCACCAGGAGATGGTGAGTTCTAGTTTTACCTTAGGCATGATAACAAGCTGGGTGATTTTGGGTCAATCACCAGGAGACTGTAAATTCAAGCCCCACGTTAGTCGTGAGAGCAGGCTGGCTGGGTGACATTGAGCCAATCACCAGGAGATGGTGAGTTCTAGTTTTACCTTAGGCATGATAACAAGCTGGGTGATTCTGGGTCAATCACCAGGAGACTGTAAATTCAAGCCCCACCTTAGTCGTAAGAGCAGGCTGGCTGGGTGACATTGAGCCAATCACCAGGAGATGGTGAGTTCTAGTTCCACCTTAGGCATGAAACCTAACTGGGCGACTAACAGTCCTTCTCTGTTAGCCCAGTTCTACCAAGGAGGGGAAAAAAAGTTGCACCTTCCCCAAATCTCATCATTCACAGCCAGATGTCCTTCATGCAAATTAGGAGATTGCCATAATTTGAAGAACACGAAAGAACAAGCCAGATTCCAATTGGCTATTTAATCTTTCTGAAGTCCTTGGTTCTCTCTGAGCTTGGTTGGTTTGTTGCAGATGTTTTGTTGCCCATTTAGGTAACATCAGTGCTAGTGAGTGTAGGGTTTGCTCCCTGTTTAGGACATATCGTCTCCAGCAGCCAACATCAGAGAAGCAGGGATTAACACCAGACAAACTATCAAGAAGAGAACAATACCCTAATCAATGAACTACCAAGAAAAAAAACCACACCCCACAAATATAGCTATGGCCAGCTATTGTGCAAGGAGCAAACCTCATATTCCCTTCTATACTGGTGATGCTACCTGGTTGGATAATGAAATGTCTGCAAGGGAGGGAAAAACCCAAACTCAGAGAGCACCAAACATCTCACAGTTCAACTCTGAGCTATAAATATTCTCTTCTATTTTGCAGTTCCTGAGTCAGAAAACAAGTGATTGCTTGAATTTATTTTCAGTAGTTTCTTAAACACAGACAACTTTAGTTGTTTGTAGAAAATTGAGGCTTTATCAGCCGGCTGTACTTTTGACTTCTCTGCATTAGCGGTTTGATTTTCATTCTCTAGAAGTCACAGGAAATTAAATCACTGTAAGAATCTTCAGTCACAACCTCTCCTTTTCCCCAATAGACTTGCAGTTCTAGGAAATGATACAAATGTTGATGTCTCTGCATTAAAATGGGCTGTGATAAGATATACCTGAAAAGATACACGTCAAGCATTCAGATTGAATATATCAGCTTATCTCTACCATTAATGTGAACGATTGTTTCAGGGATATTGTTTACTACCTTACATTCACTGCTTGCTTCATTTGTAATGAAAATAAGCTTGTAAGGGCTACTTGTCTCTTGGCTGACATTGTAGGAAGAGAGTTGTGTTAGTCTACAGTAGCAAAACATCAGGAGGGATCCGGTAGCAGTTTTTCTGACAGGTATAGCTCACTTCTTCAGATGCTTCTTCAAAATGCTCCATGCATCTGTCAAGTGGACCTGCAGCTCCTGGAAGCTGATGCAGGTTAATAAAATGTGTCTGTCAGAAAAGGTGCTATCAATTCCCTCCTGTGTTGTCTCCTTGTGTGATGAAATGTGCACCTGAAGAAAGAGTGGGAGGGAATTCTCCATATGAACATCATGGTTTCCCACAGAGGAGTCAGCACATTCCAGAGAGGGACTCAAAACAAGAGACTGCACAGTCCTTAAGTGGATTGGGGGAAGTAAGAAGAGATTTAGAGTAGCCACAGCCTAGGTCTCTCGGGGTATGTCTATTAAGTTAGAAGGTTATAATTTTACTCTGGCAAGATTCTGTCCATTCAATATAGCTAAATAAGGAGCTGGGGTCAAGTGGATGTCACTGATTTGTTCTTTGGTCTTGGCATCCTGGCATCTCAAACCACCAAAGCACAGCAAGAGAAAGAAAAGATTTTAATGTTCTAGTGAACATTTTGCAGATCAAATTCCACTTCTTCGCTCCTTAATTTTATTTTTGGATATGTAAATTGGAATTGGGCATGTCTAGTTTATTGAAAAGAAGGACTAAGGGTAATGTGATAGCAATCTTCCAATATTTGAGGGGCTGCCCCAAAGAAGAGGGGGTCAAGCTATTCTCCAAGCCACCTGAAGGCAGGACAAGAAGCAAAGGATGGAAACTGACCAAGGAGAGAAGCAACTTGGAACTAAGGAGAAACTTCCTGACATTGAGAACAATTAATCAGTGGAGCAACTTGCCTCCAGAAGTTGTGAATGCTACAACACTGGAGGTTTTTTAAAAGACGTTGGATAACCATTTGTCTGAAGTGGTGTAGGGTTTCCTGACTGGGCAGGGGGTTGGACTAGAAGACCTCCAAGGTCCCTACCAACTCTGTTATTCTATTCTATTCTATTCTTCATTCCAATATTCTATTCTATTCTTTATTCCAATAGCTATTCTATTCTATTCTGTTCTGCTCTGTTCCATTCCGTTCCGTTCCATTCCATATTTTCTATTCTATTCTATTCTATTCTATTCTATTCTATTCTATTCTATTCTTCTATTCTATTCTATTCTATTCTATTCTATTATTCTATTCTATTCTATTCTATTCTATTATTCTATTCTATTCTATTATTCTATTCTATTCTATTCTATTCTTCTATTCTATTCTATTCTATTCTATTCTATTCTATTCTATTCTTCTATTCTATTCTATTCATTATTCTATTCTATTCTATTCTATTCTATTATTCTATTCTATTCTATTCTATTCTATTATTCTATTCTATTCTATTCTATTCTATTCTATTCTTCTATTCTATTCTATTATTCTATTCTATTCTATTCTATTCTATTATTCTATTCTATTCTATTCTATTCTTCTATTCTATTCTATTCCAGTTGTAGCCACCTTTTTTCAATGGTGCAATTCAAGGATAATGCATATTGAGATTCTTAAGTGGGTTGTCCACCAATTATTAGTGCACCTACCCTTTCTTTAGCAAGGTGGCTGAATTATAAACCTAGACTACTCCATATCCCTAGTTCTGCCTCTGAGATACTGCTATAAATCAATGTCTAAGAAACACTGCCTGACCCAGAACTACCGATTAGAGTCATTGGACAGTGAAGCCATTCAGACATGCATTCATGCACAAACTGCTTTAAGATCTTCTCTTCCTTCTCTTCCCAACCTTTGTGGTTTTATTTGCAGACAACAAAGAATACGACGCCTATCTGTCGTACACAAAAGTCGATCCCGACACATTAGACCGCGACAACCGGGAGGAAGAACAATTTGTCCTTGAAATTTTGCCAGATGTTCTGGAGAAGCAATACGGATATAAGCTGTTCATTCCAGACCGGGACCTCATCCCTACTGGGAGTAAGTACTGATCCACTTGAGGTTTGAGACAACTTCTTGATGCTACTAAGAAAGTGCATCCTTCATAAGTGTCTCTCCCCCACCCCTCCCAATTTATAACAAGGTACTCAGAGGTGGCATTCAGCAGTTTCTGGCCAATTCTGGAGAACTGGTAGCGGAAATGTTGAGTAGTTTGGAGAACCAGAAAATAACGCCTCTGACTGGCCCCACCCCCATCTATTCTCCACCTCCCAAGTCCCAGCTGATTGGCTGGGTCACCTCCCAAGTCCCAGCTGATTGCCCTGCACAGGAGAACAGAGCTGGAAAGCAGGTTAGTAGGGTGGGGAGGGAATAGAGATTTTGCAGTATCCTTCCTCTGCCACGCCCACCAAGCAGAGGTGGTATTCAGTGGTTCTGACCAGTTCTGGAGAACCGGTAGTGGAAATTTTGAGTAGTTCTGAGTACAAGCAAATACCCCCCTTTGACTGGCCCCTCCCCATCTATTCTCTGCCTCCCGAGTCCCAGCTGATCGGCTGGGTCTTCTTTGGTTACCCTGCACAGGAGAACGGAGCTGGAAAGCAGGTTAGTGAGGTGGGGAGGAATGGGGATTTTGCAGTAACCTTCCCTGCCACGCCCACCAAGCCACACCCACAGAATCGGTAGTAAAAAAAAATTAAATCCTGCCACTGAAGGCGCTTCACAAAAACAAGAAAGAACTGAGAACACCAAACAGTTCATTTAAACTCAGAGTCGAAATTGTAAAGAAGAGACTTCAGGAAAAGATAACAGTTGGATTCAACACAGCATCCCGAACTCTTGTTTGTTTGGGGTTTAGGTGGAACTCTGTCACATAGGATGTTAATCATAGTTTGTGTCTCCTTTGGCTGTCGGGCCAGTCACCGTCAGTAATGGAATGTAAGATTTGAACCAGCCCCTAGAGCACATTTACAAACCCTAGTAGGGCAAAATTAAGCCAAACCCAACAAGTCGCATTCTGGATTCACCCAAGTGTGTGAAACATACTGTTTGATTGCAACCACGCAGGGCCAGCTCCGTCTGTTAATATTTTCACTTGGCGTTGTGCTCTGTAGTTCCACATACCATCATCGAATCAAAATTAAAGCAAAGAATCAGGTATATAACTACACGCTGCCTACAGCTGTTAGGAGCCAATGCGTGTGGGGCAGATTTAATTTTGTGCACAGCTGGTGTTGCTCTGAGCTTGGTTTTAAAAGAAGGAGCAGAATCAAAGACTTTTAAGTCAATACAGGAAGAGCGAAGAGAACAAATGCTTTAGATGAATCAGCTTCCTCACAGGTGCTTCCAAAGGCAGGATTGCATTTTCTTTCTCCGTCCATCTGTCACTCAGACGTGCCAACAAAAATCTTCATCATTGTAATTTCAGAGAGTTGTTAAGCATCATCAAAATAATGTGCAGTGCTACCTGGCACATTGGCTTTTAATATATATATATATATATATATATATATATATATATATATATATTCGCGCAGTTATTAATGTTGACTCCTTTCCTTTGGCTTGCAAAACTGAAACGATTCATATAGTTTTGAACAGATTTGATGCTTTCATGCAGAAGATTAAGGAATGCTTAATCACCCGCTAATGATGATGGTGCAGAATTTAAATTGGGAATTCAGGCTGGTTTCGTTCCAAGCCATCAAGGGTTTTGCAATCCACAGAAGCTCCTGGATCTGGCAGGGATAGCCAACTTGGAATGTCACTGAGATGCTTGCTCCGTTGTTCACGTTAAATGCATCTTTCATCGGCTTTAACCCAGAGCAATTAAACAAGACCATATTCTCAGAAGAAATACAACTCTTAAAGTCAGAGAATGAGAAGAATTCATAGAATAGAGCTAACAGGGTTTTGTTCTTGTTTTTGCTATGCTTCAGGAGAGCCTACATTATTCTTGGACTTAGTGGCCCCAGGACATTGTTGTCACCAGAGGAGAAGTGAAGAACTTAGGAACTTCCTAGGGTGAGATTGCAGGCTAGCATTTTGCATAGCAATAGCACTTAGACTTATATACCGCTTTACAGTGCTTTTACAGCCCCTCTAAGCTGTTTACAGAGTTGGCCTCTTGCTCCCAACAATCTGGGTCCTCATTTTACCCACCTCGGAAGGATGGAAGGCTGAGTCAACTTGAGCCTGTTTGGATTGAACTCCTGGCAGTGGGCAGTGTTAGCAATAGCACATAGACTTATATACCACTTTACAGGGCTTTACACCCTCTCTAGGCAGTTTACAGAATCAGCCTATTGCCTCCAACAATCTGGGTCCTCATTTTACCCACCTTGGAAAGATGGAAAGCTGAGTCAACCTGGAGCCCGTGAGATTTGAACTGTCAAATTGCAGGCCGGCAGGCAGAAGTAGCCTGCAGTACTGCACTCTAACCACTGCACCACCACAACTAGTTTATTGGCAGGGTGCTGTTTTGGGCTCACACACTTAAGGCCAAAATTGTACAAGGTCAAAGGATAGACGGTAGAATTTGTTATTTCGTGAGAAAGCCTGGATGGTAGGTTTCTTGGAACCAACCCTGATAGAAGAACAAATGAAGAATCAGGGAAGACGGTGGTTGAGTGTCCACATTTAGGCTAAATGATGGTTTATCCATAACTGCTTGTTCAGTCAACTGCAGTGCTTGGGTTAGCACATTAAACCCAGACCCAAAACATGCTTACAAATACCAGTGTCTAATTCACCCATTCTGCTAAATCACATTATGACATGACGACAGTACAAACATAGCCAAAAATTTTGGGTGTGGGGAAAATCTTGACTCAAGTAAGAAGCCTGACCAGGTCTTGTCTCAAAGAGTTGCAAAGGCCAGCTACATAAGACCAACCACTCAAATATCAGGTG
>CM019162.1:20378039-20457993 GCA_009733165.1 Naja naja
GACCTACATACTTTACCCATGAAAATCTACAAACATAATAGATATATTATATATATTTGTTTTTGTAGATTTCACGGGTAAAGGTATGTAGGTCTTGTGTATTCGGGTCTGTCCGTGTAAGATTGAGAATACCTTGGCAACGTTTTCGACGAAATATCATCCGTCATCTTCAGGCTGGTGTCTTCAGCTTCGTTCTCCTGGGAGAAGTGTGTGATCGTGGCTGTTTTTCCCTTTTAAACTCTAGAGTTGGAGTGTTGTTACTTTTGATTGGTTGTGGAGTTGATGTATGCAGATTGGATGGCTTTTTCCTGAGACCCTGTGTGGCGAGGTGCTGGCTGTGTGTCCTCAGCCTTTGTGTTGTAACAACCTGGGTAATGGGCTGTGTGATGACCTTCTGAGTTCTATTGTTGTGATGTCCTGGGTGTGGTGCTGTAATCTCCTGGGTCGTTGTCGTGCTGCAACCTCCTGATGTTTGTGTTGTGATCTCTGATTCTGTGAATGTAGTATCCTGGGTGGAAGGCTGTGATGTGGCATTCTGGGCTTGGTTGGGCTCTCGAGTTTGAGGTATGGCTATGTGTTTATAGCGTGGTCAGTTTGCTTAGTTTGGGGGTTGGAGTGGGGTGTAGCAGCTGGTGTGCAGCCATGGTCTGGTTTCTGGATGGTGGTTGCCTGTCATCGTGGCGTGGGCTTGGGTTTGAGTCTGGTGAAAAGGGAAAAGATTGGTGGTGGCATCATGTGTTATTTTGGGTCCTGGTGTTGGTTTTGTGGTGGGACTCGTTTGTTGATTAGGGGCTAGTTTCCAGTGTCTGGTAGGAGGGAAGTATCATCCCGTTTATTCATGTTATGGGGTGTTTCTCTATTTCGATGGCTTCCATAATTATTCTCTTGTTGAAGTGTTCATATGGAGATAAGTTTGGATCCTCAAAATCAATTTCATGTCCTGTGGCTTTAAGGTGCTGGAAAAGGGAGGAAGTTTTTTCTTCTTTTCTGACTGCGTTCTTGTGTTCTGCGATGTGTGCATTTATTCTCCTGTTGGTTTGTCCAATGTATGTGGCTGGGCAAATTTTGCATGGTATTTTATAAACTCCTTGGTTTTCTAGCTGGATCTTGTCTTTGGGGTTTCTTAAGATGTTGGCTATTTTTTGAACAGAACAGAATTACACACCCTCACTAACGTATTAATGTCCAATGGATTCCAAGAAGCACAATCACCAACCTAATCCGAAGGAGACTCCCCCAAAACCAAGACACAGAACAGGACAATGGCATCGCCCTCCTCCCTTACATCAAAGGCACCACAGATAAAATCAGCAAAATTCTCCACAAACACAATATCAGGACAGCCTTTGGCACTGATCAAAAATAGCCAACATCTTAAGAAACCCCAAAGACAAGATCCAGCTAGAAAACCAAGGAGTTTATAAAATACCATGCAAAATTTGCCCAGCCACATACATTGGACAAACCAACAGGAGAATAAATGCACGATCGCAGAACACAAGAACGCAGTCAGAAAAGAAGAAAAACTTCTCCCTTTTCCAGCACCTTAAAGCCACAGGACATGAAATTGATTTTGAGGGATCCAAACTTATCTCCAATACTGAACACTTCAACAAGAGAATAATTAGGAAGCCATCGAAATAGAGAAACACCCCATAACATGAATAAACGGGATGATACTTCCGCCTACCAGACATCTGGAAACTAGCCTAATCAACAAACGAGTCCCAGCCACAAAAACCAACACCGGACCCAAAATAACACATGATGCCACCACCAATCTCCTTCACCAGACTCAAACCCAAGCCCACGCCACAGATGAAAGGCAACCACCATCCAGAAACCAGACCATGGCTGCAACACCAGCTGCTACACCCCTCCAACCCCAAACTAAGCAAACTGACACACGCTATAAACACATAGCCAGACCTCAAACTCGAGCCAAACCAAGGCCCAGAATGCCACATCACAGCCTTCCACCCAGGATACTACATCACAGAACTCAGGAGATCACAACACAAAACATCAGGAGGTTGCAGCACAGACAACGACCCAGGAGATTACAGCACCACACCCAGGACATCACAACAATAGAACTCAGAAGGTCATCACACAGCCCATTACCCAGGTCGTTACAACACAAAAGGCTGAGAGACACACAGCCAGCACCTCAGCCACACAGGGTCTCAGGAAAAAGCCATCCAATCTGCATACATCAACTCCACAAACCAATCAAAAAGTAACAACACATCCAACTCTAGAGTTTAAAAGGGAAAAACAGCCACGATCACACACTTCTCCCAGGAGAACGAAGCTGAAGACACCAGCCTGAAGATGACAGATGAGATTTCGTCAAACGTTGCCAAGGTATTCTCAATCTTACACGGACAAGACCCGAATACACCAAGACCTACATATATATATATATATATATATGTGTGTGTGTGTGTGTGTATATGTGTATATGTGTATATGTGTATATATGTATATATGTATATATAAAAATTGTTATTCTCCTCTTATTTCTATCTCTATTTTAAGTTTTCTCCCCCATATCTTTTAATATACGAAAACATGTCCTGTGGTTCTTTAATGGGTGGATGAACTAGGAAGCAAGGTTAAGAATGCCCCCGGTTACGATGCAGGGTCTCAAACGATATGTCGGTCTGTTAACAAGAGTCTCCCGTTGTCATTGAGTTATGGTTGTCATGAATCATATTGACTTTCCACAGTTGGGTGCTGGAATCAAGAAGTGAGCTAAATTGGGGGGATGGGGTTGAGAACATTTTCATAATCCCCCTTTCTGTTCCACTGGGGAGTTTTGAAAAGCATTTCATGACACCATTCCCTTTGGCTCTACTCTAAAGGTAAAGGTTCTCCTCGCACATACATGCTAGTCGTTTCCGGCTCTAGGGGGCGGTGCTCATCTCTGTTACAAAGCTGAAGAGCCAGCACTGTCCAAAGACATCTTGGTGGTCATGTGGCCGGCATGACTAAACACTAAAGGCGCACGGAACGCTGTTACCTTCCCACCAAAGTGGTCCCTATTTTTCTACTTGCATTTTTTACGTGTTTTCAAACTGCTAGGTTGGCAGATGCTGGGACAAGGAATGGGAGCTCACTCCATTCCGCGGTGCTAGGGATTCGAACCACCGAACTGCCGATGTTTCTGATCAACAAGCTCAGTGTCTTAGCCACTGAGCCATTGCATCCCTACTCTACTATTGTAGAGTCCCTGGTTCTACTCTATTATTGGCAATTTTTCAACGGAACTCAAAAGAGTATGAAAATAATTTGGGAGGGTGGTGAGTGAGACCCCAGAAGACCTGAAGAAGCTTCTTGGATGAGGTGCAAAATGTTTTGAAAGGGAATAAACCAAGAAAGTCCAGTTGCCGTTTGGGGGGAGTCCAGTTTGCACTTTGGGGGCAACCATGATTTGGATGATTGAGAATCTCCATAGACCAAGGATCTTCAAACTTGGCAAGTTTAAGACTTGTGAACCAACTCCCGGAAGTCCTGCGCTAACATGACTGGAGGAGGAATTCTGGGAGTTGAAGTCCACAAGTCTTAAAGCTGTCAAGTTTGAAGACGCCTGCCATTGACCTTCTTTTGAGTCAAGTCTGACTCTTGGTTAACTTTGTGGATATATTCATGGGCTTCATGTTGGAACAGTTGGCTATTGTCTTCTTCTAATATTTTCTTTTCAGCTTCCCAAGCTTTGAATTCCTAGGTACTCTCATCCACATCTCAACCGTCCCTGATCTTAACTACTGGGGCCAGAAAAAAACCAGCTAAATCATTCCATTTTTAACTTATTTCTTGTCTTATTCTAGATCTGATCTCCAGAATTGAACTTGCTGGAGGTTTGGGAGCTATATTTCTCTTACTGGTTTTACTTGTAACCATCTATAAGTGCTACAATATAGAGCTGATGCTATGTTATAGACAGATGTTTGGAGGCGATGAAGCCATGGATGGTGAGTAGACTTTTAAATATCTGGTCAAATGTCCATGATATGGATCAGCCACTGAAAGTATAATCCGAAATAAGAGAAACGGATGTCAATGGACAGAACTAGAGAAGGACTATCGCTCTTCAGATTCTGCTGAAATGCAATACCTGCCAGTTTGGTTTAGTGGTTACGGCACCAGGCTAGAAAGCAGGAAACCATGAGTTCAAGTCCCACCTTAGCCATGGCTTTGGATCACCAGGAGATGGTGAGTTCTAGTTTTACCTTAGGCATGATAACAAGCTGGGTGATTCTGGGTCAATCACCAGGAGACTGTAAATTCAAGTCCCACCTTAGTTGTGAGAGCAGGCTGGCTGGGTGACATTGAGCCAATCACCAGGAGATGGTGAGTTCTAGTTTTACCTTAGGCATGATAACAAGCTGGGTGATTTTGGGTCAATCACCAGGAGACTGTAAATTCAAGTCCCACCTTAGTCGTGAGAGCAGGCTGGCTGGGTGACATTGAGCCAATCACCAGGAGATGGTGAGTTCTAGTTTTACCTTAGGCATGATAACAAGCTGGGTGATTTTGGGTCAATCACCAGGAGACTGTAAATTCAGCCCCAGCTTAGTCGTGAGAGCAGGCTGGCTGGATGACATTGAGCCAATCACCAGGAGATGGTGAGTTCTAGTTTTACCTTAGGCATGATAACAAGCTGGGTGATTTTGGGTCAATCACCAGGAGACTGTAAATTCAAGTCCCACCTTAGTCGTGAGAGCAGGCTGGCTGGGTGACATTGAGCCAATCACCAGGAGATGGTGAGTTCTAGTTCCACCTTAGGCATGAAACCTAACTGGGCGACTAACAGTCCTTCTCTGTTAGCCCACTTCTACCAAGGAGGGGAAAAAAGTTGCACCTTCCCCAAATCTCATCATTCACAGCCAGATGTCCTTCATGCAAATTAGGAGATTGCCGTAATTTGAAGAACACGAAAGAACAAGCCAGATTCCAATTGGCTATTTAATCTTTCTGAAGTCCTTGGTTCTCTCTGAGCTTGGTTGTTTTGTTGCAGATGTTTTGTTGCCCATTTAGGTCACATCAGTGCTAGTGAGTGTAGGGTTTGCTCCCTGTTTAGGACATATCGTCTCCCGCAGCCAACATCAGAGAAGCAGGGATTAACACCAGACAAACTATCAAGAAGAGAACAATACCCTAATCAATGAACTACCAAGAAAAAAAACCACACCCCACAAATATAGCTATGGCCAGCTATTGTGCAAGGAGCAAACCTCATATTCCCTTCTATACTGGTGATGCTACCTGGTTGGATAATGAAATGTCTGCAAGGGAGGGAAAAAACCAGACTCAGAGAGCACCAAACACCTCACAGTTCAACTCTGAGCTATAAATATTCTCTTCTATTTTGCAGTTCCTGAGTCAGAAAACAAGTGATTGCTTGAATTTATTTTCAGTGGTTTCTTAAACACAGACAACTTCAGTTGTTTGTAGAAAATTGAGGCTTTATCAGCCGGCTGTACTTTTGACTTCTCTGCATTAGCGGTTTGATTTTCATTCTCTAGAAGTCACAGGAAATTAAATCACTGTAAGAATCTTCAGTCACAACCTCTCCTTTTCCCCAATAGACTTGCAGTTCTAGGAAATGATACAAATGTTGATGTCTCTGCATTAAAATGGGCTGTGATAGATATACCTGAAAAGATACACGTCAAGCATTCAGATTGAATATATCAGCTTATCTCTACCATTAATGTGAACGATTGTTTCAGGGATATTGTTTACTACCTTACATTCACTGCTTGCTTCATTTGTAATGAAAAATAAGCTTGTAAGGGCTACTTGTCCCTTGGCTGACATTGTAGGAAGAGAGTTGTGTTAGTCTACAGTAGCAAAACATCAGGAGGGATCCGGTAGCAGTTTTTCTGACAGGTATAGCTCACTTCTTCAGATGCTTCTTCAAAAATGCTCCATGCATCTGTCAAAGTGGACCTGCAGCTCCTGGAAGCTGATGCAGGTTAATAAAATGTGTCTGTCAGAAAAGGTGCTATCAATTCCCTCCTGTGTTGTCTCCTTGTGTGATGAAATGTGCACCTGAAGAAAGAGTGGGAGGGAATTCTCCATATGAACATCATGGTTTCCCACAGAGGAGTCAGCACATTCCAGAGAGGGACTCAAAACAAGAGACTGCACAGTCCTTAAGTGGATTGGGGGAAGTAAGAAGAGATTTAGAGTAGCCACAGCCTAGGTCTCTCGGGGTATGTCTATTAAGTTAGAAGGTTATAATTTTACTCTGGCAAGATTCTGTCCATTCAATATAGCTAAATAAGGAGCTGGGGTCAAGTGGATGTCACTGATTTGTTCTTTGGTCTTGGCATCCTGGCATCTCAAACCACCAAAGCAGGGCAAGAGAAAGAAAAGATTTTAATGTTCTAGTGAACATTTTGCAGATCAAATTCCACTTCTTCGCTCCTTAATTTTATTTTTGGATATGTAAATTGGAATTGGGCATGTCTAGTTTATTGAAAAGAAGGACTAAGGGTGATGTGATAGCAATCTTCCAATATTTGAGGGGCTGCCCCAAAGAAGAGGGGTCAAGCTATTCTCCAAGAAGCAAAGAAGAAGACCAAGGAGAGAAGCAACTTGGAACTGGAAACTGACCTGACATTGAGAACAATTAATCAGTGGAGCAACTTGCCTCCAGAAGTTGTGAATGCTACAACACTGGAGGTTTTTTAAAAGACGTTGGATAACCATTTGTCTTGAAGTGGTGCAGGGTTTCCTGCCTGAGCAGGGGCTGGACTAGAAGACCTCCAAGGTCCCTTCCAACTCTGTGATTCTATTCTATTCTATTCTTCATTCCAATATTCTATTCTATTCTTTATTCCAATAGCTATTCTATTCTATTCTGTTCTTCTGTTATTCCTCCGTTCTATTCTATTCTATTCTATTCTTCTCTTCTTTTATTCTATTCTATTCTATTCTATTCTATTATTCTATTCTATTCTATTCTATTCTTTATTCTATTCTATTCTATATTCTATTCTATTCTATTCTATTCTTCTATTCTATTCTATTCTATTCTATTCTATTCTATTCTATTCTTTCTATTCTATTCTATTCTATTATTCTATTCTATTCTATTCTATTCTATTATTCTATTCATTCTATTCTATTTCTATTATTCTATTCTATTCTATTCTATTCTATTCTATTCTTCTTTCTCATTCTATTATTCTATTTCTATTCTATTCTATTCTATTATTCTATTCTATTATTCTATTCTATTCTATTCTATTCTATTCTATTCCAGTCGTAGCCACCTTTTTTCAATGGTGCAATTCAAGGATAATGCATATTGAGATTCTTAAGTGGGTTGTCCACCAATTATTAGTGCACCTACCCTTTCTTTAGCAAGGTGGCTGAATTATAAACCTAGACTGCTCCATATCCCTAGTTCTGCCTCTGAGATACTGCTATAAATCAGTGTTTAAGAAACACTGCCTGACCCAGAACTACCGATTAGAGTCATTGGACAGTGAAGCCATTCAGACATGCATTCATGCACAAACTGCTTTAAGATCTTCTCTTCCTTCTCTTCCCAACCTTTGTGGTTTCATTTGCAGACAACAAAGAATACGACGCCTATCTGTCGTACACAAAAGTCGATCCCGACACATTAGACCGACAACCGGAGGAAGAACAATTTGTCCTTGAAATTTTGCCAGATGTTCTGGAGAAGCAATGGATATAAGCTGTTCATTCCAGACGGGACCTCATCCTACTGGGAGTAAGTACCGATCCACTTGAGGTTTGAGACAACTTCTTGATGCTACTAAGAAAGTGCATCCTTCATAAGTGTCTCTCCCCCACCCCTCCCAATTTATAACAAGGTACTCAGAGGTGGCATTCAGCAGTTTCTGGCCAATTCTGGAGAACTGGTAGCGGAAATGTTGAGTAGTTTGGAGAACCAGCAAATACCGCCTCTGACTGGCCCCACCCCCATCTATTCTCCACCTCCCAAGTCCCAGCTGATTGGCTGGGTCTTCTTTGGTTGCCCTGCACAGGAGAACAGAGCTGGAAAGCAGGTTAGTAGGGTGGGGAGGGAATAGAGATTTTGCAGTATCCTTCCTCTGCCACGCCCACCAAGCAGAGGTGGTATTCAGCTGGTTCTGACCAGTTCTGGAGAACCGGTAGTGGAAATTTTGAGTAGTTCTGAGTACAAGCAAATACCCCCTTTGACTGGCCCCGCCCCCATCTATTCTCTGCCTCCCGAGTCCCAGCTGATCGGCTGGGTCTTCTTTGGTTACCCTGCACAGGAGAACGGAGCTGGAAAGCAGGTTAGTGAGGTGGGGAGGGAATGGGGATTTTGCAGTAACCTTCCCCTGCCACGCCCACCAAGCCACACCCACAGAACTGATAGTGAAACAAATTTGAATCCCACCACTGAAGGCGCTTCACAAAAACAAGAAAGAACTGAGAACACCAAACTGTCCATTTAAACTCAGAGTCCGAGAAATTGTAAAGAAGAGACTTCAGGAAAAGATAACAGTTGGATTCAACACAGCATCCCGAACTCTTGTTTGTTTGGGGTTTAGGTGGAACTCTGTCACATAGGATGTTAATCATAGTTTGTGTCTCCTTTGGCTGTCGGGCCAGTCACCGTCAGTAATGGAATGTAAGATTTGAACCAGCCCCTAGAGCACATTTACAAACCCTAGTAGGGCAAAAGATTAAGCCAAACCCAACAAGTCGCATTCTGGATTCACCCAAGTGTGTGAAACATACTGTTTGATTGCAACCACGCAGGGCCAGCTCCGTCTGTTAATATTTTCACTTGGCGTTGTTCTGTAGTTCCACATACCATCATCAACGAATCAAAATTAAAGCAAAGAATCAGGTATATAACTACACGCTGCCTACAGCTGTTAGGAGCTGTGCGTGTGGGGGGGGGGCAGATTTAATTTTGTGCACAGCTGGTGTTGCTCTGAGCTTGGTTTTAAAAGAAGGGAGCAGAATCAAAGACTTTTTAAGTCAATACAGGAAGAGCGAAGAGAACAAATGCTTTAGATGAATCAGCTTCCTCACAGGTGCTTCCAAAGGCAGGATTGCATTTTCTTTCTCCGTCCATCTGTCACTCAGACGTGCCAACAAAAATCTTCATCATTGTAATTTCAGAGAGTTGTTAAGCATCATCAAAATAATGTGCAGTGCTACCTGGCACATTGGCTTTTTTATATATATATATATATATATATATATATATATATATATATATATTCGCAGCGCAGCATAATGTTGACTCCTTCCTTTCTTGGCTTGCAAAACTGAAACGATTCATATAGTTTTGAACAGATTTGATGCTTTCATGCAGAAGATTAAGGAATGCTTAATCACCCGCTAATGATGATGGTGCAGAATTTAAATTGGGAATTCAGGCTGGTTTCGTTCCAAGCCATCAAGGGTTTTGCAATCCACAGAAGCTCCTGGATCTGGCAGGGAAAGCCAACTTGGAATGTCACTGAGATGCTTGCTCCGTTGTTCATGTTAAATGCATCTTTCATCGGCTTTAACCCAGAGCAATTAAACAAGACCATATTCTCAGAAGAAATACAACTCTTAAAGTCAGAGAATGAGAAGAATTCATAGAATAGAGCTAACAGGGTTTTGTTCTTGTTTTTTGCTATGCTTCAGGAGAGCTCCCTACATTATTCTTGGACTTAGTGGCCCCAGGACATTGTTGTCACCAGAGGAGAAGAGTGAAGAACTTAGGAACTTCCTAGGGTGAGATTCGCAGGCTAGCATTTTGCATAGCAATAGCACTTAGACTTATATACCGCTTTACAGTGCTTTTACAGCCCCCTCTAAGCGGTTTACAGAGTTGGCCTCTTGCTCCCAACAATCTGGGTCCTCATTTTACCCACCTCGGAAGGATGGAAGGCTGAGTCAACCTTGAGCCTGTTTGGATTGAACTCCTGGCAGTGGGCAGTGTTAGCAATAGCACATAGACTTATATACCACTTTACAGGGCTTTACAACCCTCTCTAGGCAGTTTACAGAATCAGCCTATTGCCTCCAACAATCTGGGTCCTCATTTTACCCACCTTGGAAAGATGGAAAGCTGAGTCAACCTGGAGCCCGGTGAGATTTGAACTGTCAAATTGCAGGCAGCCGGCAGGCAGCAGAAGTAGCCTGCAGTACTGCACTCTAACCACTGCACCACCACAACTAGTTTATTGGCAGGGTGCTGTTTTGGGCTCACACACTTAAGGCCAAAAATTGTACAAGGTCAAAGGATAGACGGTAGAATTTCTTATTTCGTGAGAAAGCCTGGATGGTAGGTTTCTTGGAACCAACCCTGTTAGAAGAACAAATGAAGAATCAGGGAAGACGGTGGTTGAGTGTCCACATTTAGGCTAAATGATGGTTTATCCATAACTGCTTGTTCAGTCAACTGCAGTGCTTGGGTTAGCACATTAAACCCAGACCCAAAACATGCTTACAAATACCAGTGTCTAATTCACCCATTCTGCTAAATCACATTATGACATGACGTACAGTACAAACATAGCCAAAAAATTCTTGGGGTGTGGGGGAAAATCTTGACTCAAGTAAGAAGCCTGGACCAGGTCTTGTCTCAAAGAGTTGCAAAGGCCAGCTACATAAGACCAACCACTCAAATATCAGGTGGGATAGTTCATTGCCCAGAGCATATGGAAGCAGAATCAACCCATTGGATAATAGCAATGAGATTTATGCATAGTGTCAAATTGGCTGGAATAGATTTTGGTTGGCTACTCATTTAGAGAAGGAAGGAAATGCAAGCTGTTTTGATTTATTGATGACCCCAGAATGGGAGACAACTAAATTCTCTTAGCAGAAGCTGGACGTTCATTCCTCAGGGATGTTTGGATTCCTGTGTTGGCCAGAAGATCAATCTTGGTGACCTAAATGACCCTTGTCAACGTTCTGCAGAACTCAAGATAGCCCTATCCGTACAATTTCCATACTTTGTGCCACAACTCCCACCACACCCTGCTGCAGAACACGCTGGTTGAGGCTGATGGGACTTGCAGTCAACAACATCCAGAAGACATCGGTTTAGAGCAGGGGTCCTCAAACTATGGCCCATGGGCTGGATATGGCCCACCGAAGCCATTAATCCAGCCCACATGGGACCACGAGGCTGCCCCTCCCACATCACCATCACCCCACCTACCCGCCGGCCCCCACCTGCCTTCTGAAGGCCAGCAGAGTGCTACTGGAGGTGGAGGATGACTGGATTGGAGGAGAGCTGCCTGTTCACACACCCCAAGCTGGCCTTTTGGGAACACAATGGGATTTTGCCACTGGCCAGCTGGTCTTCGGCGTGCCACTCATCAGCCTCTGGACAACAGATTCCCACCAGGGGTTCTTTTCCCCCCCCCTCAGAGAGAGAGAGAGAGAGAGAGAGGAAGACACACACACACACACACACAAAGAGAAGTCCCTCACACACACCCCAAGGCAGCCACATCCCTTCCCTAACCTGCTGTCCCAAAGTTTAATTTAAAGTTTAATTTGTGTGTATTGTTTAATGGACTGCTCAATTGGCCACACCCACTCAGTCTCATGACCACCTAGCTATGCCCACCCAACAGTTCTGGGCCCCCCAACAGTCTGAGGGGCCATGAATTGGCCCCCTGTTTAAAAAGTTAGAGGATCCCTGGAGAGTTGTCACACTCCCTTTTACATATATATTAAAAACACGACCTACCCTGAAAGTAAGTCCTAGCTTGATTTTTACACATGCGCCCAATATAAGCCCTACCCCCCCCAAAAAAATAAGCCCTAATTAAGAGAAAAGTAAAAATTAAGCTAGGGTAGGGATGGGAGGTGGAGCTGTCTTACTACTTACCTTTGGACAGTTGTAGCCAGGCCTCGCACACCCCAACACCTGCCTTGCTGGCCCATTTCTTCTGCAGACAGCAAGGCTTCCCCAGATCAATCCAGAGCTCCATTATCAGGTACAGAGGCCTTCAGGAAAGCCTTGCCGGCCGCAGAAGAAAAATTCCTGAAGGCCTCTGACCATGAAAAGGAGGCTGGGAGTGATGTGTGCAAGTGAGGTTAGTAGGTGGATGACATCCCCGAAAATAAGACCTGGTGCCTTTTTTTGCGGCAAAAAAAGTATATAAGGCAGGGTCTTATTTGGGGAAACACGGTATATAGATGTCCCTGTCAGGCAAAATAACACTAAAGGGTAAAACGGAACAACACTCTTCTCTGCCGGCCCAGCTGATGCAAGGACGTCTTGTAAAAGGCAGTGGCCTTTTGCTGACAGCTGTTTCTTGATTCCTTGGCTAGGGAGGAAAGATTGGCTATGACAGCTTCTGGTCATTAGGAAATGCCAACGGGGTTGTGCTGTCTTACGGGGGCAATGAGAGGGGCAGAAAAAGCATGAATGTTCAGGCTGACGAACTTACCTGGCAGTGTGATTCTAGTTCCCGAGATTGATAGTCAAGGCAGCAGTCAGAAGACACCACGAACGGAATCATAAGAAGCGGATTTTATGAAGGACTCGTTTCCCTGCGGTCTGAGGGAACGTCGTAGAATCCATTTTATTTTTTGGGTCAGGATTTTTAAAAAGGCAGAGAGGATTCGCAGGAGAATCCTCGACTTAATGACCGGTGTTGAGCCCCAAATTTCCGCTGCTCAGCGAGACAGCAGTGAAATGAGTTTTGCCCCCGTTTTGTGGCCTTTCTCTTCACAGTTGGAATCCCTGCAGTTGTTGAGTTGACCACAGGATTGTTAAGGGATTCTAGTTTCCCTGCTGACCTCGCTTGTCAGGAGGCCGCAAAACCGGATCCCTGGACCTCAGGACACGGCCACCTTCATAAATTGCAAGTCAGTGGCCAAGCATCGGAATGTTGATCATGTGACCCTGGGGAAGCTGCAACAGTCATAAGCTGTGATAACCCAGGGTGGGAAACAAAATAAACACAGTCACAAAAACAGGTGAAGCCCCTTTTATTCCTTCACTTTGCTTCAAAGCTCCAGATATCCTTGACTGGAGACAAAAAAAACTCCCTCACAAACAGTTACAAAAAGGAGGAAATGCCATTTAAACTAAAAATGCCTATAAATTATAAAGAGTAAAAACAACACAAACCACACCAAAGAAATTAAGGGAACCAGGCAAGATAAGGGCTTGAAGACGTCCACAGATATCGGAACATACACTGGGAAGAACGCCAAACTCAGAGAGGAATGACAGACTAGAGATATTTTCACGCTTTGCTTCCAGCACTGGCCCATGCACAGTTTGTCCTTTTAAACAGTCCTCACAGCTGCAGCCCATGAAGAGGATCAAGGCCCTTTCCTCCCCCATAGATCATGCCATTCACATCTCTCCCTTATCCTCTCCTCCTTGCATGCCCTAGGATGGAGAGGGGATGGGTCTGGGTCCTCCTCTGACAGCCCAGCCGGCCTCTGCCCTTCCCCAGCCTCCTCCACAACCTCCAGAGGCACACTTCTACTCCCTGTCAGCTGTTCCTCTTCTCCTTTGGAGTCAGTCTCCAACAGGGTCATGACACTTATATATATTGTCAAATGCATGATTGACAAAATAAATAAATACAATAAAATAAGTCGAGGATTAGCTGTAACTGGGATTGAAGTCTGCAATCCAATATGCACTCATTTAGGAATTTCACTCAAATCCACGGGGAGAAGAATGTAAGTTGTTTTGGAGTCTTTTTGACTCCAATACTAGGGGTTATCCATCCATGAAGCCAAAGCACACACTTTTGTCCAAGTTCCCAACGTCCCGTCTTTGTGATGTATTCCAGTTTTCCGCCTCCTCACTCAGCTTTTGCTTACTCACCTGCTCTCTTGGGAAACAGGTATGGGGGGATCAGTAACCACACATCTATACAACGTCTGCAATTAGCAATAGCAACAGTGGGCAGAGTTAGCCTGCAATACTGTATTCTATCCACTGGGAGGGAAGGAAGGAAGGAAGGAAGGAAGGAAGGAAGGAAGGAAGGAAGGAAGGAAGGAAGGAAGGAAGGAAGGAAGGAAGGAAGGAAGGAAGGAAGGAAGGACAATAGCAACACTTATCTACTGCTTCACAGTGCTTTATAGTCCTCTCTAAACGATTTAGAATTGGGTCCTCATTTTACCCACCTCCGAATGATGGAAGGCTGAGTCAATCTTGAGCTGGTCAGGATTGAACTGATGTCAGTGGGCAGAGTCAGCCTGCAATACTGCATTGTAAGAACTGCACCACTATGACTTCCCTCCCTTCCTCCCTCCCCACTCCTTCCTTCCTTCCTTCCTTCCTTCCTTCCTTCCTTCCTTCCTTCCTTCCTTCCTTCCTTCCTTCCTTCCTTTGCAAGCAGTAGCACTTAGACTTATACATCTCTAAGCAGTTTATAGAGTCGGCCTCTTGCCCCCAACAATCTGGGTCCTCATTTTGCCCACCTCCGAATGATGGAAGGCTGAGTCAATCTTGAGCTGGTCAGGATTGAACTGCTGTCAGTGGGCAGAGTCAGCCTGCAATACTGCATTGTAAGAACTGCACCACTATGACTTCCCTCCCTTCCTCCTTCCCCTCTCCTTCCTTCCTTCCTTCCTTCCTTCCTTCCTTCCTTCCTTCCTTCCTTCCTTCCTTCCTTCCTTCCTTCCTTTGCAAGCAGTAGCACTTAGACTTATACATCTCTAAGCAGTTTATAGAGTCGGCCTCTTGCCCCCAACAATCTGGGTCCTCATTTTGCCCACCTCGGAAGGATGGAAGGCTGAGTCAACCTTGAGCCGGTCAGGATCGAACTGCTGTCAGTGGACAGAGTCAGCCTGCACCAGCTCAGTTGATTTCTCGTAGGACAGAGCACGCTTCATAAGGGAGGCAAACTTCCACGTTGGATCTCCGGGGAGGAACTCCAAGTGATGCTTGTCATCAGAAAGAGCAGAGCAGCTCAGATCATTTTGCATGTGGTAAAGGTTGCTGCCTATTTCATTCAAACTGGAACGCCAAAGAGACAGAAGGATTCGTCCGCGCACACTGTGCCAAAATGTGAACATCGCTTGCATGACAAGCCCGGATCAGCTCCAGATTCAGTTGAACAGATCTGACCTTGCTGAGACCTTGTTCTCCTCTCCTTCTTCCAGTCACTTACATTTTATATACATTTGACTCTAGGGAGCAAGATGCCTGTACCCCAGTTAGGAGTCTTCTCCATCTGTAGCTTCCAAAATAGTATTGTGTGTCTTGTCTGTGTGTCTGTGCGTGTCCACGTGTCTGTGTATTTATCGACGTTGCTAGTTCTGGTCCATGATTTTATCTCTTTTTTTTGGCCAACCCCACCCAACCCAGATGTACATGGGATGAGTTCCACCCGGAACAACCCCTACAATGTGCTCTTTCTTCTGCAGGCTCTTCTTCCAACTGGTGCCCCTATCTTCCAATGGAAGGAGAGTTGAAAGAAGTAAGTAGAGTAGGATTTTGGCTAGGTTGTCCCACCGGGCGTTGCCAAGAGCTCAGCTGCCGAGCAAAATCTGCGCCTCCAAATCTTGTCTCTGTATGACTCAAAACAGGGGTGGGGTTGCTGGGGGTTCACAGGGGTTTCGGGAGAGCCCCTAGCTAAGATTCTGTGCAGTTTGGAGAACCCCCAAATCCCACTCCTTGCTGGCCCCACCCACCCCACTCTGCCTTTCCCAGGAGTCCCCACGCGGCCCATTTTGGATGCAGGTAAGTGCAGGGTGCACACGGAGGCTTGGGGAGGGTGAAAAATGGGCCTCCCAGAAGTTCGGGAAGGCCAGAAATGGGTCCATTTCTGGCTTCTAAAGAGCCTCCAGAGCCTGGGGAGGGTGTTTTCGACCTCCCGGGGGGTCGAGGAAAGCCTCCTGAGACCGGGGAGGATGAAAACGCCCCCCCGCTTCCGCTGTGGTGCAGGAGGCCAACTAGGCCACGCCCACCATGGCCACGCCCACCCAGCAACTGGGCAGAGAACCCGTTGCTAACATTTTTGAAGCCCACCCCTGACTGAAAGGGATTGTGTGTTCCTGGGATCAAAAGACAATCCAACCCAAACTCAGCAATCCATAAAGTACCAGAAACCAAGTCATGTCTGCCATTTGCACAACATGGGCGGGGAGAAATGGTCATTTGGCAATATGTAAATCCCTAAACTAGGCTTTCCCCAAGTTGGTGGGCCTCCAGTATACGTTGGGCTGCAAATTTCCAGCAGCTTCTGCCTGACCCTAACGTGGTTCACACAACACACAGAGCCAAAATTCACCCTACGACTGTTGAATGGCACATGAGGTTAAGTCAACGTCTTCTGGAGAGGGGGAGAGAACATGTTAATTTTAGCAGGGAGACCCATTTGGAAGGTGGAATATCATCAAGGGATGGTAGAGATGTTCAGACCTGATACGGAAACATCTTAGCGCCCTACCAGGTCAAGAAAGTCCAATCTGTTGTCCATGCAGGTGACTTTGTGATTATGGAAAGGCCAGGATAGATACCCAGTATTTCTCCAACTCTGTTCTGACCAAGGCTTCTGACCAGACCGTAATTAAGCACACGCTTAGTCCAAACAACGCTTGTTTTATTTCAACGCTGGGAATTATTTTCATTCCCAGCCCGTAATGAGTCCCAAACAGTCCGTCGAGATAAGCACCCAGCTTTCTCTCCTTTGAATTGCTGCCAATAACTAAAGTGCCAAATGAACTGTAAAAAACCAACACAGAGCTTCAAGGTTTAATCCGAACAGAGTGAATGACTTTGCTTCCTGCAAAGGTTTCTCTACCTTTGCACTTCCTTTATACCTTAGGGGAGGGGCAATCACCTCCAAGCCTTACTTTTGTCACCCCTTTTGTCTTAGCTGCTCTTGCCTTCTAGCAGCTCTGCGCACACATGCACTGGTAACGGGCTCCCCCTGTTCCTCTGCCTCACTGCTGCCAGACTCTGGAGGCTCCAGAGTCAGCACCCCACTCCCAGGTGGTCCTGACCCCATCTCTGCATCAGACACAAGACCCTCATCTGAGTCTTCCCCAGACTCCCAGACTGGTCCCCGTTCTTCCCCACTGTCCAATTCCTCTGTCGTCTGAACAGGCTGCTGGCAAACCACAACAAACTCTTAGGAGCTCATGTCCAGAAAAAGCTTTTTCCAAAGTTCTCCACCTTGATGGCTCTTGAAATTAGACTTGGCCATCAGAGCTCTGTTGAAGGAGTGATCAAGCCCAGTGAAAACAAGGGAGCCGGAGTTATCTTGACCATTTAAACTGTTGGTGGCCCTGGTCAAGAAAGATTAATCTATTCCCTTCTCTGCTCCCCTTATTTTGATTGCAAAGTTTTATCTTTTCTCTCCCATGTGTACTTCTTTACTTTACTGTCCATCTTATGATTTGCAGCCTATCTCGAAGACCTTCCCCGATGCATAGAACAAAGCCGCCGTCTCCTGATTGTCCTCACGCCGGATTACATACTCCGACGAGGGTGGAGTATTTTCGAGATGGAAAACCGACTCCATAACATGCTCCTCGGCGGGGAGATCAAAGTCATTTTCATCGAGTGCCCCCAGCTGAAAGGGAAAGTCAACTACCAAGAGGTGGAATCGTTGAAGCACAGCATCAAACTCTTCTCGGTCGTCCCGTGGAAAGGGCCCCAAAGTAACAAGCCGAATTCTAAATTTTGGAAACATTTGCTCTATGAGATGCCAGCCAAGAAGAAAGAAGTGATCTCGCGGCGCCAAGTCCTGGATTCCGCCGAGCAGGGTCTCTTTGCTGACCTCCAAACAGTGCCTTCCATTGCGGTGACGGACACTTCTGCTACTTTAATTTCATCTCAGGCAGACTTGGGCGATTATCCGCCCGCCAACACGGCACAGATGAGACACTACTGCAGAGGTTACGACTACAACGTGCAATCCGCGACCCTCCCTCTCGCTGCCATAAGCAGTAACCACCACACTTACTGCAATATACCCCTGACACTTCTCAACGGGCAGTTGCCACTGAACAGCAGTGTGAAGGATGTCCAGGACTTCCACAGAAACCCTTCTTTGCTCCCCTTATCCACGAGAGAGTTGAGTTTCACCAGCGATATATGGTAGCAGAGATCTAGACTTCTTTCGGCCGGCTTCGCAATGGGCCAGAATTCCTTAAAACAAAGCAAAACAAATCAAAACAAAAATAACCTTTAAAACCCACGTCATCAGGTGCCAAACTCTTTTGCCAAGTCACAAAGTAACTTGCTTTTATACTTGAACCTCTCTTTGTTTACATTTACAAAATTATTAACAAGGGGGGAGCCTACTTTTTTAGCCAACTTCTGAGTTTTGTGTCTTTTAATGTACAGAATGATTTGCGCTTTATTATAAAGAGACAGACAGACAGACAGACAGACAGAAAGAAAGAAAGAAAGAAAGAAAGAAAGAAAGAAAGAAAGAAAGAAAGAAAGGGAATATGGGATTAAATAGTATTTTGAAGTAAGTTGACAATGAGTTGACTTCCAATGCTATATACAATAGAGTAAGACTCCATATTTATATATACATATATATATATATTAGTACAGAAGTTTAAATGGATTTTTTTTAAATAGAAAGAACTTAGGAAGCATACCCATCATACATATGAAACACAAGTAGTAACAAAAAAATAAGTCTCGCATTTCGCATTGTGCTAAAGGACCATTCCCACCAAGGATGCACCATAGAAGATCGACAAGATTAACAAACACCATGTTGTTATGGAAGATGGACCACGCAAAAGCTTAGATGGTAACCTCTGGTTTTCATTCTGCAATCCCCATGGCTGGAAAAGATAACATCTGCTCAACAATTATTTGTCATTTCGTTCTCAAACTAATTCTCCATCATTTGCAACGGTTGTCGTTGTGTTTTCTTCAGTTCTTAGGAAGTTGACCGCCCTTTAATTTTCTGTAAATTTTGAAAAACGTGAATTAATTCGGGCTTTTGGGGTGTCTTAGGAACTTCCTTCCTGTTGCATTTGATGTGCTGAGATCACAGTGTTGTTCACAGTCTGCAGATCTGAACATTTCCTAAATCTTCTCAACTTAATGTACTAAATGGTCATATAGCATCTGCACAGGGTTGTTATTATTTTGGGTTTCTTTTTTCTTTTCCAGGTTAAAAATGGTGGGTGACGGTTTACAAGGTTGAAGTTTTGATAGAAAAACATCAGCCTAGAAAAGATAGCAAGGAACAAAACAAAACACACACACAAAAGCACAGCAAGTGTTGAATTGTTTTGGTTACCAGTCGTAATAACATTTGCATTGATAATCATCAAAAACGGAAGTAAGCATTTTCACTAATAAAAGGTTACTCAAGAGTGTGTGTCCCAGTTTCCGTCGGTTCTTACATTCCTGGAACATCAAAATTGGTCCTCAATCTATCTAACGCTTTCATTGTCTTAGAAACAGGACGTTGAAAAACCACCTCTTTGCTCGACATCTGCATTACTTCTTTAGTGTTTTTTTTCTTCTGTACTACTTCCTTAGAGTAAGAAATTAGAATTTTAAGATGTGTTGGACTTCAATTCCCAGAATTCCCCAGCCAGCCTAGCTGGGGGAATTCTGGGAATTGAAGTCCACACATCTTAAGCGTGGCCAAGGTTGAAGAACACTGACTTAGAACCGTGGTTCTCAACATTTACTTCACCACACAACCCCTTTGAATACCTTTTGGGGCCATGGCCACGGCCACAGACCCTCAAGGTTCAAGTCATAACATTTCTTCAAGCTTTCATGGACCCTCTGTGATGACATTCATTGCCGACCACAGGTTGAGAAGCACTGAGTATTAATGGCCTCTGCAACACAACATTTTTCAGAATATATTTTATGGGGGCTATTTGTGAGTGGTGCTCTTTGGCTTTTGGGTGCCCCTCCTCTCAAAATGGGGCCCTCTTGCAAGATTTTCTTTGAATGTGCCTCTTAAATGGTTGGGTGTGGAGTGAAGGACACCAAACAGCAGCTGGAGAGACTTGTATTCACAACTGCAGAAACCTGGTCCGAGGAGAGAAGAGAAAATAAGAAATGATAATCTGATTTATGGGTGTGGTATCACACCCACAATGTGTGATACCACACCCATAAATCAGATTATCGTTTCTCTGATAATAAGAGATTATCAATGGTCTCTTTGTCTCTTGCCACACCCTCAATTATTGATCTCGAGCATCTACAGGGATGGGATTCTACCGGTTCGGACTGGTTCGGGCGAACCGGATGTTAAAGTTACATCTGGTTCGCCACACTGGTATTTCAATCGACCATCATATATTGCTGAACTACATTTCTCAGCACCCTTCACCATTTCCATTCTGCTTGGGAACTTAAGTCTAGCAATCCTCAAATTCTCTATCTCTATTACAAGATATTTCCTTCTGCTTTGGAGAATCTGTGTATTTGCTGGTGTAGGGAAGGTCAGGCCATCAACGGATTGGGTTCTACCAGGCTCCATTCAATTTGTGAGTTTGGATGTTGTTGTTGTTTTTAATTGGCTTTAAACTTCTTCCTCTTACATTTATTCCTGTTAATCAGCCACCTACTGTATTTTAATTGCTTGATGCCTCTAGGTAGCAGAGAAACAGAGTGGAGTCCAGGATAAACTATAAAGGAATGCATTTAGAAAAACAGATTGTGGGTTGGGACAAGAAAGAATTTGATCGACTTCAAAACTCTCTGAACAGCCTCATTACATCCATTCATTTGCTAAACCATTATATCTCCTTGGCAATGTTGTCGCTCCTACAGCAGTTGAATGAGGCCATTGCAAAAAAGATATATATTGTAGACTGGCTGCTTGGGAAAAAAATAAATATTGAACATATAGCTTCTGAATCTTTCATAAAATTACAAAGAAAACGTTTACAAAACACAAGTTGGGTCAAACTTCGATGGGAAGACAGAGAAGTTGACTTTCCATTGTTGCTTTCCTGAATGAAGAATGTTGATTTAATTCTCCTGCCTTTGAGTTGGTGGATAAACTGGCTATGAACCTAAAAAGCTAATGTTTGAGGTCCCAAGGGTGCTTTTTTTTAACAAGAGGCAACCTGACTTTCTGGTTTTTCTCTGAAGAGGTTTCGCTTCTCATCCAAGAAGCTTCTTCAGCTCTGAGAGCAGAAGAAGGTTCTGAGAGAACTGAAGAAGCTTCTCAGATGAGAAGTGAAACCTCTTCCAAGAAAAACCAGAAAGTCCAGTTGCCTCTTGAAAAAAAAAGCACCTCTGGGCCAGCCATGACCTGGATGGCTGAGAATCTCCATAGAAATCTAACATTTCAGGGTTTATGTGTATAGAGATTTGTACAGATAGTACAGTTTGTTTAGCCACCATTCAAAGTTACAACGACCCTGGAAAAAAAGCAACTTATGGCCGTTTTTCACACTCACGACTTGTGCCATTCCCATGGTCACATGAGCAAAATTCAGGTGCTTGGCAACTGATTCATATTTATGGCAGTTGCTGTGTCCCAGGGGTCATATGATCCCCTTTTTGATCTTCTGACAAGCAAAGTCAACGGGGAAATCTGGATTCACTTACCAACCTTGTTAGTATTGTGGTTCACCGGCATCCGATGCAGATGGCAGAGGTCTTTGACAGTGGGGAAGAAAGGGTATCATTCCAGGAGTCTGGAGAGGACTTGGATGAGGGTCCTGCGTCCGATGCAGAGATGGGGCCAGGACCACCTGGGAGTGGGGTGCTGCCTCTGGAGCCTCCGGAGTCTGGCAGCAGCGAGGCAGAGGACCAAGGGGAGCCAGTGGGCATGTGCGCAGAGCTGCTAGAAGGTGAGAGCAGCTGAAGCAGCAGGAGAGACTCTGGAGTAAGGCTGGGAGGTGATTGCCCCTCCCATAAGGGATAAAAGTCAGACCTCAATGATGAACTCTTTGCAGGAAGCAAAGTCGTTCGATAGATTCCGAGCCCTTCTTGAAGCTCTGTGTACTCTGGTTGTTTTTTTTCTGGTACTTCGTTGGTTTCTGTCAGCCTTAATCGGACTTCTGTTTCTTGGCAACATTCTACAGCACTGAAAAGCATCCTCTTATCTGGAGGAACTGTGTACAGTATAATGAGTTTTGGCTGGGAATGCAAGTAATTCCCAGCATCGCATTAAAAAAGGTTTTACTTTTAAATGCAGTTTGTGTTTTATTAAGTTTGATGAAGCCTGCATCAGAACAGTTACTAACTTAACAGCTGCAGTGACTCACTTCACAACAGTGGCAAGTAAGGTCATAAAATGGGGCAAAGCTCACTTAATGAGTGTCTCACTGAACAGCAGCAAATTTTGGGCTCAGTTGCAGTCATAAGTCAAGGACTACCTGTATAGTAAATGGGAAACTCGGTCTTCCCCAAAATCGGGTATTTGACTCACAAAAAAAAAAAAAAGATCAACAGTTCTTCCTGGTCAGCACTTCCAAATCGAGTTCAGAGGGTTTTGTTTACTACAAGCCATGTGTCTAAAGATGGAGGAATCCTGGTCAGGCCTGACCACAGGTCTCTACAGTCACTTGGCAGGAAAAACAAATCTACCTGCAGGTAAGGAATCTTCCCAGCTTCAGATCAGGAAGCAAGCGAGGAATAGCTAGGAATTTCAAGGTGGGTGTTGAAATTGCTGGAATTGGGTATTTCTAGTTTAATGAAAAAAAGGGATGTGGTGGCTCAGTGGCTAAGACACTGAGCTTGTCGATCAGAAAGGTCGGCAGTTTGACAGTTCGAATCCCTAGCGCTGCGTCACGGAGTGAGCTCCCGTTACTTGTCCCAGCTTCTGCCAACCTAGCAGTTCGAAAGCATGTTAAAAAAAATGCAAGTTGAAAAATCACTTTGGTGGGAAGGGAACAGCGTTCCGGGTGCCTTCGAAGGCATTTAGTCCTGCCAGCCACATGACCACGGAGACGTCTTTGGACAGCGCTGGCTCTTCGGCTTTGTAGCAGAGATGAGCACGGCCCCCTAGAGCTGGAAACGACTAGCACATATGTGTGAGGGGAACCTTTAATGAAAAGAAGGACCAGGGATGACAAGATAGCAGTATTCCAGTATTCCAGGAGATGCCCCAAAGAAGAGGGAGTCAACCTTTTTTCAAAACTCCTGAAGACAAGACAAGAAGCAATGGGTGGAAACTAATCAAGGAAAGAAGCAACCTGGAATTAAGGAGAAATTTCGTAACAGTGAGTACATTTATTCAGTGGAACAGCTTATTAAGTGTTGTACCTAATGATCCTTGACTCTTGATGAATGTATCTTTTCTTTTATGTACACCGAGAGCATTTGCACCAAGACAAATTCCTGGCATGTCCAATCACACTTGGCCAATAAAGTCTTCTCTTCTCTTCTCTTCTCTTCTCTTCTCTTCTCTTCTCTTGTTCTATTCTACTCTACTCTACTCTACTCTACTCTATTCTACTCTATTCTATTCATTCTTCATTCCATTATTCTATTCTATTCTATTCTATTCTATTCTATTCTATTCTATTCTATTCCATTCCATTCCATTCCATTCCATTTTTATTCTATTCTATTCTATTCTATTCTATTCTATTCTATTCTACTCTACTCTACTCTACTCTATTCTACTCTACTCTATTATATTCATTCTTCATTCCATTATTCTATTCTATTCTATTCTTCAGAAACTGTGAATTCTCCAATAATGGAAGTTTTTAAGAAGAGACCGGACAATCATTTGTCTGAAGTGGTATAGGGTTTCCTGCCTGAGCAGGGGGTTGGACTAGATGACCTATAAGGTCCCTTCCAACTCAACTCTTCTCTCCCCTTCCCTTCTCCCTTCTTCTCCTCTCCTCTTCCCTTCCCTTTCCCTCTTCTCTTCTCTTCTCTTCTCTTCTCTTCTCTTCTCTTCTCTTCTCTTCTCTTCTCTTCTCCTGTAAAGCACCATGAAGCAATATATAAGTCTTAAGAGCTACTGCAATTGTTATTGCTTTGAGATGCAGGAAAAGAAAGGATGCTACTTCTCCACCCGAGACTCTCAAGGATGTAATTTCCTGGTTTTGCTTTGTTTTTAATTTTTGGCTTCCGCGCCGTGTGTCCAGTTGGCTGTGAAATACCAGGCGGGCAACTTGGGAATAGTAACCAAGCTTGACAAAAACAGTTGCAACACTGTCTCCTGACGCACATGCCTAGCACAGGGTAGAGTCAGATGGTGCAACTGAGCGTGTGGGAACATTGCTCAAATCTGCAAGGGTCAGCCAGTTCAGCTGCCAGAAACAGAACTGCAGCAAACGTGGGTTTTCTGGTGCCTCTTCTATTTCAACCCACCACTAAGTTTTAAAATCCAATGCCCTAAATAGTTGTTGTTTTTGTTTTTTGGTCCAACCAGGGACATATGTCAACTCATAAAATATTTCTACTGTCGTTTTAGAGTTGCCAACACAAAGAGAGGGAGAAAGGGGTTTGAAAGAGCAGTGTGGCAGCTTGGAAATCAAAAGTGCATTCCATAAATAGTTTTTCAGAGACAGTAACTAGGTGACTGAAGTTTCTGCCGTGCAAAATTCTAACTGGAGAACATGATTGAGGACTCTTGGCTATGGATGTGTCCCATTGGAGAATATGAATTATGATACATCCAGGGCGTGGGGGAAAACTAAGGTCAAGGGTGACAATGAATTGTGTGTCTCAGAGTTGGCTACACCCAGGCAGTGCCAGACATGTTAACTCCCAATAAATCCTTTTGAAGTTTTGGAAGTTTGGCTCGAGACTCATGATTTAAATAGGGTAACTGCTGGAATCCTAACAGCATATTTGATTTGCAAGATAACTTTGTAGGCCACTAAATGAATGGTTATAAGTCAAGGACTTATCATGAAGCAGCTTTGTACAGGGAGTCCTTGAGTTACGACCACAACTGAGCCCAAAATTGATGTTGCTAAGCGAAACATTCCATTACAGCCCTCAGTCCCAATAGGAATTGCCCAGCACGCTCCTTCATTGCATCAGCCCAAACTTCAACCAAGCTTAGCTCAGACAAACATGACCCCTACATGGCCCCATCTGACAACAGCCAATAGAATACATGTTCTTGCACAGGAACAGAAAGCTCAAGTGCAAAGCCCAAGAGAAAGTATCAATATCCCCTACTCTCAACTCCATGTGGTCAGCTGCACCAGAACCATGGGCTTAGTGGTTCTGTCCATCACTAAACCATCTTTCCAATCAGCCTCCATGTTTCCAGTGTCTTTCTCCTGGCTTGGAACTGAACCAGATGGCTATTTCTTCCAACATTTTCAAAGCATCTTCTTGGGCTTTGCAGATTTCAGAATTGCCAGATTTACACAAGGATCCATTCTGCATCGCTAGAATACCCTGAGAATTGTCTTCTAGTACCCTAAACAGCCAACTTTCCCCCCATGGCTACTGTACAATAGACCTACAACCATTTGCTTACCGACTGAAGTTACAACAGCACGGGAAAAAGTGATGGTTGCTTCTGACAAGTAAATTTCAACAAGGGAAGCCGGATTCGCTTAAGGTCGGCATGATTCACTTCACTGGCATGATTTGTTTAACAGTTGTGGCAAAAAAAAGGCTGGTGAAATTGGGCATAACTCACTTAGCAACTGCCTGACTTAGCCACGGAAATTCTGCTCCCAATTATGGTTGTAAGTCCTGGACAACCTGCATACACTTCTTTGTATGCCTTCTTTTAAAGAAAGGGGGTGGGAAATGAGCACTGTAGGAATGAATGCAGCAAATGGTTTGAATAATATATTTGTTTTTAACACATGAAAACCTTATTCAGCTACATTTGCTTGTCTGGCTACTTAGGCACTGGTTTAAAAGGAAGTTACTTTTTCAACATCTCCTTTGGATATCCTGTGTATTTTTACAGCCAGGATCTGCCAGAGGAAATACACAGACACACACAAAGAGAGAGAGGGGAGAGGGAGCGGGAGGGGGAGAGAGAGAGAGAGGGAGAGAGAGAGGAGAGAGAGAGAGAGAGGGAGAGGGAGAGAGGGGGAGGGGGGAGAGGGAGGGAGAGGGAGAGGGAGAGGGAGGAAGAGGGAGAGAGAGAGGGAAAGGGAGAGAGAGGAATGGAGAGGAAGAGACAGGGAGAGAGGGAGAGGGAGAGAGGGAAAGAGGGAGAGACTAAAAGAAGTTAGCTTGGAAGGTCCTTACTAAACAGAGCAAAGCTCATTACAAGTTAACATTCACTAGAAATTGTGGGTGTTCCAACACTGGTGGTTTATAGAAGAGACTGGACAACCATTTGTCTGAAATGATATAGTCTTCCTGCCTGAAAAGGGGGTTGGACTAGAAGACCTCCAAGGTCCCTTCCAGCTCTGTTATTCTGTTACTCCGTTGAGATGTTCTATAATAGTCTTCTCCTTGGATGTTTTCTTGACCTTTAACTCTTGCTTCTGCTGGAATTCTTGAATCAATATGGACTCGTTATTTTAGATGCAGATACAGATTAATAGAGTTGGAAGAGACCTTGTAGGTCATCTAGTCCAACCCCCTGCCCAAGCAGGAGACCCTACACCATTTCTGACCGATGGCAGCCCAGTCTCTTCTTGAAAGCCTACAGTGATGAAGCTCCCACAACTTCCGAAGGCAACGTCTGTTCCATTGGTTAATTGCTCTCACTGTCAGAAAATATTCCCACAAGCAGTCCCAAGTTCTACCCTTCTTGAATTACGTCAACTTTTATCTAATGCCAATTTAATGCAGACTGTTAGTTGAACTAGATTTTTGTCCAAAGGCATGAACAATAAGTCATCTTAACTAGAATTTAATGCGGCCTCCTGATTCTTCACACCTAACACCTTTATAGGTATCGACATATCCAGCATCTGAATATCCTTTTACTCAAACCAGGGTTCCTAATCAGAGCATCTTAACGAATTTTCACTTGAGAGAAGCAATGGGCAGGAGTTTTGCTTCCCTGGCAGCCATTCTCTGTGCTAAGTGGGTACCATGGAGGCAAATTAATATGCACACCCAGCTGCCCACAATTTTGTATATAGCTCGGGTTTTTTTCCCACACACACAAGGGTTTTTTCTTCCTAGATTTGCCACCAGAAAAATTCCAGAACTAGAATCACATTGTGCAGCTTGAGGAAATTAAACAGTGTTTGCACACCATCTCTTTTTGATTGGAATGAGCTACTGGTCTGTTATCTTTATTTAATTAATATATTTATAGGCAGCCTTTCTATGCTTGCAGAACGCCTAAAGGAACAGGCGCATTAAGTTAGTTGCAACCAATAATTAATGAGTCTTAAATTGGCTTGCCGGGTTATTGGTCTCATTGGTTTCTCCGGCATTTCTCATGAGTAATATAGTCTTGAAGGCTGGCTCTGGTTTTTGGTTTTTTTGTTTTAAAAGTAATTTTACAATATAGCATTTAAGAAAGCCGAGCTGGAGAACAATAAAGTCTCGAGCAATTTAAACAGATGGCAAGTTAAATTAAAATGGCTTTCTGCACTTAATGCTGCATCTCCCACAAATGGGGGGGGGGGAGTAAGAAAAGAAACAACTCTGTTCTTTATTACCTTGAAAAGGAATACCACGTTTTATTCCAAAATAAGGAGCAGTTCCTTAAACCATGTCATCCTCATCCCACGCAGGGAACCTGGTGCCTCAGTTTTCTAGTCAATAGTGTGTCTCCCCGAGTATTTTGGCTTCTGGTGTTTTTATGGAAGACAATCTTTAGGCTAAAGCTGTATATACCACATAAATAGTTCTGAGGAGATGCTTCACCCTCTTCCTCCTCTCTCCCCCTCATCTGTCCTGCCTCCTTATTGCCCTTCCTCTCCTTTCCCTCTCCTCCGTCCCCATTCTTCTCCTCCTTCCTTTCCATGCTGTCTTCCATCTTCTCCCTCCCCTCCTCGCATACCCTGAGTAAAAAATGCCTCTGCATTCAATTTAAATGAGTCAACTCTTTTGTGTGACAACACCTTTTGCTGAAGTCTGAAAAAAGAGTGGCTGCTTGAAGAGAAGAAGAGGTGCCGTAACTTCCCCTCGGCTTTCTCAACTAGCAGCCGCTCTATTGTAAACAAGAGCCAACTCACACGGATCATCTACCAGGAGCAAACAAGCAAACAAACAAAAAATATACTTTCTGCAGACATGTGGACAGCCAGCTCTGGGTCTGAGAGGCCAAGGGCTTCCAGATTCCCGCTGGGAGGGTCCCATCACTTCCCTAACTGGGTTGCAGTTTATCCATTTCCTTGCACGCTTCCTCTGAGTCCCTGTTTTCCTGACCAGGAAACGAGCAGCTTCATTTTGAAACCAAGGTGGATTTGTTTTTTCCTTCGCTAGATTTTTTTTTAGGGCAAACTGGAGAATTTTCAGGAAAACACTTTGGATATTCAAAATATTATATTATTTTTTTTCCCCGAGCTCATCTTCTTTTTCTCTGCAATTGAGGGCAACAAGTGACTTTAGCTGATTTCCCAGAAGTTAAATCCGATTGGATGTGTTTTAGGTTAAAGGCTGGGAAGGTCAGAGAGGCAGAAGTCAAACCCAACCTTCTTCGTCTCGCGACCAAAGACCGTCCACAAAAAAAGCTGTGGAGTTATTGAAAGCTTGACTCGTTCGCCTTTCTAGAAAACATCTTACGGGGCTTACATTCCCGTCGGCTGGGGGTGTCTGTGTGCTGACTCAAAACCACAACAGTCTCCGTTTCCAACAGTTGTGGGTCACGAGAGACGTCTGGCGAGGTGGCAAAATGCGAAGACGTGAGATCTGGCCATGTTTGCTTCCCGCGGAACAAGAGGGAAGGCTGGCTGGTTCTTATCAATTTCCCCAAAGAAGTGGGTTAAGGGGCAAGCATTTCAGCCTGCAAAATACAGAATGCAGAATAACAAAGTTGGGAGCAGACCAGTGGCGGGATGCAAAAATTTGTACTACTGGTTCTGTGGGCCTGGCTTGGTGGGCATGGCAGGGGAAGGTTACTGCAAAATCCCATTCCCTCCCCACCCCACTAACCTGCTTTCCAGCTTTCTTTTTTTGCCCTACTAGGGTTTGTAAATGTGCTCTAGGAGCTGGTTCAAATCTTACATTCCATTACTGACAGTGACTGGCCCGAAAGCCAAAGGAGGCACAAGCTATGATTAACGTCCTACGGCGACAGAGTTCCACCTAAACCTCAAACAAACAAGAGTTTGGGATGCTGTGTTGAACCCAGTTGTTATCTTTTCCTGAAGACTCTTCTTTACAAGTTCTTGGACTCTGAGTTTAAATGGACAGTTTGGTGTTCTCAGTTCTTTCTTGTTTTTTGTGAAGCGCTTCAGTGGTGGGATTCAAACTTGTTTCACTATCAGTTCTGTGGGTGTGGCTTGGTGGGTGTGGCATGGCTTGGTAGGCGTGGCTTGGTGGGCATGGCAGGAACTATTCCTGTTGGGAATAATTAAAGGAGATTATTCCCCTAAAGTAAGATATTTAATTATACACTTACTAACAGGGGCACGGATTTCATTCGCTCAATACTGGAAGAAACCAAATATACCACCAATACACGTTGCTATTCAAAGAACTTATGAATGTGCTCAACTGGAGAGACTTACGCTCAAGATAAATGGGAAGGAGGATACAGATTATTACCAGATATGGGATAAATGGTATAAATGGGTAGATCATAAAGGAAAAAATGCTAAAGCTAAATGAACCCAAGAATCATATTCTATTCTGCAATTTATTCAGAAAGCACAAAGATAACAAAGGTCTTAAAGCTTCTTTTCTCTTCATTAACATTATTATTTACTTAATAAGTTATTCTATTTAATACTTAAACAGTATGAATGTATTATTAGTTGAAAAATAGTTATAAACCAACGTAGAGAAGTGCGAGTTATTTAATGTTTAGATGATAGTGAACGAAGGTAAGTATTAGTTTGTACAGACTAGTAGATTGTATCAAATTCGATATCAATGTAAAGAATATTTATATATTAGTGTTTTTTGTATTTTCTATCAGTGTTTTTGTACATGTGTGTTTTTAAGTTTGTAAATTGTTTTTAAATTTTTTTAAAAAAATCCCCATTCCCTCCCCATCCTACTGACCTGCTTTCCAGCTCCATTCTCCTGTGCAGGGCAACCAAAGAAGACCCAGCCAATCAGCTGGGACTCAGGAGGAAGAGAATAGATGGGGGCTGTCACTGCGTTTTTTTGAGATTTGTCTGTTCAGCTCCTAAGCTAATATTATAGCAGGCAGGTGTCTGCTAGCTAGCACATTTGTTATCTTGACTCCATAGTAATGAGATAAGACAGACTTGTGATTTTGTTTTTACTGCACATGCCTGAAAAAGTTTTTACTTCACTTCCTGCAACTTCCTTTGTATTTTTCCTGTATATGCCTTGGTGTGAGATTAAGCTGCCAGTATGTAGCCCGTTAGGTTTTATTATTTTGTAAAATAAAAAATGTTTCTTAGATTACTTCCCAGGTCTTATTTTATCAGAGTTGACAGCAAAGAAAGGCATGGTCTATCACCTCTAATTAGCAGGGATGTTTGGAAGATTTTTACTCCCTGACAGGGGCAGAGCCAGTTCTCCGAACTACTCAAAATTTCCACTACCGTTTCTCCAGAACTGGGCAGAACCTGCTGAATACCACCTCTGGAGCAGACATGATGGCAGAGAGAATTGGCCAAGGGTGGGCTGCTGGGAGTTTGCAGGGGTTCGGGAGAGCCCCTTAGCTAAGATTCTGTGCAGTTCGGAGAACCCCCAAAACCCACTCCTGGCTGGCCCTGCCCACCCCTCCCCTCCCAGGTGTCCCCACACAGACCGTTTTGGATGCAGGTAAGTGCAGGGCATGCCCGGAGGCACAGGGAGGGTGTAAAATGGGCATCCTGGAAGATCAGGAAGGCCGGAAATGGGCCCATTTCTGGTTTCCAGAAAGCCTCTGGAGCCCGGGGAGGCCATTTTCCCCAGGGGTGGGATGCAAATATTTTTACTACCGGTTCTGTGGGCATGGCTAGGTGGGAGTGGCTAGATGGGCATGGCTGTGTGACTGGGTGGGTGTGGCTTCTCTCTCTCTTTTTGCAGCACTCCCCTCTGCGCTCCATTTTTTTTTGCCTCCTGGGGCCCAAGGAAGGCTCCTAGGCAAAGCAGTAAGACAACAAGAGGGATCCTGGCACAGCTGATCGTCAGAACAGCTGATCATTGGGAGGAAAAAAAAATAAGAAATACCAGTTCGGCTGAACTTGTAGCTGTTTTTTTCTTACTACTGGTTTGCATAAACCAGGCCGAACCAGTAGAATACTACCACTGGTTTTCGCCCTCCCGGAGGCTTGAGGAAAGCCTCTGTAGCCCAGGGAGGGCAAAGCAACACCCCCTCCCCACCTTGGTCAAGAGACCGATGAGGCCATGCCCACCATGGCCACACCTACCCAGCCACCAGGCAGAGAACCAGTTGCTAAAATTTTTGAAGCCCACCACTGGCCCAAGGGGAACTTGGGGCAGAAACCTTCGTTCTCAGCATCCCCCACCTTAGGGGCAGGGCTGGTGGGGCCCCTGGGAGTGGGTGGGTGAATGGGGGGGAGGTTTCTCTCCCCCCTTCTCCAGGGAGCATGCTTAGGAGCTGCTAAAAGTCACTGTTGCAGCCACCTCAGGAGTTTGTGGCTTTGCAGAATGCGAGAGGCACACCCTTTGGCAGAAGGGGCTTCTTTCGTTTTAAACCATGGTGGTTTTTCAGTTCTGGTTCTCTGGTGTTCAGACTTACAAAAATAAATGGGCTCCCTGCTCTGGGGATAGAATAGCAAGGAAATAATATCAGGAGGAGAAGCAGAGTGAACCGCCAGGCTTTGAGGGAAATGACAGGCCCTTGGATGAAGTCAATGAAGTTCCCCTTCTCACTTCTCTTTCCTGAAGCCGACATTAACACTGGGATCTTTTCTCTCTTCTCTTTCTTTCTTTCTTTCTTTCTTTCTTTCTTTCTTTCTTTCTTCCTTCCTTCCTTCCTTCCTTCCTTCCTTCCTTCCTTCTTTCTTTTCTTTCTTTCTTTCTTTCTTTCTTTCTTTTTTCTTCCTTTTTCTTTCTTTCTTTTCCTTCCTTCCTTCCTTCCTTCCTTCCTTCCTTCCTTCCTTCCTTCCTTCCTTCCTTCCTTTCTTACTTTAATTTGGTGTAGTGTAGAGCCAGTTTGGTGTAGTGAAGGTGCTGGCTTAGAAAGTGGGAGACAGTGAGTTGTTTTTGTCCCACCTTAAACATGAAAGTTATCTGGGTGACTTTGGGCCCATCGCCGGGAGATGGTGAGTTCTAGTCGTGCCTTACTCACGAAAGTTATCTCGGTGATTTTGGGCCCATCAGCAGGAGATGGTGAGTTCTAGTCCTTACTCACGAAAGCCACCTGGGTGACATTGGCCCACTCCCTCTCTTTCCACCCATCCCACCTCACAGGGCTGTTGTGAGGAAAAATGGGAGGAGCGAAGAAGCACCCAGCCTATTCACCACCTTGAGTTATTCATAAACTAACCAAGTGGATTATAAATAAATAAAAACATAATGAGTATAAGGTGGGCAGACTGTCTTTAGGCCAGATCGTGACTCTTTCTTCCAAAGTGGCTCCTCTTTAGCAGGGCCCAGGCCAAAGTTAAAACACTCAGAGAGTTGCTGTTATGCAAAATGCTTCCTCCTCTAATTTTAGCTTCTCTTTCAGGAAGTCTGCAGTCTGCTATTTGCTCCTCTGTTTAGCGTTGTTATTTTTTAAGGTGTGCGCCTACCTCTACATCTACAGTTACAGTCCTCTCTCTCCCTCTCCCTCCCTCCCTCTCTCCCCCCCCCCCAGAATAAAGTTTTGCACAATGAACTTGAGCCCTACTCATACCTCTTTTTCACTTCTAGAAAGTAGGTTAGCCCACGTGTACACACCCTGACTGTGGGCAGGGGGTGGTTGTCTTTGTGGTTTGTGCTGGGATGCTCTTTCCTGCAGTGAGGGAAGTTGGGGTAAGAGTCAAAGACATTTTTCTCCACCTTCCAATGGCAGTGGGGTGCAGGAGCAGGGCTCACAATCTAGAAAGGTTTTGAAGATTTTTGGGTGAGGGGAAAGAGTTGGACGGCATGAAAAGAGAGGCTTCAGAACTCATTTCTCCATTTTCCTAGTTGGTTGGGCAATGGCCTTGGCCCTGGGCGGATTTATTTCCTCAATGCTTTTACCCTTTTTATTGTTTTTAGTTGTTTTAACTGCTTTAGAATTCTAAGCCACCCAGAATCACTGGGTGGGAGGTGGATGGCTACAGGGTTCAATAAGAAATAAATAAAATTAAATTAATTTTCACACTGTGTCTTTAAAATCAGACCCATATTGGGTGACAGACACCCAGTGACGGAAGCAGAAATATTCGGTTTTTGCAAGTTTTTCCCTGAAGCCAACCTTGGCCTGCGATCACAGGCAGCTTTGCGTAACCTGGAACCATCCAGCCACCCTAGGACTACAGGTCACAGAACCCCCAGCTTTTCCTTGGCTGAGGATTAGGGTCTTAGGAATAGTTCTGTCTTAGGCAGGAAAGCCAATTGGGTGACTTTGGGCTAGTTTCTCTCTCTCTCTCTCCCTCTCTCCCCCTCCTCTTTCCCTCTCCCAAGTCCACTTCACAGGGTTGTTGTGGGGAAAGTAGGAGGGTGGAAGAGGATTAGGGATATTTGCTGGAAAGAAAGAAAAGAAAGAAAAGAAGGAAGGAAAGAAGGAAGGAAGGAAGGAAGGAGAGAGAGAGAGAAAGAAAGAGAGAGAGAAAGAGAGAAAGAAAGAAAAAAGGGAAGGAAGGAAGAAAGGAAGAAAAAGAAAGGAAAGAAAGGAAAGAAGAAAGAAAGAAAGGAAGGAAGAAAGAAAGAAAGAGGGAAAAGGGAAGGAAGGAAGGAAGGAAAGAAAGGAAAGAAAGAAAAAGGAAGGAAGGGAAGGATGAAAGGAAGGAAGGAAGAGGAAAGGAAAGGAAGAAAGGAATGACAGGAAGGAAGAAAAAAGAAAGGAAAAGGAAAGGAAGGAAGGAAGGAAGGAAGGAAGGAAGGAAGGAAGGAAGGAAGGAAGGAAGGGAAGAAGCAAGCAAGCAAGCTTGGGGCGGGTTAACCCAGCTTGGCTTCGGATGGCTTCCCGTTCCCGGAGAGCCTGCAATGCAACTGGATTTGATGCAGTAAGCAGGAAAAAGAGGTCGTGTGAACAACCCAACTTACGGGTAACGGAGAGAGGAGCCACCGGGGCATCCCAGGAGCCGACCCCCCCCTCTCCCTTCTGCAGCTGCCCCCCTGCCCTCCCCCCCCACCCGGCCCAGCTGTTGCATCACCCCTCCCCCCCGCCGGCCCACGTCACTTCCTCGCCAACTCTTCCCTAGGAAATGTCTGCGCGAAAGTTGTCCTTGCTAGCATCTGGACGGCGGAGCCGCTGTTTCCTCGCCCTCTGATTGCGGGCGGGGCGGAGGGGGTGGGGAGGAAGAAGAAAAGTTTCTTCTCCTCCTCCTCCTTCTTCCTTCCTTCCTTCCTTCCTTCCTTTCCTCTCTCTCTCTTCTCTTTCTTTTGCTCCCCCCAGCTTTTGCCGGCTCTGCATGTCAGGCTTCCTGCGCTGGGTCCCGGCGGCCGTTCTGCGGCCATGGACGACGGCTGAGCCCGCTAGAACCCGGGCACCCGCGGGGGAGCAGAAGCTGCCAAAGAGCCAGCTAGCCGGGCCGGCTACCGCCGCCGCCGCTCCTCTGCAGCAACGCGCAGCCCGGCGCCTGCCAGCATCCTTTAAACCATGGCTAGCGATTGCGCCGCGCGGAGCTTGGATAACACCGATCTCGGAGCGCTCCGGGTAAGTGGCTCCTGCGTGGGACGGCAGAAGAGACGGAGAGAGAGAGAGAGAAGCGGGGCTGCTGCGTTCCCACGACCCCCGCAGCCCGGCTGGGCTTGGGTGCTTTTTCCTCTGTGCGCCCGGCTGCAGTCTTAGGCTTTGGGCAAACGCGCGTCTTAGGCGGGGAGTCCACGCACTGGCCAAGGCTGACTTGCCGAGGACTCGGTTGAGCAGGTCGTGGGAACTCGGCCGCCAAAGTTGTCAGCGACCCAGTTAACTTTTGAGGAGGTTCGGCAGCCAGACACACACACACGAGTGAGCGAGCGAGCGAGAGACAGAGATACAGCGTGGAGAGAGAAAGAAAGAGAGAGACAGAGAGACAGAAAGAAAGAGGCAGAGGGAGACAGAGAGAGTGGGAAGAGAAAGAGAGAGAGAGAGACAAAGAGGGGGGAAGGAGTGGAAGGGAAAGAAAGAGAAAGATCTAAGAAAGAAGGAGAGAGAAGCGGAGAGGGAGGAAAGAAGAGAAAGAGGAAGACAGGGAGAGAAAGAGAAAGGGGAGGAGGAGGAAGAGATGAAGAAAGAAAAGATGAAAAAGGGAGAGAGAGAGAAGGAGAGAGAGAGAAGAGAGAAGAGAGAGAAAGGGAGGGAGGGAGAGTGGGGAGAGAGGGGGGAGAGAAAGAGAGAAGATGAAAGAGGAAGAGAGAGAGGAAGAGTGGGGAGGAAAAGGAAGAGAAAGAGAGAGGGTGAAAGAGAAGGTGAAAGAGAGGAAGAGAGAGAGGAAGAGAAAGAGAGAGAAAGAAAAGAAAGAAAGAAAGAAAGAAAGAAAGAAAGAAAGAAAGAAAGTAAGTAAGTCAGGGTCAGTTCGACTTCTTCAGTGGAGTGTGCATATCCATTCCCTTCCCATGTTTCCCCCTAGTGAGGGAGGATATGCCCACCTTCCCTCTTATCCTCCCCACAACCCTGCGAGGTTGGTTGGACAGAAATGGGATTTGAACTTGGCTCATTGATGGCTCCTATAACCAAGTGATGTGTCCTCTGAGCTTGCTGGTTTTTTGCAGATGTTTCATTACCCAACTAGATATCAGTGCTGGGTGCTCTGACTCTCCTCTTTGACTCTTGTTGCTTCGCTAGCCTTAATCAGAGGGTGCACATGTGATCAGAGCAATCCTGTTTCAAGCAAGTTGCCCAGGTTGGCTGGGGCCCTGATTGAATTAGGGTTTAATTTCCATTTCCCTTTGGAGGGTTTGGGGACGGGTTGGCTAGCACTGCAGATTGCCACTGGCCTGTCTTCAACTTTCCTTCCCTGTCTCTGTTCATGGGTCGGGGTTGAAGTTGACCCAACAAGGCCAAACTTGGAACCTTAGCCTTCCATGGGGTCTCAAAAGCTTTGGGTCAGCCCTGAAAGGTGTGCTTCCCACTGATTAGCTCGACAATAAATCACAGACACATGGTTCAGTTGCTCACTTCTCCCCTTCCAGGGTTGAACAGTTTAACAAAGTTGGAAGGGACCTTGGAGGTCATCTAGTCCAACCCCCACCCAAGCAGGAGACCCTACACCATTTCTGACCAATGGCAGTCCAGTCTCTTCTTGAAAGCCACAAGTGATGAAACTCCCACAACTTCCAAAGGCAACTTCTGTTCCACGGGTTGATTATTCTTGCTGTCAGAAAATTTCTCCTTATTTCCAGGTTGAATCTCTCCTTGTTCAGTTTCCATCCATTATTCCTTGTCTGGCCTTCAGGGGCTTTGGAAAATGGCTTGACCCCCCCACCTCTCAAATACCTGTCTCCCCTGGTCCTTCTCTTTCCTGGACTAGCCAGGCCCAGTTCCTGCAACGTTCGTGCATCGTGTGTTTAACAATCTTGGTTGCTCTTCTCTGCACTCTTTCTAGAGTATCAGCACCTTTTTTATAGTGTGGTGAACAAAATTGCATGCAGTAATCTTGATATAATCTTACTAAGGCTTTATCTTGGAATGGGATGGGGGGGCACAGAAGTTGGGTTCAATTTGCTAGTTTCACCCCCTTTTAAAGGATCTTGGGGTGTGGGGCACAGACAGTGTGAAAAATCTCCTTCCCACCCATAAGTGGCAAAGGGAAATCCTACAGTTCTTTTTCCATAGCTGGACCTTTTGTTCCTTGCAAATCACACACACACGCACAACTTTCTCCCTGAGCTGGCAGGGGGGAAAAAAACCCTTTTAATTGCACGTCTCTGATACAAATTGGCAGTGTGCAGAGGCTGTGCGTGTGTGGTTGTGTCCTCTTTGCACAACACAGAGGCAGAAGATCTCCAAGGAATCCCACCCCAAGTTCAGGGCAGCTTAGATCCATGGGATTTAGCTCTTCTGGAAGAAATTGCAATAGAGATCATCCTTTGATTTACAAGTGCCATCGAGCCGCCAATTTCCATTGCTAAGCGAGATGGTTCTTAAGTGAGTCGTGCCTCATTTTACAAAATTCCTTCCAAAAGGGTTCACATGATGCCCAGAAAACTGCAACCATCATAAATACGAGTCAGTGGAATTTGGATCATGTGACTGTAAGGCTGCTGCAAGAGAGAGAAATCGTCATAAGCCACAGTGTTCTTGGATTTCCAACGGTCACTAAATGAATTGTTGTACGTTGAGGACTGCCAAACTCTTCAAAGTCGCAATTTTAGAATGGAACAACTTTATTGTCTACTTTAAATGTACACTAATCGGCATATGTTAAAAATGGAACATGGGCCAGTCCTGGAGACTGGGGAAGGCTCTGACGAGGGCTGTGCATTGAAGGCAGAGATAGGGCCAGGCCCGTCTGACAGTTATCAGCTGCCTTTGCAGTCGGACATCAGTGAGGCAGAAGAACAGCTGGAGCCTGTTCCCAGTGTGCGCATGCACAAAGCTGCCAGGAGAAGGGAACAGTTAAGGAACAAGGGTTGACTCTGGAGTAAAGCCACAGGTGGACGGTGAATGGCCCCTCCCAGAGGGAATAAAGAGGGAGCGAAAGGGGAGTAGGGTTTGCAGGAGACAATTAGTTCAATTCATTAGGGTGAAGATTTGTTCCTTGCCAAGTATTGTCTGCTGCAGAGTGGCGTTTGGAAGTTATCGGCCTGGCAAGTCTCCTGGCCTGATAAAGGTCTGTAGTTGTGCAATCTCTTGAAAGACTGTTTGCAGGACTTTGCTGGAGAGGTATTCTCTTTAACTTAAATAAAAGGGGTTTTATCGAGATGAGGAGTCTGTTTTGTGAAGCCTAGGTTAGAACAAGCACCTCCAATTTTACACTACATAAACATGACAAGATAAATAAATAAATGCAATGTTATGCATCTACCCACATATATTTTATGACACTGAGAAACAAAACAGTCATTCAGATGTATACATGTTCATGGTGAGAAATGTAGCTGTTTTCTCCCCCCACCCCCCAAAAAAACATTCAACTGGAACTGGCTGTATTTGAAAACCATTGTGTGTTTTTGGGCTTTATAGTTTACAGCAGGGATGTGCATAATGAAGTGATAGGTTTATTCTTGATATTGCATTGCGTATATTCCTGCTATAAACCATCTTAGAGTCTCGCGTTAGGGTGGAATATAAATTTTGTCGCCGCTAAATAAATGCATTTATGGGAAGGAAAGAGAATGGGCCATGGCTCCTGGCTTGTGTTATCCTTTCGAGTCCACCAAGAATACAGGTCGTTCTTGACTTACGACCACAAACGAGGCTGAAATTCCTGTTGTTAAGGAAGACCGTTGCTAAGTGGGTTTTGTCCCACTTTACGACCTGTTCTTGCCACCGTTAAATGAATCACTGCAGTGGATACGTTAGTAACCTGGTTGTTAAGGGAATCTGGCTTGCAAAAGGGGGGTAGGGGGGCCCTGGGAAATTGCAACCGTCATAAATGTGAATCAGTTGTCAAGTGTCTGAATTTTGATCCCATAATCACAGGGGCTCTGCAAAGGCCGTAACTGTGAAAAACAGGCATAAGTCACATATTTCAAGTGCCGTTGTAACTGAACGCTTGTAAGTCAAAAACTATTTGCATTATTATAATGGGTGGTTGTTGTTGTTGTTTGTTTCTTTGCAAATCTTCCAGCCAAGTTTCTCGGTCTTTTTTGGAATCCTTGATAGATCCTTCTGAACCACCCCAGATCTTTTGAAATTTCGGCAAGGATAAGAACTGGACTTGAGGTGGCATCAGATCTAAGGCCGAATAAAGAGGAAACGCTACTTCCTGAAAAAAAAAGTGTATTATTATTCAAAGAAAGCAGAAACTAGAACTGCATTTGCCTTTTCTGTAGCCACATCAATCCTGGTGACTCAGAGAAGGGATCACCACGTTATTTCTAAGATATGCTGGGTGGGGTAGCTTTAACTATCTCACACACGGAGGAAAGAAAGGAAGTGATGCAGAAAAAGTGTGCATTTTCTTTGATCGGCCCCATGTTTCATCTGCCCCTCCTGGGAATCTCCATGAAAATGTGCATCAGTCCAGATCTGGAGAAGGATGTTGGGGTGGGGGTGGATAGTGACCATAATTAACTCTTTAAAATGTGCCCATGGAGAACTTCCTTGTTGCATGCTGCAAGACCAGCGGTGGGATTCAAATTTCTTTACTACCGGTTCTGTCGGCGTAGCATGGCGGCCGTGGCAGGGAAAGGATACTGTAAAATCTCCATTTTCACTCCACTCCAGGGGAAGGATACTGCAAGATCCCCATTCCCTCCCCACCCACCCCTAACCTGCTTCACCGCTCCGTTCTCCTGTGCAGGGCAACCAAAGAAGACCCAGCCGATCAGCTGGGGCTTGGGAGGTGGAGCATAGATGGGGTGGGGCCAGTCAGAGGCGGTATTTGCCGGTTCTCCGAACTACTCAAAATCTCCACTACCAGTTCTCCAGAACCAGTCCGAACTGGCTGAATACCACCTCTGCTCCCCACCCCACTAAGCTGCTTTCCAGCTCCGTTCTCCTGTGCAGGGCAACCAAAGAACACCCAGCCAATCAGCTGGGACTCAATGGGAGGCAGGGCATAGATGGGGGCGGGGCCAGTCAGAGGCGGTATTTGCCGGTTCTCCAAACTACTCAAAATTTCTGCTACCAGTTCTCCAGAACTGGTCCGAACCAGCTGAATGCCACCTCTGTGTAAGACCAGCGGTGGGCTGCAAATTTTTTAACAACCGGTTCTCTGGCTGGGTAGGCGTGGCTGGTTGGTCATGTGACTGGGTGGGTTATGTCATCACACCCAGCCCCACCTCCCGGCCGCTCGCCTCAAAGGAACAGGTAGGATTCAGCCGATCCATCACTGGCTGGCCCCGCCCCACCCATTTTTCGGCCTGTTTTTCCACCCTGTGCAAGACGTTAGATTTTGAGCCCTGAAAATGCCCGTCTTTGCGATGCTGTGAGTCCCACTCTCCATATTTAGGGGCTAAGCAAAGCAGAAACCTGAATCCGAAGGTTGGGTCATGAGGCCAGCCGCACGGACTTGGGTCAACCGTCCTGATGGATTTGGCCACATCTGGACTTCTGCCCTTTGCAATGGGGATCCAGAGGTTTTCCTTGGCCCTTGGAAGGAAAACACCCCGAGTGGATGTGTAGCTACACAGGCTGCCGAAAACCTACCACCCTTCTTCTGAAGCTTGGAAGTCCGAAAAGCTTTGGGAGGTGAAGTCACCCCATCCTGAACTTTTCCATTTGCGCGTCTGAACCTCATGTTTTAAAGATGCGTCTTTTGCAGCTCCAGCTTCTTTAGAGATTCATAATCCTGAATGCCAGCTTTGCCATAAATGTCATTCCACCCCACTGACCAATGTTTTGGATAACGGAAGAGTGTGTGTCCATTCTCTCTCTCTCCCTCCTCTCTCTCTCTCTCTTCTCTCTCTCTCTCTCCCCCCTCTCTTCTCTCTCTCTCTCTCTCTCTCTTTCCCTACCCCTCTCTCTCTCCAAAATCTTGTGTTTGCTTTAAAAAGTGAATTTCTTTTCTTCATGTCTTCCCAGCAATTCCTGGATCAGGGCCATCCAAAGTTTTGTTCTTCCCTTTATTAGGTCAGCTGATCCCTGCCCAAAAAAAGTTGGAAAGGGTGGGGTTCAGGAAATCCTTGGCCTTGCAAGAGAGCTTCTGTGTCTTCTTTGTCTCACCAGCAAATATGAGTTCTGCAAAGTTTTGAAAACCCTCTGAAATGCGGTTAAATCACCCTCTGTGCTTCGGTTGAGTCATGGATATGAGCGGCACAGTCAGGGGTCCCTGTCTTAGGCACTTCCAATAAATGTGCCCTCCAATGTCTGCAGCCACCCCCCACCCCAGGCCTCCTGTCCATCGGTGGTCCTATCAATCCCCCTGAGATGTAGAGTCATTGCCAGCACACATCCCTGTTGGATTTTTTTAAAAAAATTCAAACAAAGCACACTGTGCAAATTCTACAATTGGAATAAAGAGGAATGGAACCCAGGGTGCAAAAAAAAACACCCCACCACATCTTTGGCTAAACTTTGGTAGAGTTCTTTCATATATACAGGAAAAAAAGACCCCTTCGAGAACCACATCTGAGGTCTTCGGCCTTGCAATTTTATTTTATTTTATTTTTTTGGTTGTGTGAAAGCACAATTGGAAGTGGCTGCGAAGACAGACTCACTTAACCAATTATTGGGTCCCCACCCCCCTGTCCTTACAATTGGAGGGCAGGAATCTTTGCAAGCTTTTGAGGCCATTGTTACAAAAGTTAACAGAATGAAAAAAAAATAGAAAGTTGTTTTGGAGGAAACAGCAACAGGAATAGAATAGAATAGAATAGAATAGAATAGGGGATGAAAGTAGAATAGAATAGAGTAGAACAGAATTTAGAATAGAATAGAATAGAAGACAAGAGTAGAGTAGAGTAGAATAGAATAGAGTAGAAGATGAGAGTAGAGTAGAGTAGAGTGGAGTGGAATGGAATGGAATAGAATGGAATAGAATAGGGAATGGAATAGAATAGAATAGAATAGAATAGAATAGAATAGGGGATGAAAGTAGAATAGAATAGAGTAGAACAGAATTTAGAATAGAATAGAAGACAAGAGTAGAGTAGAGTAGAATATAGTAGAAGATGAGAGTAGAGTAGAGTGGAGTGGAGTGGAGTAGAGTAGAGTAGAGTAGAGTAGAATAGAATAGAATAGAATAGAATGAAGAAGGAAGGAAGGAGAATAGAATAGAATAGAATAGAATAGAATAGAATAGAATAGAATAGAATAGAATTCTTTATTGGCCAAGCGCGATTGGACAAAAGGAATTTGCAAATGCTCTCAGTGTAAAACATTTGTCAAGAGTCAGGAATCATAAGGAGAAGGTAGAACGGCTTATTTGAGTCGGAATAAGGGAACGGCAAGAGTTGGAAGGGGCCTTGGAGGTCTTCTAATCCAACCCCTCCCCCACCTCCCGGCTCTAGCAAGAAACCAATTCAGACAAATGGCTACCCAGCCTCTTCTTAAAGGCCTCCAGTGATGGGGCACCCACAACTTCTGGCGACAAGCTGTCTCACTGCTTAATTGTTCTCGCCCTTAGGAAATTTCTCCTTAGTTCTAGGTTGTTTCTCTCCTTGATTTAAAAAATAAAATGAGATGGCACAGAAAGGGGGCACCCGGATTTGAACCAGGGACCTCTTGATCTGCAGTCAAATGCTCTACCACTGAGCTATACCCCCTTCTTCTGAACATTGGGTAGTTCTGCTGGGACTCCTGTCATTGCTACGTTACTGTCACACTGATCCTATGTACAGTGTTTAGTGCAGTTTGTTGCACAACTGCACCCATAGGTTTGTTCATGCTTTCCTGGTAGTAAGGAAGTTTCCAAGCATACAAGCTCTGTGTTTCCATACTAAGCTAGGAATACGTGTGGTTGTTGGGTTTCAGGCTGCCAAAGCCCTTTGCCTTTGAAGTGTGTTGCACTGCCCTGGAAGCGTGCAATCCTGTTCTCTGAAGTGCAGGTAGCAAAAGAAAAAAATTATTCTTTGCTGCCCTTTCATTGCAATTCAGTTTAACAACATTCAAGGAACATGGTGATCACTGGTGATGTTAGCTAGTTTGGGTCATGAAACATCTGCAAGAAAACCAAGTTCAGAGATCACCAAGGACCCCATAATTGTCCTCCTCCTCTTCCTCCTCCTCCTCCTCTTCCTCCTCCTCCACCTCCTGCTTCACTCTGCAAACCTCACTCCCTTCCGGCACTGATGTTATCTAGTTTGGTAATGAAGCATCTGCAAGAAAACAAGCAAGCTCAGAGCGCACCAAGGACCCCATAGTCTTCCTGCTCCTCCTCCTCTGCAAATCTCACTCCCTTGCAGCACTGATGATGTTACCTAGTTTGGTAATGAAACGTCTGTAAGAAAACGAACGGGTTCAGAGAGCACCAAGGACCCCTCGTTTCAACCCTGAGTTACAAATATTCTCCTTTCTTAGTACATTCCAGGAAGCGTTTTTCTTTCTGGCTAAATGCAGAGCCATCTGTTGGGGTTTAGAAACCGAAAGGACAGGATTCAGATGCCAATATGCTGATTTTTTTTTTAAGAAAAGCCAGCCATGTTAAAACAAAAACAGAACGAGTAAAACGAAGAGTCACTGACCTCTGAGGAGGAGCTGCAGGAGAACAGCCTACGGTGGCCCCTGTATCAGCAAGAATCTAATAACACCTTTTCTGGCCAACCAATTTTATTCAACGGCATACATTTTGGTTAGCTGCCCCACCCTACACCAGATGCACAGAGAAACACTCTACTTCTATTCCTTTCCTTTCCCTTTCCTAGAGAGAGAGAGAGAGAGAGAGAGAGAGAATTAGTTTTAACCTAACAAGTGATTTGAAACTGGCTGTTGGGTTGAAAATAGCAGCAATCTGTCTTCAGGCTGAGGTATTCCACTTGGATTGGCTCTTATGCCACTTGGCACGGCCATGATCTACTCGTGTCTTGCAGGCCAGTCAAATTCTTAATTATCCCAGAATCTGGCCCATTTTAGAGGCAGGGCATTTCCTTGACCATCGGGTTTGTGTCCCTGGACCATTTGATCAGCTGCTTCTGCCAAAACAGCTACGGGTTTTCCTCTGACAGGTGCCAACCGTTTGACCCAGCCATTTATCACTCGGATGTTAATTGCTCTCATGGACTCCGCCATATGGTTTCTCCTATACTTGGGTCTTTGTCATTGGACGAGGAGGCCAGTAGGGTGAGGGAAAAAAACACCAGGCAGGTGGGGGACTTGAAGGCCACCAAGTATGTTTCCTGCCTTCACAAACTTCTGGGGTTGCCGGCACAGGAAATAGGAGCATAATGGACTTCCTTGATGTTTAAACCAGATGGAGGTTTAAGACTTGGCAACGCGGACGTTTGTTTTCTGCAGTGGTCCAACCTGTTTGCTTTGCAGTCCCTTGCTTATTTTCAGATTGGCTGAGCCAAGCCACTAGATCTCATGGCCGTTGACTATCAATCAATCAGAATAGAGTTGGAAGGGACTTTGAAGGTCTTTTAATGCAGCCCACGTGGATTAAAACCCTATGCCATTTCAGACAGGTGGCTGTCCAGTCTCTTCTTAAAAACATCCAATGATGAAGCACCCACAACTTCTGGTGGCAAGCTGTTCCATGGGTTAATTGTCCTCAACTGTTATGAAATTTCTCCTTAATTCCAGGTTGCTTCTCTGTTTGGTTAGTTTCCATCCATTGTTTCTTCTTCTGCCCTCCAGTGCTTCGGAAAATAAGTTGACCCCCTCTTCTTTGTGGCAGCGCCTCAAATACTGAAATACTGCTATCATGTCACCCTTAATTCTTCTTTTCTTTAGACTGGCCATACCCAAGTCCAGCAACTGTTCTTCATATATTTTGGTCTCCAGGCCTTTAATCATCTTAGTTGCTCTTCTCTGTACTTTTTCCAAAGCCTCAACATCTTTTTTGTAATGAGGCAGCCAAAACTGGATGCAGTATTCCAGGTGTAGTCTTACTAAGGTTTTATAAAGCAGTACTAATACTTCATGTTATTTTGATTCTATGCCTCTCTTTATACAACCAAGGAATTGTATTAGCTTTTTTGGATGCTGCCACACACGGCTGGCTTCATGATTAAAATGGGGTAGGCTCCCTTAATATCTCTCTGAAGAGGAATACATTATGAGACAGATACTAATAAGAATATTGTCCATATATAACATTAATTCTGGACTTCTGTTTGTTTCGCTCTTAAGATCATACAAACTTTAGGTTTTGCGTGCAGGTACTTGAAGAGTTTTGAGCTTTTGCTGTGGTGGCGTGACTTTAGCTGCACTATGATTTTGGATGTCCTGTCCTTCATCTCTTTTCTGAGCTGTTTTCAGAAAATAGAATTGCCTGACCCTGGGTGAGGTTGGTTCTACTTTAATTTGGGGTTCTGTTGATCTATTCTCCAAGAATAGATGTGACATGATCATTCCAACATTTCAGAAGTTCTTATCCACAAGAAACATGGAAACATATTTTTGTCTGACTTTGGTCCAGACAGGAAGTATTTGTTAGTTTGTTTATAGCCATAGCAATTGCACTTAGACCTATGTACCATTTCATAGTGCTTTACAGTCTTCTCTAACCAGTTTACAGAATCAGCATCTTGCCTGCAACAATCTGGGTCCTCATTTTATCAACCTTGGAAGGATGGAAGGCTGAGTCAACCTTGAGCCAGTTAGAATTGAACTGCTGGCAGCGGGCAGAGTTAGCCTGCAATATGGCTTTCTAACCACTGTGCCACCACAGCCCTTCCTTCCTTTCCTCCCTCCCTCCTCTCTCCTTCCTTCCTTCCTTCCTTCCTTCCTTCCTTCCTTCCTTCCTTCCTCCGCACTTAGCACTAACACTTAGACTTATATACTGCTTCACTGTGTTTTACAGCCCTCTCTAAGTAGTTTACAGAGTCAGCCTGTTGCCCCCAGCAATCTGGGTCCTCATTTTACCCACCACGGAAGGATGGAAGGCTGAGTCAACCTTGAGCTGGTCAGGATCGAACTGCTAGCAGTGGGTAGAGTTTAGCCCACCGTACTGCCTTCCAACCCCAGCGCCACCACGGCTCTTAAATTCTTATTGAATTTATTTGTCGCTCATCTTTTAGTGAAGGATTCTGGGTGGTTTCCAACTTTGAAACATTAAAATCCCAAGTGTTCCTTTCCTGCAGATGAATTCTATTTTAGGGTGTGTGTGTGTGTGTGTGTGTGTGTGTGTTAAAAATGGACCAGGGGGGATTTTATCCTCATTGTTTCATGGACTGTGTTGAAGATCCTACAAAGACCGCAATTTACCCATGTTGCCTTCCCTGGAAATGATTTAAGAGTTTACATATCAAATTGATATGGCCACCCATTTCACAAGGAGCGAATCTGGGCAGTACACAGCCATCAAAGAAAACCACAAATCCATAAAACAGTTGTTACTAAAGATTGAAATACTTTTTAAAATTAAAGTGTATGACCCACAAGGCACCAAGAGAGAGGGGATATAGTTAAGTTTGTAGACTGCGCATAACCATCAGCTATGGTTCATCAACCCCAAGATGCAAAGCCAAAGAAACCACATAAAAGTTGGATGCAGTCTGCAAAGCTCAGCCAAGAAGCTAATCTTTCCAAGAAGCACACTAACTCCCTTTAATTTAATTCTTTTCTAGGATCCAGCTGGAATATTTGAACTAGTGCAAGTCGTTGGGAATGGAACATATGGACAAGTCTATAAGGTATGGGATATTTCTGAAGAATGGATGAATAAAAAAATAAATATATTTAATGGCAACTGGGTATAACTCGTTTTGGAAACAATGATATGCGTGAGCATACGGGTTGGACTAGAAGACCTCCCAAGTCCCTTCCAACTGTTCTGTTCTATTCTATTCTATTCTATTCTATTCTATTCTATTCTATTCTATTCTACTAATTTCTTATTCTATTCTATTCTAATTTCTTATTCTATTCATTCATTCTCCTATTCTATTCTATTCCATTCTATTCTTTCATTCTACTTCTTATTCTATTCTATTCATTTCTTATTCTATTCTATTCTATTCTATTCATTCATCATCCTCTATTCTATTCTATTCTATTCTACTAATTTCTTATTCTATTCTATTATTCATTTCTTATTTTATTCTACTTCTTATTATATTCTATTCATTCTTCATTCCTCCTATTCTATTCTATTCTTATTCTATTCTACTAATTTCTTATTCTATTCTATTATTCATTTCTTATTCTATTCTACTTCTTATTCTATTCTATTCATTCTTCATTCCTCCTATTCTATTCTGTTCTATTCTATTCTATTCTTCATTTCTTATTCTATTTCTTATTCTATTCATTCTTCATTCCTCCTATTCTATTCCATTCTACTCAATTCATATTTTATTCTATTCTACAGTGAATTAAAGTTAGGTAGGGTATCCTGCTTTGCTTGGCCGTCATTAGCCATGATTTTAATGTTAGGCCCCCATAGCAGTGAGGGCTTGGGGCTGATTTCTCTGCTGGTGGAAAAGGAGAAGGGAGACAGTCATGGTTTGGCCATGTTCCTATATTAGTTTGTTAAGCCAAACCTCAATGCATCAAATGTGGCCGGTGATTAATGCAACCAAGTCTTGAGGGGATGTGATGCTGTCATGTAACTAATTCCATCCGATTATAGAGCTCCAAGTCACTTTTGATTGATGGTTGAACATCCATTCCAACTGCTTTTGCTGACGTTCACTTCCTCGCTGACATGTTCTTGTGGTTATTGTGCAATTTTTGGGCCGTTTGGTTGGGTACGAAATGAGCTGTTGTGCATATCGCGGCAGGAATCAGGTTTTTATCTGTGACAGATGTTTTTATTTATTTATTTATTGAATTTATATTGCCACCTATTCTCCCATGGCGAATAATAATAATAAGAGATAAAGCTCGGAGCTTTGATCTGTTACTCATCCATCAGGTGTGAAACCGGTTGGATTTACCGGTTGTCCCAAGGCCACAGTGTGTATTGTAGAGTGTGCCTCAATGCAACAGGAGAACCTCAACTCTTATTTGTAAACCACAGTGATTTGTTTACAGTATATCTCATCTTTAATATTTTTGCAAATAAAACACAAACTTCCTCTTCTGTTTTCCACCCAACAACAACCCTGTGAGGGCTGAGAGAAAGGGACTGGTCTAAAATCACCAACCTGGCTTTCATGACTAAGGTGGGACTAGAACTTACATTTTCCTGGTGATTGGCTCAAAGTCACCCAGCTGTCATTCATAGCTAAGGTGGAACTAAAACTCATGTTTGTCTTGATGATTGGCCCAAAGTCACCCAGCTGTCATTAATGGCTAAGGTGGGACTAGAACTCACCATCTCCTGCTTTCTAACTTGACGTCTTAACCACTGGACTAAGCTGGCTCTCTTATAGCTTGGGACAAACTTCCTAAAATGTGTGGACTTTAAAACCAGAACTGGGGAATGTTGGTTAGAATAGGACACAAACTTAAAGCTGGTAAGAGAATCTGGGCTGAAGATCTGTTTGGAGGCGGAGAAAATAGATGAATCATTCAAAAAGGAGCCGTTTCCAGAACTTTTTTTTTTCATTGAAAAAAAAATGAAAATTGCATAGCGATAGGAATTCTTTGTGCCAGATTTTTTTAAAAAAGGACTGCATTGTGCAGCCATGTGGTTTCCACAAGGCCTGCTGGACTTCTCTGCAACCATTTCACGCTCTGCCCAATTTTTTTGGAACAGAAGGCTCCAAAGCAGGCACACGATCTGGCATAGTGGGAGTCCTTTGAGCCTGGGAGCAATTTCGTGGTTTGAGGGCCAAGTAACATCTTCCTGTTTCTGGGTTTCACCTCAAAGCATCCAAACTCAACCTCCAGGAGAGAGCCAGCAGAGGAATGAACAACATAAAAGAGAATTCATCTTTGAGAAGAAGTTAGAAGCCACAGCAGATGGCTTAGAATAGAATCCCAAAGGTGGGGGGTTTTTTCAAGAGGCAACTGGACTTTCTGGTTTTTCGGAGGAGGAGGAAGGAGGAGGAGGAGGAGGAGGAGGAGGAGGAGAAGAGGAAGAGGAAGAGGAAGAAGAAGAAGAAGAAGAAGAAGGAGGAGGAGGAGGAGGAGGAGAAGGAGAGGAAGAGGAGGAGGAAGAAGAGGAAGAGGAAGAAGAAGAAGAAGAGGAAGAGAAAGAGGAAGAAGAAGAAGAAGAAGAAGAAGAAGAAGAAGAAGAAGAAGAAGAAGAAGAAGAAGAAGAAGAAGAAGAATTGTTTGATGTACAAAGATCTTTTTCTTTCCACTTGGTGGATTTGAAGATTGGCTTGATGGTTAAATTAGAGAGAAAGAAAAGATCCCATTAAATCCTTTTACATTTCTTTCTGGACTAAGGTCAATCAATCAATATTTATTCATTTAATGATCAGCAAGTTTTTAAAAATCAGAAGCAACAAAACTAGAGCAAAATAAATAAATACAATAAGTGGTTGGTTGGTTGGTTGGTTGGTTGGTTGGTTGGTTGGTTGATCAATTGGTTGATTCTGGACTAAGATTGTAAAAAGTACTGAAGAAGCTCCTTGGATGAGAAGTGAAATGTCTTCCAAGAAAAACCAGAAAGTCCAGTTGCCTCTTGAAAATAGCACCTTTGGGACAACCATGACCTGGAGGACTGAGAAGCTCCATAGACACATAGAATAAAAATAGAGTTGGAAGGAACCTTGGAGGTCTTCTAGCCCAAGCAGGAGACCTTACAGCATTTCTGATAAATGATTGCCCTGTCTCTTTTTGAAAGCCTCTTGTGATGGATCACCCACAGCTTCTGAAGTCAAGTTGTTCCATTGGTTGATTTCTCTCACCGTTAGGAAATTTCTTCTTAGTTCTAGGCTGTTTCTCTCCTGGGTCAGTTTCCATCCTTTATTTTCTCGTCTCTTTTGGTGCTTTGGAAAATAGTTTGACCCTCCCCTCTTTTGCAGGAGCCCCTCAAATATTAGACCAGTGCTATCATGTCTCCCCTAGTCCCTCTTTTCATGAAGCTAGACATACCCAACTCTTGTAACCGTTCTTCATATATTGTAGCCTCCAGCCCTCTAATCATTTCTGGCTTTGTTAAATTCTGGCTTTGTTAAATTAGGAAGGGTGGAAAGTCTATCAATCACCTGGAAGCTTGAAATGGAGACGAGTTAGCGTGCTAAATTTAAGAACCACTTATCGGGAAGTGCTGAAAGAGAAAAAAAAAAGCTGTTATAACCAACACAGGCTGGAAGAAAAAAATAATAATAACAATTCTATTATGGTGCTGAGCTCCCAATCTGTTGACTGTTTCCTCTAGATAAGCGTTGCCAACTGCTTACGGATTCTTTGATTTTTTTTGTTGTTGTCATTTTTTTTTTAAAAAAAGAGTCTTCCTTTACTGACCTAGCTTCAGATGTAGAGCTGCAGGAAAACCCGAAGGCTTAGGGGAAATCACTCCTTCCTGTATTCTCCTACAATAAACGTGGCATCCTTAAAAGTTAGCGTCGAGTCTCTTCCCCTGCTTTGATTTATTTGCAGCAGTTACTCACTCGTTCCATGTCTGTCTGAGCTTCATCAGATGTTCCGGTGTCCAGGCTAATTCCTGCCTTACCTAAATGGATTTGAACTGACCTATAAAATGGCAAATGTTTGCAGGCTGTTGACACGGAAGCATTGGGAGGTTTACATCCTGGCTGAAGTATATGTGGGAAAGAGCTGACCCATTTCTGCTGGTGAGAAGTAGGCCAGGGGGTGGCTTGAAGACAGTCTTTAGCAACTTCCGTGTGGCCGTGCTTGTTATGTATGTAGGTTTGAATGTCATTGGTTTGGTTTGAATTGTTCTTGTAAAATGTCAAATAAGATTGGTTTAAAAAGTGCAGGAAAACCCTGCACTCTGGTTGGCTGGCAACTACGGCTGCTGGCTATAAGAAGCAGCCGTAGCCCAGCCAAGTCGGGTCCTTTCGAGCTGTAGTCACTTAATAAACTCTTCACTGAAGCTCTTCACGTCTGACTCTTCATTCAAACTTAACACTGGCGATGAAGGTGGGATTCCCCTGAAGAGAAGACGACACGGAAGACAAGCAGAAGAGCGAGATGGCTGCACTGAACACCCCCCCAGCCCCGTTCGATCCGGCGGCAGAAGACTGGGAATCGTATGCGATCGCTTCCAATGTATTTGGAAGGAACGACCTCGACATCTCTGAGAAGCGAAGAGGGCGGTATTTCACGCACTGTGGTCTGGCAGTCTTCAAGATGGCAAGGCATTGGCGGAGCTGCAGACGTGAAGGTAATGGAATGGCCTGATTTAGAAAAGCTTTTAAGAGCCCATTACCACAAGTATCGTGCCTCATTAAGAGACACAAGTTTTATCGCGGGATCAAGGGGAAAGCGAAAATGTTAACGACTTCGTGGCAAGTTTAAGGGACATTGGGGGTGCTTGTGAGTTTACCAACCTAGAAGAGGCCATGCGTGATCGGTTTGTTCTAGGCCTTAAAGATAAGGTTTCACAGAGCAAACTACTAATGAAACCTAAGATCACGTTTAAGGAGGCCATAGAGGAAGCTGTTTCAGCAGAAGCAACCAAGTCCTCAGCAGCGCCATGAAGAAAATTAACAAGGCCTCAAGCCATCCTCATGTGGAAAAATCCACAACAACCCATTGTGAGCAAATAGATTCTGATTCAGACTGTAGTGAGGTGGAGGAAGGAATTTATAGACTCAGAATGGAGAAGAAAAGGAAAGACCTTGGAAGAAAGAGGCAAGAATTTTATTGCAGAGGCTGTGGGGGCACCCCGCAATGAATGCAAGTTTTTAGACACCATCTGCCTACGCTAGAGAAAAGAGGTCACCTAGCAAGAGTCTGTAAATCATCCAGAACTCCACCTAGTAGGAAGAAATTTCCTGAGAAAGAATTCAAGCCCAACAACTTCAGTGAGAAAATGGGGCGCAACTCAGAAGCAAATGGGAAGAATGAAACTCAGTCACCATTGGTCATTCTTCACCCTTGAGAAGCAGAAAAGAACATGTGAAGGTATTCATTGAAGGAAGGCCTTGTCAAATGTAAGTGGACTCAGGCTCCTATTTATCTATGGTGTCATGGGACACTATTCACAGGCTACTTCCCAACATTCAGAAGAAACATTTCCAGAAGCAAGCACCGACTCTTAAAGACTACCAAGGGAACAAGATTCCAGTAGTTGGAACAAGAGAATTCAATGTGAAGTTTAAAGGCCACACCAAATGTTTGCCCCTGACCATCGTGGACAAGGATCTCCCAAGCTTGCTGGGACTTTTTTTTTTTAATTTTTTTAATTTTTAATTACATTTATATGCCGCCTTCTCCGAGACTCAGGGCTTACAATTTTTGGGATACAACCCAGTGTGCTCAGCAATAGCCTTCATTCCATTGTATATGCCTGCTTATTACTAAGCGGCATTTTTACAAGGTCAGCTAATTGCCCCCAACAATCTTGGGTCCTCAATTTACCTACCCCTCAGGATGGAAGGCTGAGTCAACCTTGAGCCAAGGTGGGATTCGGCCTACATGGGATTCACAGTTGTAGACAGCTGGATCTTAAGTGCAAGGCACAGCCTGAGCCACCACGGCCCTTGAGTGGTTCAATCCACTAGGCATCGAGGTGACTGGCATCAATCATGTGAGCAACTCTGAATGGGAGGAGGCCTTGAAGTCTGAGTTTCCAGAGGTCTTCAGCGAAGGATTGGCAATATGGGGACCCCTATCACTTTCAACCTAGACCCAAGGTGCCCCCAATTCATTTAAAGCCCAGAAGGGTCCCATTTGCTTAAAGGAAAAATTGATGCACAATTAGACAAATTAATAGCTCAAGGGTTTTAGAGCCCACTGACCACTCCAGATGGGAGACACCATAGTCACACCAGTCAAGACTGATGGGTCAGTAAGAATCTGTGGAGACTATAAGGGGACATTGAACCATGCGCTGCAGCAGAGCACATATCCAGTTCCAGTGGTGCATCATCTGTTACATTCACTTGGCAGGGGTACAGTCTTTGCCAAATTGGATCTGGCCCAGGCATATCAACGCTAACAGTTGATGATGCCACTGCAGAGGCCCAAACCATTGTGACTCATAGAGGTGCTTTCAAATGTAAAGGTTACAATTTGGAGTAAGCTGGCACCAGGCATCTTTCAAAGCCTTATGGAAAGAATGCTCCAAGGACTGCCAGGGGTAGTGCCTTACTTTGATGATGTGTTAATCTCTGCTGAAAATGACACTCAGTTACAAGAAAGACTCAGAGAAGTCCTTACCAGATTCAGGAAAGCGGGTTAAAAGTCAAGGAAGAAAATGCACTCTTAAAACTGACAAGGTTGAGTTCTGGGCTACATGATTGACAAGCATGGCATCCACCCTACAGATGCCAAGGTTAAAGCAATCAAAGAAGCCCCTAGACCTAAATGCAAAACAGATTTGCAAGCTTTCCTTGGACTCATTAACTTTTATCACATGTTCCTACCTCAGAAGGCAACCATTGCTGAACCATTGCACAGATTACTTGATAAAAAGTCTGTTTGGGTCTGGGGCAGGAAGGAACAATCAGCATTTAACAGTATTAAAAGACTAATCACGTCTGATGCTGTACTGATACAGTTCTCTGAGAATTTGCCTGTTGTACTGACTTGTGATGCATCCCTTTTGGAGTGGGGGGTTTGAGCCACAGGCTTCCCAGTGGGAGAGAAGCCCCTATTGCATTTTACTCTCGCACTTTGACCAAAGCAGAGAGGAATTACAGCCAATTGGACAAGGAGGCATTGGCAATTGTTGCAGCTGTTAAGAAATTTCGAATATCTGTATGGAGAACATTTACCATTGTTACAGATCACAAACCTTTGTTAGGCATTGTGGCAGGAGACAAGCCTACACCTACTATCCTGTCACCAAGAATGCTGAGGTGGACTGAATTTCTTGCTGCTTATTCATACAAACTTATCCACAAGCCTGGCAAGGACATTGGACATGCTGATGCACTGAGTCGTTGCCCACCCTTGCCACAAGGAGGACTTTGAACCTGAAACACACACCTTTTTCCTAGAAACTGTTGCCAAGCTTCCAGTTCATGCTGCTGAAATTACCAGAGAGACTGCCAAAGACACTGTGTTGGCTCCTGTTATAGGCTGGATTAAGAAAGGTTGGCCTCTTCAAGATCTACCTCACCTTGCCCAACCTTTTAAGTCCAGGCAAACTGAATTATCTGTATTAAGAGGATGTATTTTGTGGGGTAACAGGGTGGTTATTCCTGCAAAACTGCAAAGAGAGGTTTTGGAAATGTTACATGAGGGTCATCCTGGTATTGTAAGGATGAAGGGATTGGCCAGGAGTTATGTATGGTGGCCAGGTATTGACAAAATGGTTGAAAACTAGTTGCATCTTGTCCCAACTGTCAGGTAGTCAGGCCTGCACCACCTCTCCCCCCACAGGAATGGGAATGTCCTAGGGCCCGTGGTCCAGGATTCACATTGATTTTGCTGGCCCTACCAGAGGGCACACCTTTCTTATTATAGTAGATGCATATTCCAAATGGCTAGAGGTAATCCCCATGGCATCCACCACAACTGATGCTGTCATCAAACAGCTCAAAACTTTTGTAACCCCAGGTTACCTGATGTTCTTGTCTCTGACAATGGCCCTCAATTTACATCCAACCTTTTTGAATCCTATTTAGCACAACAGGGTATCGACATGCCCTTACTGCCCCTGGGCACCCTTCGGCTAACGGCCAGGCTGAACGCATGGTACGTTTTACCAAGGAGAAGCTTCAGCAACTGGTCCTGGGACATCACTGAGAAAGTTGAAAACTTCTTAGTGTTCAGCACATCACTCCTAACCCATCTAATAACTTATCCCCAGCAGAGTTGTTGATGGGTAGGAAACTTAGGTCTTCCCTTGACCGCCTTCATCCCACTTACGCACCCAACGCTCCACTAGATTCCACTTCCAAAGTTCACACATTCAGTGTGGGTGATTCTGTTTATGCTAAGAACTTTATGGGTGAACCTTTGTGGATTCCTGCTGAGATAACTCAGATCACAGGCCCTCGTTCTTACAGGGTGCAAACAGAGGATGGACTCCTCTGGAGCAGGCACATTGATCAACTTAGATCCAGGTTCTCTCAGGAACATCGCACTTGTTCCTCTCTAGTTCCCTCACCTGATGTCAATTCTAGGGGAGGAACAGGAGGAAAATCAGCAAGCAAGAATCAACCCCATGTGTAACGAGCCATTACGACAGGAACCATTCCAAAACCGTCACAAGTGCCAAAATCCATCCTTAGAAGTGGAAGATTGTACATCACTACCTGACTTGGATGCTGACATTGGGCTGGAGATGGGTTGGGAGGAGAGACCAGATTCTAACAATCAAACAGGGTCTTTCACAGGAAGTCCCAGTGGGAAATGTCAGCAGACACATTTCTCTCTCACTGGGTGAGAATGTTAAAACTTCTGAACCACGAAGGTCTCAACGCACACAAGAGCCCCACCTATTTAAAAGAATACATTAGATAGGTTGGGGTTTGGTATGGACTGAACCTAGTGGGGAGGGGTGTTATGTATGTAGGTTTGAATGTCATTGGTTTAGTTTGAATTGTTCTTGTAAAATGTCAAATGATTGGTTTAAAAAGTGCGGGAAAACCCTGCACTCTGATTGGCTGGCAACTGCGGCTGCTGGCTATAAGTAGCAGCCACAGACCAGCCAAATTGGGTCTGTTATGAGCTGTAGTCACTAATAAACTCTTCACTGAAGCACTCCGCGTCTGACTCTTCATGCAAATCTAACACATCCTATTGCATCCAACAATTTGGATCCTCATTTTACTCACCTTGGAAGGATGGAAGGCTGAGTCAACCTTGAACCGGTGAGAATCAAACTCCTGGCAGTGGGTAGAGTTAGCAATAGCACTTAGATTTATACACCGCTTCACAGTGCTTTATGTAGCACTCTCTGAGCGGTACAGAGTCAACATATTGCCACCAACAATCTGGGTCCTCATTTTACTGACCTCGGAAGGATGGAAGGCTGAATCAACCTTGAGCCAGTCAGGATCGAACTGCTGGCCATGGGCAGAATTAGCCTGCAATGCTACATTCTAACCAACTGCGCCACCACGGCTCCCTAAATCTCTATAAATCTGTGATATTTGGTGTGAAAGAATTCAGATAGCCCAAAACCCTGGTGGATTAGAGCAAAGGGGTCTTGTAGTCCAACTCCTTCCTCAAGCAGGAGACCCTATGCCATGTTCTGCTAGCACTGATGACGTTACCTAGTTGGGTCATGAAATGTCTACAAGCTCAGAGAGCACCACAGTTCAGCCTTCCATTCAACCCTCTTCTACTGATATGAAGGACTATTTCCAACTTCTAAATCTGGCTTCAGGGAAGACATCCCGCCTCTGAATCTTGCTTGAAAAAGCCCTTGTTTAATATCTTGCTTCTAGGTGACTTCAGCCAGATGTTCCTTAGAAGCCCTTAAGGAATTATGTCTCTTTCCCTCCAGCTGCTAGTATATCAGTCATTTAGCTATTGGTGGGCGCTTATGGGAATAAGAGGCTTAACTTCTCCCCTGGGCTGATTTAAGCAGGACAGTCCAGAAGATTTAATGCACCTTTGATGTAACATCTGACACTGGGGGCACCACCTAGAAAATTCAGTTGGGATCTCCACCGTTGTAGACTGAGGATCAAAACCTTTCCCTCTTTCCAAGAAGAAAGCTCATTTTTGAAGTTTTATTCCCTGCAAAGTTTTTTTTCTCCAGAATGATGAAACCCAAAGGAACAGATCTTTGTTAGAAATTAAAGCCCCTCGGGGGCACTTCTCTATTCCTTATGGCAGACGAACTCGTTAAATTGAGAAAACGATGAATCTTCCCTGATTAGCTGTCATCAACCAGCGATATAAAAATTTTGTAAACCTTACGAAATTCAACTACTTATTGAAATGTAATCCGCATTTTTCCCCTTTTCTTAATGTCTGTGTATATATTAAACTATTGCATTTCCCCCCACCCCTTCTGGGTATTATTAATTAACCAGAATTAGCCATAGACCTCTGCACTGCATTAAAGTAATTTCCCAAGAATTATTCCTATCAGTGTTAATGTAACTTCATTAGTAGCCAATGGATAAAGCTTAATTCCCAGTTTTTCATTCCAGTTTTATTGCGACTAGCAGCTGACCAGGACTTTCAATAAATTAACTTGGGCAAAGATTTCCCAGCGATCTGATCATTCTTGATTTAATCGACCAGGGAAGTTAGAAGAATATTTCGTTCCTGGCAATGTTTGGGATTTAAATTAGGGTGCCAGCTTGTCTGGGAGGGATTCACGCTGCCTGGTGAAACTTTCAATGCCTGGAAACAGTTGAAAACAATGGTTTCCGATACAGGAACTCCAACCGTGACATCAGTTGGGTATAAATTGAGGGCAAATCTCAAGTTGAGCTACAGCTAGTGTTTTACAACATTGATCTGGGTGTGTGAGTGAGAGATTTTGAGACAGATCTCTGTGGATCCCAAATCATTTTAGAATAGAGAAGAGTAGAGTAGAGTAGCGTAGAGTAGAGTAGAGTAGAGTAGCGTAGAGTAGAGAAGTGGAGCAGAGCAGAGGGGAATGGAATGGAATGGAATGGACTGGACTGGACTAGAATAGAATAGAATAGAATAGAATAGAATAGAATAGAATAGAATAGAATAGAATGGAATGGAATAGAATAGAATAGATAATAGATAGATAGATATATGAATAGATAGAATGAATAGAATAGAATAGAATAGAATAGAATAGAATAGAATAGAATAGATATATAGAATAGAATAGAATAGAATAGAATGGATATGGAATGGAATGGAATAGAATAGAATAGAATAGAATAGAATAGAATAGATGATATGGAATGGAATGGAATGGAATAGAATAGGATAGGATAGAATAGAATAGAATAGATGATATGGAATGGAATAGAATAGAATAGAATAGAATAGAATAGAATAGAATAGAATAGAATAGAATAGGGATAGAACAGAATAGATGATATGGAATGGAATAGAACAGAATTAGAATAGAATAGAATAGAATAGAATAGAATAGAATAGAATAGAATAGTTGGAAGGGACCTTGGAGGTCTTCTAGTCCTACCCACTGTTTAGGCAGGAACACCTATACCATTTCAGACAAATGGTTGTCTAATCTCTTCTTAAAAGCTTCCAGCTTTGGAGCATTCACAACTTCCGGAGATAAACTTTTCCACTGATTAGTTGTTCTCATTGTCAGGAAATTTCTCCTTAGTTCTCTGTGGCTGCTGTCCTTGATCAGTTGACATCCATTGCTTCTTGTCCTTGTTTTTAAAAAAAGGATTGGCCAACCCTTTGCCTGAAATGGCCTAGGATCTCCTGCTTGAGCAGAGAGTAGGACTAGAAGATCTGCAAGACCCCTTCCAACTCTGCTATTATGTTCTCTTAAGAGCTGACCATTCTAAAACTTGATAGATAAAATCATCTGGAAGAATTGAGGCTGTTGAGGTGGGAACCAACAGTTTCCTGGCTTGAAATGGCCATTGTGTAAACAGAATCGTAACCTCCCAGCTTCAAGTCTTCAAATGTGCCACCAAGGAGCCCTTAGTTTGGAAGGAAGAAGCCAGAAGCCTAAAACCTTTGCAAACACATGGCACCTTTGCTTTGGTGGGAAACCCACTGTGTCATATGGCTGGATCCTGATCTACAGTAAAGATTGCAATCTAGCCAAATCACCTGTGAGCCTTCTGCCCAGCGAAAAGGTGAAAAACCAAGCTAAAGTGTGAAGCGTTGGAAACTCCGTGATTTATTGCTTAAATCCTAGTAAGGAAAGCCCAAGTAGTAAGTAATCTGATCGGCTAACAGGCAGTTATTTCCTTAGCTCCTAGAAGGAAGAACTTAGTTTCTAGAATGAAGGATGGGTCTCCTTTCGTGTGTCCCCGGCAGGAGCTGGAGTGAAGGACGGGAACTCAACCCTTCCCCCGTGGCAGCTCTCAGATCTCAAACGCGGGCTTGCTACCCTCCTGCCTACTTCCTTACTCAAGCCACTGTGCTCCAGTCACTAAATGGACGTATGTCACTTAACCTTAAGTACCGGAAGGGCTTCACTCGCAAACTAAACACACATACAAACCCACACAAAAGCAAGCCTCAGCAGATGAGTGCAAGCCATTAGTTGTGCAAAACATTTCGCCGATTGGAAATCCTACATATTAGCCTGCTGTCCCTATGCTGCACATTTTATTTTATTTTATGATTTTATTTTATTTTATTTTATTTTATTTCATTTTATTTTATGATTTGATTTGATTTGATTTGATATTTTATTTTGTTTTGTTTTGTTTATTTATTCACCAAAGAGGGGAACTCTGGACGGCTTCCAAGGTTACATCACCAATGCCAGATTGCCTTAATGGCAGAATATCGATTTTCTATTAGGTGCTTTGCAAATAGTCTGCGTTGCTCTGGAGGCGGCTTTCAAATGGCTGTTTTATAGTGATGTATTTTAAAATGATGGATTTGATGTGTTGGCTTGTACTTGGCTATCATTAGGGCTGCTCTTATTGGCTTTGTCTTTTTTTGTCTTTTTTTCCAGGGTCGCCATGTGAAAACAGGGCAGCTGGCGGCAATCAAGGTTATGAATGTGACTGAGGTGAGCACAGACCTGAGTTGTTTCAGCTGAGGAGGAGTGGAAAAACGAATGTGTCTCTCAAGACACTCCCTCAAAGATGAGGGATGGTTGCGTTTGAGACTCACACCAGGACTGGAATCCAGAGAGTCAAAGGGAGAGTTTTAGAATAGAAATAGAATAGAATAAGATTAGAATAGATTAGAATAGGGATAGGGATAGGGATAGGGATAGGGATAGGATAGGATAGGATAGGATAGGATAGGATAGATAGGATAGAAAGAAGAGGATTAGAATAGAATAGAAATAGAATAGAACAGAACAGAACAGAATAGAAATAGAATAGAATAGAAATAGAATAGAATAGAATATAGAATAGAATAGAAATAGAATAGAATAGAATAGAATAGAATAGAATAGAAATAGAATAGAAATAGAAATAGAAATAGAAATAGAAATAGAAATAGAAATAGAAATAGAAATAGAAATAGAAAGACAGAAATGAGTCTTTGCTGGCACAGCCTCTTGGAGCAGGAGGCCTTGCAGGGTCCCAAAGACTCATTTCTGGTGGAGTTTGGGGCAAAGAAAGAAGGATTTTTGTTGCTTTCCTTACATGAAGTCAAAAGCAGAAGAAGAAAGAAGCGGAAAGAAGCAGCCCGGTGGCCAGGCCAGGCGTGTGGGGTGAGTGGGGCAAGTCCCCCCCTCCATCCTTTCCCCTCCCCTCACTACCTTGTGTTGTTTGCAATGCAAGCAACGCAAGCCTTGTGTTCCCATGGGCCATGCGGGCGGTACAGCCTTGTGTTCCTGCACAGCCTGGATTAATTGCTTTGGGGGGGACATTTCTCTTCGGACCACCAAAATTTTCTCATGGACCACCAGTGGTCCCTGGCCCACTGGTTGGCGACCACTGTTCTAGTCCAACTCCCCATTCAAGCAGGAGAGTCTAGTCCAAATATTAGCCTCTATCTAGTTTCGAACTCACATCCTCCTGATCGTGAGGCGAGAGTTCCACTTCTAGGCCACCGGAGCTTCAGAATTGAAGAAGCTTCTTGGATGGCAAGTGAAATGTTTTTCAAAGGGGAAAAGAAAAGTCCAGAAGCCTTTTGGAAAAAGCACCTTTTGAGACCGACCTGACCTGGGCGACTGAGAGAATCTCCTCCATTAGACGTTTGCCCCGTTCAATATTCAAATCCTCATTTATAGATAGAAAGGAGACTCTATTAAATCCAGCTTGCACCCTACTTGCTTTGCAAAAACACGAAATGTAGTTAGCATGATAGATCCCTGGCTGCAGCATTCAGTTGTGATGAGTCTTCCGTTGACTCAAATGTTTTCCCCTGCTTTGTAACCCAGCAGAATCAAAGTTTCTTCCTGCTTATTTCTGGCTAAGGATCTGTTTCCAGAGATAGGATATAGGTTTCCTTTTGGCTTACTCTACGCTTGCTTGATGTTTTCTTAACATCCTGGTCTCTCTCACCAACCAGCCTTTTTTTGCTGTCTGGAATCTAGGGCAGTGTTGCAATGCTGAGACAAGGAGAAGTTGCTGGTCCTATTTCTGTTTTTGTGGTCTCCGTTCCTCAATTTTATTTTATTTTTTAGAAAGGGCATAGATTTTTAACTGCTTCGTAAGCATCTTGAACTGGGGGGTGGAATCTAAATCCAGCAGCTTCAGATTTTTGCCTTTGCAAGCAACGGGGCCCTAAAATGCGTTTGCTCTGTTCTTCCAAGAAGGCTGGCCCATTTTTCTTCAGCCGCTGCTGCTGCTTCGAGTCCCTTTACATCTTCATCTTTGAGCTGCTGAGCTGCTTCTGCCATGAGCTGCTCAGGTAGCAAAATGCGATGTTGGTCACTGCGGGATAATCAGCCCATCTGCCAGGCAGAAATCTTGTCGGTAGTGCATTTCAGGGGAAGGGTGGAGAGAACATCTCCATTGCACCGCCTGGACGAGCGAGGAGATAATGTTCACCACATTATAAAAAAGATGGTGAGACTCTAGAAAAAGTACAGAGAAGAGCAACCAAGATGATTAGGGGACTGGATGCTAAAACATACAATGAACGGTTGCAGGAACTGGGCTTGGCTAGTCTAGTAAAGAGAAGGACCCGGGGAGACATAATAGCGGTCTTCCAATATTTGAGGGGCTGCCACAGAGAGGAAGGGGTCAAGCTATTTTCTAAAGCACCTGTAGGCCACACAAGGAATAATGGATGGAAACTGATCAAGGAGAGAGATTCAACTTGGAAATAAGGAGAGACTTTCTGACAGTGAGGACAATCAATCCATGGAACAGAAGTTGCCTTCGGAAGTTGTAGGAGCACCATCACTTGAGACTTTCAAGAAGAGATTGGACTGCTGTTTGTCAGAAATGGTGTAGGGTCTTCCGCTTCAGTGGGGGGTTGGACCAGATGACCTACAAGGTCCCTTCCAACTCTGATTATCTGTTATCTGTTATCTGAGATTGCAAACTTGGCTTTCTGAGATCCGACGGAGCAAAGTGGGCAGGGCACTTCCTGGCGAGGTGGAAGCTTGGTGGCTTTCTTTGCATCCCAGGGGAAGTGGTTGATGATTAGAGAACAGCTGGTGTGATGGGCTGGCTTGAGGCCAATGAAACGTGGGGTTGCGTAGGAATAACTGTGTATTTCACGAATGAAGGCAAATGTAACACATTCTGCTAGAAGGAAGTTCCCTGAGGATGGGTTCCAGTAGGAGTCTGAAACAGTGGTGGAATTCAAAAACTTTTACTACCAGATCTGTGGGCGTGGCTTGGTGGACATGGCTTGGTGGGCATGGCAGGGGAAGGATACTGTAAAAACCCTGTTCTCTCCCCACTCCACTAACCTGCTTTCCAGTTCCATTCTCCTGTGCAGGGCAATGAAAGAAGACCTATCAGCTGTGACTTGGGAGGCAGAGAATAGATGGGGGCTGGGCCAATCAGAGGTGGTATTCTGAACTACTCAAAATTTCTGCTACCGGTTCTCCAGAACTGGTCAGAACCTGCTGAATATCATCTCTGGTCCAAAAACTCAGAAGACTCAACCTCTCATCCTGTTGACTGACCCAGATTGGATCCTGCAACTGTATATTGGAATATTGCATGTTCCAGGTGTTTAGAAGTATCCTGGGCATCAAAACTAGACACCGCTTCCTGGCAAGGAGCTGCATTTGTAGGACCAAGAAGAAAAGGAAGGAAAAGAAGAAGAAAAGAGGAAGAAGAAGAAGAAGAAGAAGAAGAAGAAGAAGAAGAAGAAGAAGAAGAAGAAGAAGAAGAATTTAATTTCCTTTCCATTGAGACTAAAATGAGATTAATTTAATATTGTTAATATCATTATCTCCATAGTTCAGTAAGGTCTGCATTTTGTCCCAGTAAGAGAATATTCATGACAGGTTTTCAAAACCCCAGTAGATACACCAGAGCCAGCTCTGTGGTTGGAGATATTCTAGACTATACAGTACATTCTTATCTTCCAGGTCCATCCTGGCCTCCACATTTTATGTCCAGGTGCTCTGCCTCTCTTCAAGAGATAACCTGGAACTTCAGACTATTCCTCTTAACCTTAATCTCTTGACTTTATTTTAGGATGGAGAACCTCATCAAATTTACACATCTAATTTTGCAAGCTCTTAGTTGAGCACGGGGACCAATTCTGAAATCAAGGCAGGACATCATCTGTCCTGGGTTCGGAGGAACTATGGCAGGGGTCTTCAACTTGACAGCTTTAAGACTTGTGGGCTTCAACTCCCAGAATTCCTCTTTCAATCATTTTAGCTCCAGGAATACTGGGAGTTGAAGTCCACAAGTCTTAAACTTGCCAAGTTTGAAGACCCTTGAACTATTGTTCAACGCCGCAGATCCTTCTTTAATCTCTAGCGGAGGTTGGAATAAGAGTATTCAGTTGAACTCAATACCCTGATTGTTTTGCCTTGGTATCTTTCCATGCGCCCTACCTAGCAAGCAGTGTGGAAAATTATTTATTTTTTTAGTGCAATCTGTTGCCTATTCTGCAACACTGATGCTCAATTTGCACCGATTCAGCCACAAAACTATTCACATCCGATGATAAATGAGCCGTTTAGACTCAGTTATTGGCGTGCGTGCTATTTCTATGGGTTGAAAAGAGAAAAGAAAGCTAGCCCAACATTAGGGAGGCCTTTGCATATTCATGTGAATTTCAGAATAATTTACAAATGTAGGCACCAGCCATTGGGTCTCAACAGTGTTATGTCCATCAAGCTGCCTTTACACCACCTAATAAACCAGACTAATATCTGGCCAGGGTTTTGGTTGCACCAAAATAACACGCAAAGAGAAGCAGAAAGTGGCATAGACTTCCTTGATCTCAAGTCAAGTGTCAGCGTTCCAATGAAACTCCCCATTTCATTCAGCACTCAGAAACAAAGTTTATCCAACTAAGAATTTATTAAAGAAGTCATATTGGCACATCTGGGAAAACCCGAATCGGAGAGTTCCGGGTTTTCCCTTCTCAAAAGAAAATCAGAAATCTCTCCCCTGCACCCACCAGTCCATCACATGGCCCAATCACCCATCATCCCAACTGGAGACATTCCTCCAGACCAATGGTCACCTACCAGTGGGCCGGGGACCACTGGTGGTCCACCAGAAAATGTTGGTGGTCCGCAGAGAAATGTCACCCCCAGAGCACCCCCCAAAGCAATTCATTCAGGCTGCAGGGGAACACAAGGCTGCACCGCCCCCATGTCCCATGGGAACACAAGGCTTGTGTCACTTGCATTGCGAATAACACGAGGGGGGGAGGGCAGAGGGGGGAACTTGCCCCATGCACCCCATGCACCTGGCCTGACCACCCGGCTGCTTCTTTCCGCTTCTTCCTTCTTCTGCTTTTGAGTTCATGCAAGGAAAGCAGCAAAAGTCTTTCTTTCTCTGCCCCAAACTCCGCCAGAAATGAGTCTTTGGGACCCTGCAAGGCCTCCTGCTCCAAGAGGCTGCACCATTCTGGTGGAGTTTGGGGGAGAGGAAGAAAGACTTCTGCTGCTTCTGCTGCTTTCCTTTCATGAAGCTAAAAGTCTCTCTCTCTCCCACCAATATCAACAAACCACCGTAGGTCAAAATTCATATTAGTGGTCCACGGGATTTAAAATTATGAGCTTGGTGGTCCAAAAGATTGGTGACCCTTGCTCCAGACCCTCCTCCCCAGGTGCAGGGTAACTTGTCCTTGAGTTAATAATGTTGAGTCTAACCTTTCACCACTCTATGCAATTCCCCCCTCCTCCCAAATTCCCAGGCACTGAAATGTGGCAGCTTCGAAGCTTCTGAGTAAAATATATCTTGCAAAGCTGACATCAAAGAGAATTCTGGAGAAGCTCCCACGATGCTGTCACCTCTATTTTCATAACCTGCGTTTTTGTTCATTTTAGGATGAGGAGGAAGAAATCAAGTTGGAAATCAATATGCTGAAGAAGTATTCTCACCATCGGAACATTGCGACCTATTACGGTGCTTTTGTGAAGAAAAGTCCAGCAGGTCAGGATGACCAGTTATGGGTAAGTCTCTTCTCTTCTTCTCCTTTTTCTGTACTGATACACGTGTTTGGAAATTTAGATAACTTTCGGTTCCCATTGAGGAACTAATTGGTTCTTGGATAGGTTCCTCATCTGACAAAATTGTATTTTTCCTGGGTTTCAGTGAAGTAAGAGAAGTTCTCAGGTGTATTCAGGAGAAAGATTAGGAAACTGTGGGGTCCTTGCTGCTCTCTGAGCTTGGTTGTTTTCTTGCAGACGTTCCATTACCCAACCAAGTAACATCTTCAGTGCTAGAAGGAAGGGAGTGGGGTTTGTGTGGAGGAGGAGGAGGAGGAGGAGGAGGAGGAGGAGGAGGAGGAGGAGGAGGAAGAGGAGGAGGAGGAGGAAGAGGAGGAGGAAGAGGATGTGGGGTTCTTGCTGCTCTCTGAGCTTGGTTGTTTTCTTGCAAATGTTTCATGACCCAAACTAGGTAACATCATCAGTGCTGGAAGGGAGTGAGGTTTGCAGGAGGAGGAGGAGGAGGAGGAGGAGGAAGAGGAGGAGGAGGAGGAGGAAGAGTAGTGCAGGGCAACCAAAGAAGACCCAGCCGATCAGCTGGGACCCAGGAGGCAGAGAATAGATGGACATGGGGCCAGTCAGAGGCGGCGTTGCCCAGTTCTCCGAACTACTCAAAATTTCCGCTACAGGCTCTCCAGAACTGGTCAGAACCTGCTGAATACCCACCTCTGGCCTCCATGTTGTTCCCAGCCTCTTTCTTTCTCCCACCTTGGAACTGAACCAGATGGATTTTCCTTCCAATTGCTGGAAGGGCCTGGTAGCTGATCCCTAACTTCATGGCACATGTGTCTTTTTTTAAAAAATAAACATAAAAATAGCAGAGACCTTGTTCTCCTGGCTTTCTCCTTTCTGTTCTAGAAGAAGACACCAAGATATATGAATCTTTGCTCCGTGTTATTGCTTGCAGATGCCAGATATCTGCCAAAATGGGAGGAGGAGAAAGTTAGGACTGGTCAAGGAAATGTCAGAGGGGGTTGAGAAAACTCTGCGCGAGTGAAGGAGCCTCCCTGGCAGAGGTGGGATTCAGCCGGTTCTGACCAGTTCTGGAGAACCAGTAGCGGAAATTTTGAGTAGTTCAGAGAACCGGCAAATACCAACTGTGACTGGCCCCGCCCCCATCTATTCTCCGCCTCCCATTGAGTCCCAGCTGATTGGCTGGGTCTTCTTTGATTGCCCTGCACAGGAGAACGGAGCTGGAAAGCAGGTTAGTGGGATGGAGACGGAATGGGATTTTGCAGTACCCTTCCCCTTCCACCAAGCCACACCCACAGAACCGGTAGTAAAAAAAAATTTTTTGAATCCCACCACTGCTCCCCGGACTATTTTGTCTGGAATCTTCTATCATCCGCCGATTGAGACGTGGCAGATCAGGCCAAAATGCAGAACGTTGCATTCTCGGTAGCCTTTCAGGCTGTTGCTAATCTGAGCAATTTGGGGGTTGCACTGGGAGATGGGCCACTGCGAGGGGCCATCTGGAAGCTGACGGATAGCCACCGTAATGGTCGCTCTGCACAGTTGTCCATGTAATTAAGCCATCGCGATTAGAGCAGAGGAATCGGAGGGAAGCAGTTGTGTCTGTTGTGTCTTCGCCGTAGTATGTTGTAGAAGGGGTTGCACTGGGATGCGGGGGCTTAGGCGAGTAATTCTTCTGTGGGGGCATGCGGGGGTTTTAAGGCTGATATTTCAACTGTTCGGGGAGGGCGCTGAAATTCATGGTCCATTTCCATTTCCAGTTCTTTTCTTTCTCTCTTTTTCTCCTTCCCTCCTTCCCTTCCTATCCCACTTTCTCCTTCTCTCTCTCTCCTTCTCTCTTTCTCTCCTCTCTCTTTCTCCTTCTCTCCCTCCCTCCCTCCTCCACACTGTCTCACTCGCTCCCCCCTCTTTCTCCTTCTCTCTCTCTTTCCTTCTCTCTCTCCCTTTCTCCCTTACTCTTTCTCCCCTCTCTTTCTCCTCTCTTTTTCCTTCTCTCTCCATCTCTCTATATATCTCTTCTCTTTCTCTCTCCATTCTCTCTTCTCTTTCTTCTGCTAAACTCCTTGTCTCTCTCTTTCTTTTTCCCTCCTCTCTCTCCTCTCTTTGTCCTTCTTTCTCTCCATCTCTCTCCTCTCTCTTTCTCCTTCTCTCTCTCTTTCTCCTTCTCTCTCTCTCTCTCTTTCTCTCCTTCTCTCTTCTCTCTCTTCTCTCTCTCTTTCTCTCTTTCTCCTCTCTCTCTCTCTCTCTCTCTCTCTCTCTTTCTCTCTCTCTCTCTCTGTTTCTCCTTCTCTCTCTCTCTCTGTTTCTCCCTCCCTCCCCCTCCTCTCTGTATGATATAGTTGATTTGTACATATGGCAAAAGAGGTCTCAGGGAAGAAAGAAAATGCTAATAAAGAAGACTATTTGTAGCTCAGGGTTGAAAACTGTGGGGTCCTTGGTGCCCTCTTGACTTTGGCGGTTCTCTTGCAGGGGCATTTCGTTACTCAACTAGGTAACGACATCAGCGTTCAAAGGGAATGAGGATTTATGGAGTGGAGGAGGAGGAAGGAAGAGAAAGAGGAGGGCTGTGGAGTACTTGGTGCTCTCTGAGCTTGGTGGTGGTGGGGGATTTTGCATTTGCTTTTTCCAGCAAACCAGCCAAGGGCAGAGAGCGCCAAGGACCCCCCTCAGAAAGAAGACGACATGCGCGTAAACTTTCTGAACTGGCTACCATCGTTTTGTTTTTCATTTTCATTTCTCAATTCCCCAGTTGGTCATGGAGTATTGTGGGGCTGGGTCTGTCACAGATTTGGTGAAGAAGACGAAAGGGAATTGCTTCAAAGAAGACTGGATTGCCTACGTCTGCAGAGAGGTCCTTCGAGTAAGTTTCCTTGGGTGGAAATGTGGAACGAAACTCTTCAAGGCTGGGTTGGAAACGACCAACAGACAGGGACTCCTCAATGTACAACTGCCATTGATCCCAACATTTCTGTTGCTAAGCAACAGTCCTTTCGCCGAGGCCTGAAGACCTGGCTGTTTCAGCAAGCCGGCCTGGATTGACCATGGGGGGCAGGTGGTTTTATAGCATTGTTTATAATTGTAATTTTAATTGTTTTTAATGTAGTTTTTGTAACTTAGACTTGTCTTTATTTAATATCTTTTTATTGCATATATGGGTCTTTTTACATGTTCGCCGCCCTGAGTCCCTCGGGAGAAGGGCGGCATACAAGTCTAATAAAATAATAATAATAATAATAAGCAAGACAGGCATTGGGTGAACTTGCACCATTTTACAACCATTCTCACCACCATTACTAAGTGAATCCCTGCAGATGTTGTGTTAGTAACACGGTTGTTTGGTGAATCTGTCTTCCCCGTTGTGTCAGCATTCCAGAAAAACAAGCAAAACTCTGAGACAGGCATTTTCTCAAAGTCCCATTTTATTAGAGTTGTCATACTGGCACATCTGGGAAAACCCGAATCTGAGAGTTCTGGGTTTTCCTCCAATAAGTAAAAAAATTACAAATCCACCCCCTGCAGCCATCACATGCCCCAACCACCATCCGTTCCAACTTATATATATAATTTTTTTTATTTTTATAACAACAACAAAAACAAACAAGTAAAACCTTCTTTCTGTTCATCAGTGTGTCAGTTGGGTACACATTTCTTTGTGCACATAATACCATTATCATACTTATTTTACTTATATATGTTTATAATCATTCTAATCAGTATTTTATATTACATATATCACTTATTATATTAGCCCTAACATTATATTTATTGACTTTCAATAATATATGTCACATTCATTTTCTTACTCCGTCTAACTCATTGGTTTACCAGTAACAGATATTATACTGTACTTACATATTTCAATTTCTTATTCTTCTATCTAGCCATTCATAAAATAAATTCCAAATTTTATAATAATCTTTTCCCTCTTGTTCTCTAATTGCCATTGTCAATCTACTCATTTCTGCACATTCCATTATTAATTATTTCCTCATCCATCGGAATTTTCTCATTTTTCCAATTTTGTTCAAATGCAATCCTAGCTGCTGTTAATACATTGATGATCAAGTAGGCTAATTCTTTGTTGTAACCTTCAGGCAAAATTCCCAATAAAAATGTCTCTGGTTTTAAATCTATAGATTGTTTTATCATTTTCTCCAGCCACATATGTATTCTAGTCCAATACTGTTTAGCTTGTGTGCATGTCCACCACATATGGTAGTATGATCCTGGTAACTTCTGACATTTCCAGCACTTTGCTGACTTATCTTTAAACATCTTGGCAATTCTTGTTGGGGGTAAATGCCACCTGTAAAACATCTTATACAAATTTTCTTTATAGGCTGTTGACATAGTTAATTTATAGTTTCAAGACCATAGTATCTGCCATTTATCCAAGTCTATTCCATATCCGAAGTTTTTCCCCTACGTAATCATTAATTCTTTAACTTGTTCTTCCTCTCACTTCCAGTAAATAACCATATAATTTTTTAATCAACTTCTGTTCAGTGCCTGTTAGGATTTTATCCAATTCAGTTAATTCCTTATAAAACCCAGCCATCTTAATGTCTTTCTCATACCTTGTATGTATTTGCAAATACGAATACCAATTCATTTTTATCCTTTGTAACTCTAATTCTTGCTTTGTTCTGAGTTCACCCTTTTCATTTAAAATTTCTTCATATCTAATAATGTGTTCCTTTTTAAAAATTGTGGATATGTAAAAGCTTCTAATGCTGATAGCCAGACTGATATTTTCATATACCTTGAGACAACCCTTCAACCGCTCCACCACCAGGTGCAGGAATAACATGACTTTGACTGTAAAGAAGAATGCTATTATGTCTAACTACATGTGCTCCATGAAATCCCCCCTTCCCCCTGCTGCACACTGCTAGCTCCTGTTTAGCTGGTTGTCCACTAAGACTCCAAGATCCCTCCCACAGTTCCTGCTATTAAGCCTGGTTTCTCCCAGTCTATATGTGTACTTTTGGTTTTTCTTGTCTAAGTGTAGGACTTGACTTTTCTCTACACTGAATTTCATTTTGTTAGATACGGCCCAGTGTTCTAGTCTGCCAAGATCCATCTTCCTACTAGAACTTCCTACTTCAAAAGATCACTAAAGAAACAGTTATAAGTTGAGGTCTACCTGTCTCATACAACCCTTGTGATCAGACTTCACAAACCTACAACATCTATTGTCTATGTTTTATGATGTTTTGAAGTCAACCTGGTATCTTTTCAAACCTTGGGGTGACAAACCAGATCCATCTTCTCCATTAACTAGCTGGGTGCAAGTTGTGCAGTTCCACAATTCCCAGCCCAGCCGGTGAGTGGCGTTGTACCGTGATGCCTCTTGAAGGCACCTGGTTGGGGAAGTTTGGCTATTCTAAGCGCTTTCAAGTAGGGATCTACAGTTTCCACGGTTTGAAAAGATGCAGAAATGGACCAGAGAGTTAAAGGTGGGTCATCTTTCTTCCAGGGTCTGTCTCACTTACACACCCACCATGTTATCCATCGAGATATTAAGGGTCAGAACGTGCTGTTGACAGAAAACGCTGAAGTGAAATTGGGTAAGTATCTCATGCTTCTGGTTTTTGGGGCAGAGTCTTTCCAGGCTGCTGCGTGACGAGCAGCCCAGATTGTCTTCAATGCCACAAGCCTGTTGTAAAACAAGCTGGAGTAACAGGTAGTCCTTGACTTATGAACACAGTTTGGTGAAGCTTAATCCATGGGGCCCACTCTTACAGAGTGAAGGAGCGAAAAGCCCCTTATTTGAGCGTAGGCTTGGGTTTTGTTGGAAATGCCAGTATGGTTCACTGATTAGCAGCCCTCAGCCTCAAAATCAAAACCTACTTATTTTGGCTTGGCCCATCAGCCAACATTCTTTGAACTACTACTACTACTACTACTACTACTACTACTACTACTACTACTTCCTCCTCTTCTTCCTCCTCCTCCTCCTCCTCCTTCTTCTTCTTCTTCTTCCTCCTCTTCCTCCTCCTCCTCTTCCCCTTCTTCTTCCTCCTCCCACTTCTCCTCCTCCTCCACTTCTGCTCCTCCTCTTCTTCTTCTTCCTCCTCCACTTCTCCCCCTCTTCCTCTTCCTCTTCTTCCTCCTCCCCTCCTCCCCCTCCTCCTCCTTCTTCTTTTCTTAAGCCACAGTTGTCAAAGTTATTGCTTTGTGATTCCCCCCCCCCTTTTTTTCCCCTGTTTGCAGTTGATTTTGGGGTCAGCGCTCAACTGGACCGGACAATTGGCAGGAGAAACACTTTTATTGGGACTCCTTATTGGATGGCACCTGAAGTCATTGCTTGCGATGAAAACCCAGAATCGACCTATGACTACAGAGTAAGTTTTCCCATTGACGTCTATCTACTCCAAGTCAGTGGAAAGGAATCATATATTTTCTCCTTATTAGGAGAAAAAAAATTCCTCCAATTGAACTTTGGAATGGTATTAATCAGGGTGTCCAACCTTGGCAACCTCAAGATATCTAGACCTATGATCTATCTATATGTCCATCTAACTCTCCTTTTATTCATCTATTATCTATCCATCCTATCCATCTATCATCTATCTATCCATCCATCCATCCACCTATCTATCCATCTAAATATTATCTATGCATCTATCATCTATCTATTTCTCCATCTATCCATCCTTCTATGAATTTATCACCTATCTATCCATCTATCTATCCACCTATCATCTATCAATTTTATCAATTTTATCCATCCATCTACCTATCTACCTATCTATCTATCCATCCATCCATCCATCCATCCATCATTATGTATCAGTAGGAAAGTGGAAAGATCAAGTGAATTTCACTTCCCAAATTCTCTTTTGGATCCAGATAGACACACGTGGCTGAGCACATTCTTATTTCCTTTTTTTTCTCAAAATGAACTATCTTAGCACTGCTGTCGGTCATAAATATTGCCTTTTATTCTCTTTGAAATGCAGCCCTCCTGGACTTTCGAGCCAATATCGTTCCTGTCTCACCTTCTATGCTTCATCTTGATTTCTGCCCTTTCTTTCTCTCCTTCCTTCCTTCCTTCCTCCTTGATCGATAGCAGCTGCCCTTTGCTCTGGTTTGAAGCTATGAATCCCTAAATGAGAGAGTAGAGCCAAGGATGCTTCAAAAGCGATTTCTAACTCTACATGAGTTCAGCCTTTCTCGACCACTTGTTAAAAGAGCCCTATCCACTTTCAAGGAGAAAGATGGAGCTGCTTTAATGAGTAGCAAAAGGGGGACATGTTCGTGTGAATCCAAGAACCCTTTTGAATTTTCTGCAAAGTGAGTATCATCCTTAAAGTCAGGCATGGTGGTAATCTATTCTTTCTATCTCTTTTCTTCTTCTTCTTCTTCTTCTTCTTCTTCTTCTTCTTCTTCTTCTCCTTCTCCTTCTCCTCCTCCTCCTCCTCCTCCTCCTTTATCTGTATTATCTATTTATCTATCTATACACACACACACACACTTGGTACACAGTTTACTTACTCTCTGGAAACAAATACTGTGTGGGTAAGGCATCCCTAACACCTTTCCAGGGTTTGTGTTCTTAAGATACAGCCTGTTGTGCCTTCAAATGGCTTCTACTGTACTACCTTAAAATGGCTTCTACTGCACAGAGCTATGGAATTGCCATGGTAACAGCTTCACAGTGCTCCACAAGGGGGCTCTCTCTGGTAACTGGGAAAATCCAACATTACAAATTACGTTTGTTCTGGGTTGCCGAAATCAGGGCATTTCCTGTGTAATACATGATTAGGATAAATAAATACCGGGGCAAAGGTTTTCTTTATCAATGCTCCTTGATTTGCTGCTCGCTGCTGCTTCGGATGACAGAGGAATGACTCCTGGCTAACTAAGATGTTCCTCCATATTGGCCACGTCGATTATTAGCTAGGCAATGTTGTGGTTCTGTAAATTGTATCCCAACCTGTGGGAAATGCAAGGAATGAGCAAGTAGATCAAACCTTTTTTTGGTAGTTGTTGCCTGAAACAGATTGACTGTATTCACGTGCTATGAATATCTATGATTAATTAAACCAGGGTTTCTGAACCTTAGTGACTTGAAGATGTTTGGACTTCAGCTTCCAAAATTCCCCAGCCAACTCCCATATGCTGGGAGTTAAAGTCCACACATTTTCAAGTTGCCAGGGTTGAGAGACACTGAACGAGGTTGAGATACACTGAACTAAATTTTGGCTTCCTTAATCTGGTTCTCTAGCTCCACATGATACCCAAAGCCCTAAACAAACCTATTTGTCTCTTGTTTTTCATTCATCAAAACCTTTTGCTTTCCAGAGTGACTTGTGGTCCTTAGGCATCACCGCGATCGAAATGGCTGAGGGAGCTCCCCGTAAGTTGACTGCATCTTATTCTTTGTTGCTTGTGGGGGTGGGTATCTTCCAGCAGGCTTGGGGGAGGGGCAGTATCTTCCAGCAGGCTGGTTTTGACCCCATGACCATCTGGAGCTCTTGCCTCACAATCAGGAGGATGTGAGTTTGATCCTAGATAGAAGCAGGCATTTCTCTCTCAGGGCACAGTGAGAATATACCTGCTGAACAAAACTCCACACTGGTGACAGGAAGGGCATCTGGCCATGAATCACTCTGCTAGCTCCATTCAGTTGCCCAGACTCCATCCCACAAGGGATTATGGGGTCATTAAAAGAGGACAATGATGATCACAATTTCATGTTTGGTTTTGGTCATCACATTATAAAAAAGCTGTAGAAATTCTGGAAAGAGTGCAGACAAGAGCAACCAAGATGATTAGGGGCCTGCAGGCTAAAACATATGAAGAACAGTTGCAGGAACTGGATATGTCTAGTCTAGTGAAAAAAAAAGGACCAGGGGAGACAGGATAGTCATGTTCCAATATTTGAGGAGTTGTTACAGAGAGGAGGGGGTTAACATATTCTCCAAAGCACCTGAGGGCAGGACAAGAAGCAACTGATGGAAACTCATCAAGGAGAGAAGCAACCTAGAACTAAGGAGAAATTTCATGACATTGAGAACAATTCACCACTGGAATGACGTGCCCTCAGAAGTTGTGGGTGCTCCAACACTGGAAGTTTTAAAGAAGAGATTGGACAAAATTTTGTCCAGCATGTTATAGGGTCTCGTGCTTGAACAGGGGATTGGACTAGAAGACCTCAAAGGTCCCTTCCATCTCTTATTATTCTGTATTTTCTTTGCATCAAAGGATTCGTCCTACGGCTAACTTTGCTCTTGTTAAAAGAAGAGAAAAAAACCCAATGGATCTGCTACTCAGCATGTGCCTAATTCTTGCTCCCTTTTGAAGTCATTGTGTGGTTTCTACCCCACAAAAATCTCCTTCTGCTCCCCCATGCTGGGTCACAGCTGCAAGAATTGTGGTTTTCTGTGTCAGACGATGCAGGCTAGTATGGAAATAACGAGATGTTGGCAGCTGGAGGCGGTTGTGAAAATGAGCAAGGCCTTTGTCTTACTAAAAGAAATAAGTGCAAGAAGAATAGTGAAAGATGTTTCACACATTCATAGTCATCCTTTTTGTGGTTGTCAGAGCAAGCGAAGAACTTTCTTGTGTCGATTGGCTGAGTTGGAATTATGAGTGTTTCGTATCAGCTCATTGCAAAACCGAGTTCGACTTTCACACTCCTTGCCATCAAAGGCGAGTTCAGACATGCAACTGGATGAGTAATGTTGCTGTCTGGCCAATCAAAAGACACTGTATCTGTAGGTGAAAAACCTTGTGAAGATGTTCACTGGTGGAGGAACAACCAATATCTCTCTTTCCTGCCTCTTAAATGCCAGCATCTTCCATGGGCTTCCAGCAATGATGGATCAAAGCTGGTTTGGGTGGATGAGCGTAAGGGAAGGGAAAGAAGCAGGTTGATAGCCTTTAGCCCTGGGATGGATTAAAAGTTGTTTTCAGGAAGCTCATGGATGGTCATAAGGAGGTTTAGAATATGGGATGACAAGGAGGTAAGGACTGCATTGTGTAGTCAAGGGACAGCATGGGGCTTTCCTGAACTATCTGGTATTGAGGTAATCTTCAAAGGAGCTTACCTCTTGTGAGTGATTTCTGGGCACACAAGTAGACCATCACAAAAACTGTTTGGAACAGGGGTGTCCAACCTTGTTAACTTTAAGACTTGGGGACTTCAACTCCCAGAATTCTCCAGCCAGCGTGGGGAATTCTGGGAGTTGAAGTCCACAAGTCTTAAAGCCAACAAGGTTGGACACCCCTAGTTCAGATGAAGCTTCCAGACTGCTGTTTAGTATCTCACTATGCAGGATTAGAGAACTTAATCAACAGTGGTGGGCAGTGTGGAGGTAAAAGTATTTTTTAAAAATCTTTTGTGTTTGTGTGGATGTGTTTTTATTGTAGCTTTGTGCGACATGCATCCGATGAGAGCTCTCTTTCTGATTCCACGGAACCCTTCTCCGAAACTCAAGTCCAGGAAATGGTAAAGCATCGGTTTCCATTATAATGAATGTGTAGTGGTCTCTTGTTAGGGTGGAAGGTCTTTATGGATCCTAAACAGTTGCCACCTCATCATGTCCTTCAGATTGAAGTCCAAGTACTCTCTTGAGTGTGGTTGTTTTCCTGCAGGCGTTTCATCATCCAGCGAGGGAGCATCATCAGTATTAGAAGGGAGTGGAGTTTGCTCTCTGTTTATATATCTATATATCTGACTGGCTTGCCCTGTCAGTATTGGCGAAAGCTATATTTTCCTCTTGGTAGCACTGATGGTGTTATCTAGCTGGGTAATGAAACATCTGCAAGAAAACCACCAAGCTCAGAGAGCACCATGGACCCTACAACTAAAAGACTAGAGATACCCCCTCCAAAGGGAAAGAAAGTCAAAGTAAGCAAACCATTAGTTTGTTCATCCATAAGACTGATTCTGGCTAATTTAACAAGGTACCACAAAAGCAAAATCTTGACTTAGTAGGACATGGAAAAGAATCAAATATTTTGCTGGCATCTTAGAAGAAAATATGGCCAAAGTTCTCCATAAAATGAGATTGTTTGTGTCATTTTTCTTGATTTATTTTGTTGTTGTTTTTTTTAGGTCAAAAAAGTTTCTCAACTTTGTTGACAGTTGCTTGGTCAAAAATTACATGCATCGCCCTGTGACTGAGACTCTGCTCAAACATTCCTTCATCAGGGACATGCAAAATGAACGTCAAGTACGCATCTTACTAAAAGACCATCTAGACAGGACCAGGAAGAAAAAGGGAGAAAAAGGTGATTTCCATATTCTTGCCACTATTGATTTTGAAGACTTGTTTGCATGGAAAAGAGTAAAGCCTGAAAATCAGTTTGTACCTCAAATAATGATGAAGGAAAGCATGTCGTAGATTGGGAGTAGAGGAAAGGTCAAAGGCATTGACCATGACCCAAACTCCACCTCTTTGTTGCCTGCTTGCGATGGGCATACAAAGGGGGTGAAATTTTGAACACAAGGCCTCAGTTGAAATGACGTTTTCACCTTTTCTTGGAGATCCCTTTGGTAAATTTTTATGTGGACTCAACTCCCAAGATGTCCAGCTGGCATTTTTCAAAATTAGTTGGCTTCAATTCCCAGAATTCCTCAAATGGCAACCTTTAAGATGCATGAGATAGATAACGTGTTTCCCCGAAAATAAGACCTACCCCGAAAGTAAGACCTAGCACTATTTTCTAAACCTGCCCTAATATAAGACCTACCCCGAAAATAAGACCTAGTGTAAACCTCCAGTTCCAGGAAGACTTTTCAGGGAGCAACCGTGCACCCGTGAAACACCCCCCCTACACACTTACACCCACTATTTGGCACCATAAATATATAAGACCTACCCCGAAAATAAGACCTAGTGTGTTTTTGGGAGCCAAAAAAAATATAAGACAGTGTCTTATTTTCGGGGAAACACGGTAGATGATAGACAGACAGACAGAGAGAGAGAGACAGAGAGACAGAGAGACAAAGACAGAGATACAGACAGAGAGACAGACAGAGAGACAGACAGAGAGAGAGAGAGACAGAGATGGAAAACAGATGATAGATATAGATGATAGGTAGACAGACAGACAGACAAACAGAAAGAAAGAGATAGAGGGATAAAGGAGAGAGAGATGGAAGACAGATAGATGATAGATATAGATAATAGATAGATTTAGAGGAAGATAGATAGGTAGGTAGGTATGATAGGTAGATAGAGGAAGATAGATGAGAGAGAGATACAGAGATAGACAGACAGATAAAGCAATCTGATAGCTCCTTTCCTCTATGTCCCATCCCTCTCTCTCTCTCTCTCTCTCTCCCCCTCCCTCCCTCTCCTTCTCTCTCCCTTCTTCCCTTCCACACACACACACACACACACACACACACATATGGAATAGATTTTCTGTACCCTGCCTGGAACAATAACGCTTCTTTTGTATGGCTTTGCTTCCCATCCTTCTCTTTTTTTTATAGATGAAACAGAATATGAGTACAGTGGAAGCGAGGAAGAAGGGGACGAGTTGAACGAAGATGAAGGAGAACCAAGGTCTGGTTTTGCCTTTGCAGGTCAAATCGGAACAGTTCTGTGATGGTCCCTTAAGGGACTAACATCTCCCCAGCCCGTTGAAGTCCACAGGTCTTAAAGTCGCCAAGGTTGGACATCCCTGCTATAGAGGCCATGGGGCAGGTGTCTTCTAAGTTAGCCTCAGTGGTGGGTGTCAACTAAAAAGCCGGCTCGCTCCGGTTCAGGAGAATTGGTTGTGAACTTTCTGCGCAGTTTGGTGAACTGGTTGTTGGAAGAAATCATGAGGGCAGGGAACCAGTTGTTTAAATTATTTGAATCCCGCCACTGGTTACCCTGTTACCTTCACAGTTATTAGAAGAAGCTTTCCTGGGTTGAAATCCATGTTCAGCGGAGCGACGGTTTTCTGTAGGATCTGGTTTGCAAAAAAAAAACCCAAGACAACAACTTAAGATGACAGGAAAAACAGTCTGGGTTGATGAGAGAACCCTCACTACGAATTGTGTTCTGCAAGAAAAGGTGGGCAAATAAACATTGTAGGCCACTGTCTGCATAGGTTGGATGTAAAAGGGAAGGAATGAGCTGGTTAAGGAGCCACAAATTCCAAGCGTTGTTCAAGCAAAATAAAAATTGTGCATGGCTCATTCTCCTCCAACCACTGAGGTTGTTTTTTTTTTTAAGGAAATTCAGCTTTACTGCATTTTTTTCCCTAGGGTCTTTATGTCCTCTCCTCCACTACCCCGCCCCTCCCAACCACCCAGAACCTCAGCAGATGGGTTTCCATACCAATTCAAAATATATATATATATATAGCTGAATCCTTCTTTTGTTCCTCTTCCAGTGTTTTGCTGTTGAATGCAAAGTGTGAACAGATGCTAAAACGGGTTTGTGGAAGGCAGCGGTGAAGGGAGGTCTCTAGCGAACAGATAATCAGCTTTAGCTGGGATTTGGAAAAGTTGCTAAAATAGAGGCCGGTCTGGGAGCTGAACCAGAAAGATTCTGCAGAGGGTTTTACTTCTTTCTTTCTTTCTTTCTTTCTTTCTTTCTTTCTTTCTTTCTTTCTTTCTTTCTTTTTTGGCATGTTCTAATGCTGCCGAGTTTTTTTGGTGTTTGCTGGGCTATCTTAATACTAAAATTAGTCCAAAAAATTGTCCGTCCTTCCTTCCTTCCTTCCTTCCTTCCTTCCTTCTTTCTTTCTTTCTTTTTCTTTCTTCCTTTCTTTCTTTTTTCATTGCTTCCTTCTTTCCTTCCTTTCTTCATTGCTTCCTTCCTTCCTTTCTTTCTTCATTGCTTCCTTCCTTCCTTCCTTTCTTCATTGCTTGCTTTCTTCCTTTCTTTTTTCATTGCTTCCTTCTTTCCTTTCTTTCTTTCTTTCTTTCTTTCTTTCTTTCTTTCTTTCTTTCTTCATTGCTTGCTTTCTTCCTTCCTTCCTTGCTTCCTTCCCATTTTTTCTGTCTTTGTCTTTCTCTCTCTCTCTCCCTCTCTCTCACTTTTTTCCCTATATTTCACTCTCCCCCTTTTTTTTCTCTTGTTTTCCTCTCTTTTTCTCTTTCTCTCTCTCTTCCTCTCTCTCTCTCTCTCTCATTTTGCACCCATGTGTGTGTTTTTTTTCAATGAAGCTCCATCGTGAATCTCCCGGGGGAATCCACCCTGCGCCGAGAGTTCCTTCGGCTTCAGCAGGAGAACAAATCCCGTTCGGACACGCCCTGCCTGCAGCCCCTGCAACACCAGCAACAGAAGCACCAGGAAAACTACAAAAGGCAGCTTTTGGAAGAGAGGCAGAAGCGCATCGTGGAGCAAAAACTGCAGAGGAAGAAGTTGGAAGATGTAGGAATTGGATTTGATTTTTTGATGGGGCGGGGAGGGTGTTGGGATTGGGTTCCATTCTCTTTGGCTGGCCTCATCCTGTCGCCTTGCTTGTTTTCTTTTCATAGAATAGAAATAGGATGGGATAGGATAGGATAGGATAGGGATAGAGTAGAGTAGAGTAGAGTAGAGTAGAGTAGTGCGCATTTGATGCATGTGTGCAAAGCATGCCCACCAAGCCATGCCCACTGAACTGATGGTAAAAATTTTTGAATCCCACCACTATCCCAGTTGTACCTTGAGCAGAAAGGAAGCTGAGTGACCTTGGGCCAGAGCCTCCCTCTCAGCTCTAGCAAAGGAGACAACTACAAACCATGTCTGAAGAAAGCCTGCCAAGAAATCCGCAGGGACTTGTCCAGGAGTCAACACGGACTTGAAAGCACAAAAACACAAAAGCACCTTGGCCTTCCACGATCTCTTTGGAAGCATCTGGAAGGCCACGTCTTGCCCTCCTTCTTAGATGCCAGAACATCTGCTCTTGTAGATGAAAAGAGCCCTTTGGACTTTTTTAGGCTGCTTTGCCAAGGTAGAGGCAGTCCCGCAGGGCAGTGGTTAAACAGTGATCAATAGAGAAGCAACTAAAAACAAAAAACTCCATAGTGCCCACTCTTAAAAATAATAAAAAAAGAAGAAGCATGGGATTTCCCACAGTAGGATCCAAGAGTTTTGCAGATTTTTATCTGCTTTGACTTTATCTGATTGGCACAGTTAGAGATGATAGGTAGATAGATAGATAGATAGATAGATAGATAGATTAGATAGATAGA
>CM019162.1:20458993-20569246 GCA_009733165.1 Naja naja
ACTCTCAACCCATTTCTCACTGAGCAACAGAAATTTGGGGGTTCGTTGTAGTCCTAAGTTGAGGATTACCTGCAGAAAAGATTTAAGAAGAAGCAGGGTGGCAAAATGTGACTGCTCTTCCAGGCTTTGAGAAGGTAGAGCATTAAAAGTTCTCTTTTATCACTTCCACGTTCTTTCCCAAAAAACACAAAGAAGAGATGGAACTCGCATGCCGAAAGGGGCAAAAAGTCAGTTCCAATATCCATTTGCATCTCTGGCTTGCATTCCACGAGTGACCTCTTTTGTAGAGGGAATAAAAGGCATTGTAGAATACAGCCCAGGCCATTCTGGTTAAATTTTAATCCAGATGTATTTATTGTGGAGTTTTGACATTAGTAGCTGTAGGCAATGAGTCTCCATAGGAGGTGCAGCGCAGTCACAGTCACTGGGTCTGACAGTTCCTTCGGACACTGAGGCTTCTGCCTCGTGCTTTTAATCTGTCCTGTTTTTGTGCACACACACACACACACACACACACACACACACAGTGTACAGGTATTCCTCAACTTATGACCACATTTTTTTAATTACATTTATATGCCGCCCTTCTCCGGAGACTCAGGGCGGCTTACAATTTTTTGGGATGCAACCCAGTGTGCTCAGCAATTGAGCTCCAAATTTCTGAAAGAGAATAGAATTCTTTCTTGGGCAAGTGGGAATTGGACACACAAGGAGTTTGTCTTCGTGGATAAACTCTCAGTGTATCTAAAAGGTATAAGTGATAAATCACAATCATAGTCAAGAGAGGTGTTGATGGAGGTAGAGAACAAGTGACCCCCATCTCCCAGTTGCAGGTAGAGAAACCGGAGTCAAACTGGTCCTCAAAGATCAGTGTGGAATGGAATTTTCCATCACCTTGTAGGCAGAGAATTGGATTAGGGATTGGGAAAATAGAATGGAATGGAATAGGAATAGACTAAACTAGACTAAACCGTAATAGAATAGAACAGAGCAGAACATAATAGAATTCTTTATTGGCCAAGTGTGATTGGACATACAAGGAATTTATCTTCGGTGCATAAGCTCTCATTGTACAGAACATAAAAGCTATAATTGATAAATCATGGGTGACGTGATAGCAGTCTTCCAATATCTCAGGGGCTGCCCACAAAGAAGAGGGAGTCAGGCTGTTCTCCAAAGCACCTGAGGGCAGGACAAGAAGCAACAGGTGGAAACTCACCAAGGAGAGAAGCAACTTAGAACTTAAGGAGAAATTTCCTGACAGTGAGAACAATTAATCAGTGGAACAATTTGTCCCCAGAAGTTGTGAATGCTCCAACACTGGAAAGTTTTTAATAAGATATTGGATAACCCTCTGTCTGAAGTGGTGTAGGGTTTCTTGCCTAAGCAGGGGGTTGGACTAGAAGACCTCCAAGGTCCCTTCCCACTCTGCTATTCTCATTCTAAAGTCAAATTCTGATCAGCCGGATACTGAATATCAATACACCAAAGAGGGCTTGGGTATTAAAACAATCCATCATATCCATCACGAAGGAAAATAGCATAGACTCTCCAATACAAAGAGACAAAAAATGTTTTTAAGAAAATAACCTTTTTAGTTATGTATCTCTTGCTGTTGAACAGAAGAGGTTCAATTTTGTTGATTTAAGTTTTTCTTTGGGAAAAGAAAAAGAAAAAAGGGCTAGCAAGAAATGCATGGAGTATGCCTGTATCTGATCTCAAGAACAAGATAAATTGGGATGGAGTTACATCCTCCGTGGAATAACAATACTCCGTCTTGTGGTTGGTTTCTTCACAGGCAGAAAAGAAGCTGCAGAAAAGCTACGGTGTCCAGCCAGACTTCAGCTGGTCAGCTGCCCTCGGCCAGGAGACCAATCCTCATGGAAGGCTGGGCTCTGGCAGTAGTTCCAGCCCATGTACGCCAGCTTTGCAACGAGCGGCGGTGGCCCAGGTGGGAAATCCTCCTCATTTTGACCTGACCAGGGGGGATAACTTGGTGATTCTCACCATCCCTTTCATGAGAAAGATCTACACCAAGGGCAGGGATGGTATTCAGCTGGTTCTGAACGGTTCTACAGAACCGGTAGCGAAAATTTTGAGTAGTTTGGAGATCCGGCAAATCCCGCCTCTGATTGGCCCCGCCCCATCTATTCTCCACCTCCCGAGTCCCAGCTGATTGGCTGGGTCTTGTTTTGTTGCCCTGCACAGGAGAACGGAGCTGGAAAGCAGGTTAGTGGGCTGGGGAGGGAAAGGGAAGGGGGATTTTGCAGTATATCCTTCCCCTGCCATGCCCACCAAGCCACGCTGTTGCCATGCCATGCTATTGCCATGCCCACCAAGCCACACCTCCATCTATTCTCCACCTCCCAAATCCCAGACAATTGGCTGGGTCTTCTTTGGTTGCCCTTTTCAGGTTTCTGGTCTCTCTCTCTCTCTCTCTTGTACTTCCCTCCATCGTTCTCCATTTTGCAGCAACTGCCGGTGGCGTGGAGGGAGACAAATGGATGATGTGATATCATGTGACATCCTTGCTTTTAATTTTATTTTTTCCTTGCGAAGATAGAAAGAGGAAATTTGCAGCTCTGTCCATGGGATTCCCAAAAGGTTCTGCCTTGTGCCTTGATTTTGTTTCCCCCGTCTGCAAACATGCCACAACTATCCTTTATTCTGGTTCGAAAATGCAGACTTGTCAAGTTTGTCACTTACATTTTTTTGGCTGCTCTGCCCCTCCCCACCTTACCTCATGCCTCTTCCCTTATTATCCCAGGGCGCCAACATTAATGTTGCTCTAGAAAGAAAGACAAATTCGGCGTCCTTTGGATTTGGACTTGAGTCAAATGTTCGCGGAAAGGGGAAAAGAAACTCAAAAGGCCGTGTGAAATAAAGCCATCTTATTTCTTTTATTTCGTTTTTCATTCGAAAGAGCCGGCGCGCAGCCCCGGAGATAAGAAGGATGTTATGGCTCCTTAATCAGTTGCAACTCAGGGGAGAGAAATGTCGGCCGGTGAATAAAGAATAGCCCTCTTGAGAAGTGCAGGATCCTTCTCACCAGGCGAGAATCTGATGGAGAAGCCAAATGAAAGACTCTAGCCACAGGCTCTCCTCTCATAATTCTGCCAGGGATCTGTGATATGCAGAATCCCAGTGAATCAAATTCACTGCAATGGGGGCAAGCAGGGTGTATTGCCCCTGGTGGAGACTGACTCGGAGGGAGAGGAGGAACAGCCGACAGGGAGTGGAAGTGTGGCTCCAGAGGTTGTGGAGGAGGCTGGGAAGGGCAGAGGCCTGAGCAGTCAGAGGAGGACCCAGGCCCATCCCATCCTAGGGCAAGGAGGAGGATAAGGGAGAGATGTGGTCCAGGAGGAGAGGGCCTTGATCCTCTTCATGGGCTGCAGCTGTGACAACTGAATAAGAGGACAGACATGCATACAGGCGAACGCTGGAAACAAAGCGTGGAAATATCTCTAGTTTATGGTTCCTCTCTGAGTTTGGCATGCCTTCCCAGTGTGTGTTATTGTGGATGTCCTCCAGCCCTTATCTTGCCTGGTTTGTGTTGCTCTTTTCCCTTCTTCTGTTTGTGTGGGAGGTTTTTTTTTGTCTTCCATCAAGAATATTCGGAGTTTGGAAGCAAAGTGAAGGAATAAAAGGGGCTTCACCTGTTTTCTGTGACTGTGTTTGTTTGTATTCCCCCCCTCCCTCAGGTCATCACACAGGGTTGGGAGAAGATCAACCATAGGGTTCCCAAGCGAGACTTGGTCTTCTTTTTGGGCGTAAGACAGATGGAATTATTTTTCACCCATCTCTTCGGTTACTCCTGTCCTTCGCTTCTTTCTGATGGAGGTGATTAACAACATCGCACAGACCCCAACCCTGATATGTTACTGTCAACTGAAAAGTTTTTGAAAGTTTTTGGCATGGAATTGGACGGATGGCTGTTTTCCTTCCAACTAGTTCTATTAGGCCTTGTTGTGATTCGCCGGCAGCCAGTGCAGCTGGCAGATGTTTCCTCCACAGCCACTGGATCCACACTCCCACTCCCTGTCAGCTGTTCGACCTCCCCCTCGCAATCGGATTCCAACAGGGGCATGGCACCTAGTTACAACCTCTGCAAGTTATCAATGGAATGCAGTCTCAGTTCAAACTCCTTCCCCCACCTTTCTGTTGGCCACTATAAAACAGGCATAGAAGTGTTTTATGAGTTGACAAGGAGATTGGCTCTACGTCCTCATCTGACAAACCTAAGAAGTGGGCCACAAGTAGCATTTCCATCAGATTCCCTGCGACGTAAGTCTCTTGGCCAGGCCAACAGCTGCGCTTCTGGCGGCTGCCAGTTTGATTTACCAAAATACTCCTTGAAGCCTGGCTCTCCGTTTATAATCCACAGTGTGCCACCAGTGGTTTCTTAAGGAGTGTGTTTTTATTTTATTTTATTTTTTTTAAAAAATTGAATGATAGGGTTGTCATCATCAGAACATTTCTCTCCACTTGCTTTCCTTCTCCAGAATGAAAACCTCCGAATGAGTCGGGATGTATCTCATGGCGGTTTGCTATCTGACGTCGCTGTCACACCCCTGAGTCCCAGCCAGGATGAGGTGTTTTGGAGTCTGCCTCAGACTGAAGAACAACCCCCAAAGGTAACGAAATTTTGGAAGAACCTTCAGAAGAAAGAGATGATCTAAAGTAAGGGTATATTATAGGAGGTCCGTGACTAAGAACTATCACGATATTTCTGGGACCATCCCATTATTCTTTTCAAAATGTGGTCCTGTGACAAGATTTTCCAGCCCATAATAACTCTGGATACCCCTGACAGCTATAATCAATAAACAATTCCACGTTGGGTCTTGTCGACTCCCTGTTTTGTTTTGTTTTTATTTTCATTTTTTCCCCGCTTGGAGGTCTTTCCTGGGCAACTTTAGTGTGGTACCCATTTAACAGATTAACAGAGTTGGAAGGGACCTTGTAGGTCATCTAGTCCAACCCCCTGCCCAAGCAGGAGACCCTACACCATTTCTGACTGATGGCAGTCCAATCTCTTCTTGAAAGTCTCAAGCAATGAAGCTCCCACAACTTCCCAAGGCAACTTCTGTTCCGTGGGTTGATTGTACTCACTATCAGAAAATGTCTCCTTATTTCCAGGTTGAATCTCTCCTTGTTCAGTTTCCATCCATTATTCCTTGCCTGGCCTTCAAAGGTGCCTTGGAAAATAGCTTGACCCTCCTCTCTCTGTGGCAGCCCCTCAAACATTGGAAGACTGCTATCCTGTCTCCCCTGGTTCTTCTCTCCACTAGACTATGCCCAGTTCCTGCAACCGTTCATTGCATGTTTTAGTCTCCAGTCCCCTCATCATCCTGGTTGCTCTTCTCAGCACTCTTTCTAGAGTCTCAACATCTTTTTTATAGTGTGTTGACCCTAAACTAGATGCAGGATTCTGAGGTGTGGTCTTACTAAGGTCTTTTATCAAATAGCCAGGGGAATTCTGGGAGTTCAAGTCCTCACACCTTAAAGTGACTGAGGTTAAGAAACACCGATGTAGACAATACTACAAAAAAAAATTGCAGATGTAATCAGTTCTGACTTTCCTGGGCTTTCAATCTTTGTAGGTTCCTCAAAGGACAACCTCAACGTTTTACACCAGAGATCAGTGTGGGCAACAGAGTTTCCCTTCGAGGTGGGTGCAATTCCTTCTCCTATTGGTATGCATGCAGTTGAGCAGTTTGTAGTCTTCGAACAAGTGTAGCTGCGGTCCAAACTTCAAGAGTCCTTCGCGAGCCAACAATTCAGAATTTCAGCAGGGCCGAATTGCCTTCTGCGGGAGCCTGTAATGTGAAGGCGATAAGAGAGGGATGGAGGAAGGAGAGAGAGAAAGAGAAGTGGGGGAAAGTTAAAGGTGAAAACAAACTACTTCTGGAACCCAAGAAAACTGCTTTGTTGCAATTGCCAAGAGCTGAGCTTGATTGATTGACGTTTTTTGTTTTTAGCTACAAGGGGGGAAGGGAAGGCGGTAACTCTGGTATAAAATTTTGTTCCAAGTCGGGGAAGAATTTGAGGATTGTAATCCTCACCCTGATATTTGAGATGGCATTATAAGCCTCCAAGGGTAGTATTTCCACACTTCTGTGGTCTCTGCAGGACTTTTTGATAGTTTTAATGGAAATGTTGTTACTTTGGTTTTAGGCATGTTAGTCTGGAATTGGTTATCTCTTTGAATATTGTAATATTGAATGAGTTTTTATAATGTTAGTGGCTGAATGTAATCTCTTCTTCCTTCTTGTTTTCTCCTCCACCTTTACTCCTCCTCCTCCTCCTCCTCCTCCTCCTCCTCCTCCTCCTTCTCCGTCCCCTTCCACCTTTGTTTGTTCCTGTTCCTTTCTCTTCTCCTCCCCCTCTTCTTCCCATCTTCAATCTCAAGTCCCTTCATCTTTTAGACTCTCTGGGTGATCCAACCAGCATTTAAGGTTTCCCATGCCCTAGGAAAGAGAATGTGGGGAAGCAAAGTTCTAGGAGAGAAAAGGTATTCTATTGCTTATGTTTGTTTGCTAACTGCTTTCCTCGTGCTAGCCCCATCTTACCATGACTTTATATGCGCGTGGGTGAACATCTGCACTCTAGATGTTTTCATTAACTGAAAATCCGGAGAGAGGCTGTTGGTGTTTGCAAAGAATTAACCGGTTGTGATATTTTTTTTCTCCTTCTCCTTCTTCAGCCTTTTATTTTACCCAGCAAGATATGTAAATTTGTCAGTCAGAAGAGCTGGAGGGTTGCCTTAAGACAGGAAGGAGAATATTTCCATATGTTTTACAGAGGTTCATGTGGCAGAAATGCTCAGAGCTTGGGTGGAAATGAGTCAGTGGGTGGAGGAGGCAGAAGATTAAGTTGGTGGGATCTTGAGGTCTCCCGGGCTCTGAAGTCAACTGGTGACTTCAAATAATCCTTCCTTTCCACCTAACCCAGGTCAATCCTGTGTATATTTTTGTGTCTCGAACCCCTTTGGGAGTCTGGGGAAACCTACAGACTCTTTTTCAGAAAAATATACTTAAATGCATCGGTTAGAAGACCAAGCTACAGACGGTGTGACAGAGGAAAACAATGATACTCAAGCATACAGTCAAGCTGTTCTTCAAAAGCACCAGAAGGCAGGACAAGAAGCAATGAATGGAATTTAATCAAGGAGAGAAGCAACTTAGAACTAAGGAGAAATTTCCTGACAGTGAGAACAATCAATCAGCGGAACAACTTGCCTCCAGAAGTTGTAAATGCTGCAATGCTGGAAGTTTTAAAGAAGAGATTGGACAATCATTTGTCTGAAGTGGTGTAGGGTTTCCTGCCTAAACAGGGGGCTTGACTAGAAGACCTCCAAGGTTCCTTCCAACTCTGTTATTCTATTCTAAAATATTTATTAAAAAAAACAACAAATATCCAGGTGCTTCTTCATCAGTCCACTGAGCCAAGGACAAAATAATGCCCTTTTTAGGAGATAATAATTTTAGAATGTGAGTTTTATTTTAGTTGATAAGTGGGGTTTTTTTTGGAGTGCAGAGGCCATAAAATTACTTTTGTTCCTTAATGAAAAACTAGATTACAATTAGAGGTTAGTGAAAATATTTTTCCCCTTTATCCAAGTTCAGGGAACTTCTTAATTTGTTGATGGAGCCCAGGTTAGGAACCATTGCTTTTAGCTTATCTTAGCTAAGTTAAATTTGCTCAGAGTGCTCTCTTTTAAAACTTTCCTGGGTTTTCACTCTAAAATGTCCTTGAAATAGCATAGAGGAGTTGTAAAATAGCACATTGATATATATATATATCAAATCCATTTCATAAAACACAATAGCTTAGGATGAAAGAACCCACTGAAGTTTCTTTGTGTTCTTTACCAGTTCAAGTACAACAAATATGTGAGACACAAAACGCATCTGTTTGGAAGTGAAGAGCAGTTGAATTGTATTGCTTTGGACAATTTGCTGGCAAGAGGTTCCCTGGGGCAATCTATAGACATCTTAAGATGCAGTGTTCTTATTTAAATGATTAAATAATATGCATGCATCAGTAAATATTTCTCTTTACAACATCCAGAGTCCTCCAGAATAGACAACAGACTCCAGTCCTGTAAGAAACCTGAAAATACATCTCGTTCAGGCCAAATTTCAGTAAGTTTTTTTCTCCTTATACCTTATAATTCTTCTACCATTCCTGCTACATTATTGTTCTCTTCTGGTCTCAAGTTTATTTTGGTACTCTTCTTCTTTTAGTTCCATTAAAGTTCTTTTCTTTTCTTTCTTTTTTATGGTTTCTACTCTAATTCCTAATGGATGTCTTTAAAAATATGTATCTTTAACATGCTTCTAAATACATCAAGAGGTGCTACCAAATCACTTCCCTACTGCTAATGAGGATGTCCATAAAGTCAACTAGTGCAGTCCTGAGTTGCACTAACAGGGGGATACAATCAAGATCAAGTGAGGTATTAATACCACTCTATAAAGCCTTAGTAAGACCATAGCTAGAACACAGCATTCAGTTTTGGTCACCATACTATAAAAAAGATGTTGAGACTCTAGAAAGAGTGCAGAGAAGAGCAACCAGGATGATGAAAGGACTGGAGGCTAAAACATATGAAGAATGGTTGCAGGAACTGGGCAAGGCCAGTCTAGTGAAGAGAAGGACCAGGGGAGACATAATAGCAGTCTTCCAATATTTGAGGGCTGCCACAGAGCGGAGGAAGGTGTCAAGCTATTTTCCAAGACACCTGAAGGCCAGAAAGGAATAATGTATGGAAACTGAACAAGAGACATTCAACCTGGAACTAAGGAGAAATTTTCTAACACTGAGAGCAATCAACCAGTGAAACAGTTTGCCTTTGGAAGTTATGGGAGCTTCATCACTGAAGGCTTTCAAGAAGAGACTGGATTGCCATTTGTCAGAAATGGTGTAGGGTCTCCTGCTTGGGTGGGGGATTGGACTAGATGACCTACAAGGTCACTTCCAACTCTGTTAATCTGTTACAACTGAAGTCAACCTGAGCTTGACTGACTCTTTATCCTTCATCCCCATCTGTTAATTAACCAAATTAAGTGTCCGCGCTGTTTACTTGTCTTTTATCAAGACCCAGAGGAGTTTCTTTTACTGTGCTTTGCTTGGTATGATGTGTTGGCTGGTTCAATGTTTTGAATATTCAGAAGATGGGGTTTCGGTGTTGTGCCACGCAGGATAAGTTCAGACTTGTTATGTTCGTTCCTCTTGTATTCGAGAGAAGAATGATGGAGAATCCATCATGCGGGAGCATTCCACTTGGTTAAAACAAGTGTCTTGATGGGGATTAGTGTAGTGGCACTCTCAGATGAGATGTCAACTCTGAACATAAGGACTTGCTTTGAAGTCATGACATTGGATCGTCAAGTTGATTCTGAGCTGCTCTTCAGAGCTTCAAAAGGCTCTTCTGAATTTCTCTGAGAAAGCCCAGCTCTTCTGAATCTACCACCTGTACAGTACTATGTTTAGGAGCTGTGGTCTTTTCTTTCAAAAAAAAAACAACAGTCCTTAAAGATCTGAAGGAGAATTTCATTTAAATACAAAGATTTGTCGTTGGCGTATCTTAAATCAGGATTCATCTGGAGACCAGCAAGGAGCAAAGGGATGAACTCAAATGATGAGGAATGACTACAGATAATCCTTGCCTTAGAAAAGTTTGATTAGTAACCGTTGGAGGTGATAATGGACCATAAAAATGGAGGAAAAATGGGTTCATGTAATGACTGTGGTGTTTGCTTTACGGCTGCTGCAAAAATGGATAAAATCAGGCCTGGTTATATGGTGACATACTTTACAATTCTCAAGGCTTACAACTCAAATTGTGGACTCAGTTAGAGCCATAAGTCAAGGACTACCTGTTCACTTAAAAATGGGCCTTCCCAAGTAAGGGCTCTATTTGTTGTCAAATATTTATTGTATTTTTATTTACGGTAGCTTGCATTCCAATCTATTTGGGATTTTTTTATCCTGAAGGCCAAGATGGAAATACTTGTAATAAATCATAATTAAAGGAGAGGCTAGGAGAGACAGAAGGATGGTAAAAGCCAAGACTTCTTTGAGGTTAGCTCAACTCCTAATTCTTTCATGGCCAGGCCAGACAATTTGTTCTTGCCGAAGTTGCAATACTTTATTTTATTTTTCTACAATATATAAATATTTACAATAAAGGTATGTATTTAAAGGTGGCTTAGATCAGGGGTTGCTTTGTGTCAAGGCCTTGTACATACTGAAGCTTACAAACCACGTTCCTCTCATTCGTAGAGCCCAGCTTTGTGGAACAAGGAGAAAGTTGGCAGTCATCTCCTGCGGAAGTCTCTAGAATATTCCTCCTCCAGTGACGAAATCTGCAGCAGCGACGAAGATGAGGAGGATGACGGACACATAAGGTTGGTTCTCCCAAGCTTCAGCCTCCAACCATGGATGACTAACTTCAAACCTGAACCTGTCCGAACCCCCAGCAGCCCACCCTGGTGTGGGGAGATGAAAGGAGAGAAAGACACACAATTTGCTTAGAAAACTTCCAAATTTTAATCCTGGGGGAAAGCAGAAGTTAAATGTGAAATATTATGCCTGTCCTGTACGGAGAGTTCTTGACTCACAATATAGTTGGTTGACTGGCCGTTCGGAGTCACAATGGCACTGGGGGGAAAAGTGACTTAGGATCGCTTTTCGCATGTAACGACCGTTGTAGCATCCCCAGCTTTCTGCAAGGAATATCAATCCTTCCATCCTCCACCCTCCAGTCAGAGCTGAAGAAGCTTCTCGGAGGGGAAGCAAAATGTCTTCAAAAGAAAAAAAGAAAAGAAAAAGGAAGTCCAGTGGCCTCCTGAAAAAAAAGCAATTTTGGGGGTATTAATGGTTCTTGGATGCTGCTGTTTTTTCATGTTTTTATTTTGTGTGTGTGTGTGTGTGTGCGTGTGTGTGCGTGGTTTTCCTTTGGTGTCTTTCTTGGAGGGTCTTTTAAAAATGCATTTATTTTCCTCTCCTTCCTCTGCGCTAATTGGAATTTGTTACTAGGCAACCGCTCAGCAACGGAGTGACCGGCTTCTCAAGGGCAGGAGTTGCTGACGGGATCGAGCTGAACTCTCCCTGCCTTGTAGCGGATCGACAGGTAATTCTTTGTGAAGGTTGGGAGAGGAATCCAGTGGATGGGTCCCCCCCAAATTAATAATAATAAGAAGAAGAATAAGAATAAGAATAAGAATAAGAATAATGGAAAAGACATGTTTCCTTCTGCCCAGTTTGTAACTTAGCCTCACCCCCTTTTTTTCAAGTGTCTGCTCACACTTTGGTTGTAAAATTTGCTTTCCTAGTCTTTGAGAAGAATAGAATAGAATAGAATAGAATAGAATAGAATAGAATAGAATAGAATAGAATAGAATAGAATAGAATATATGGAATGGAATGGAATGGAACGGAATAGAATAGAGAATGGAATGGAATGGAATGAGTAGTAGAATAGAATAGAAGAATAGAGTACAATAGAGTAGAGTAGAAGAATAGAGTAGAGTAGGAGTAGAATAGAAGAGTAGAGTAGAGTAGAGTAGAATAGAGTAGAAGAAGAGGAGAGGAGAGGGGGAAGAGAAGAGAATTCTTTATTGCTCAAGTGTGATTGGACATACAAGGAATTTGTCTTCAGTACATAAGCTCTCATTGTACATAAAAGCTATAAGAGAGAAATCATGATCATAATCATCATAAAAATACATTCATCATGAATCATAAGATTCAGCACTTAGAATCAACATAAATCGTGCTAGGAAACTAAATCAAAGGAGAGATACGTAGTACCTCAGGATAATTTAATTTATGATAGCCCCCATTCCAAGGCAGCCCTCTCTCAATACAGGTAATCCTCAGCTTACGACCACAACTGAGTCCAAAAATTCCCATGGCTAAGCGAGACTGTTGCTAAGTGAGTTTTGTCCCATTTTACGACCTTTCTGGCCACAGCGGTTAAGCAAATCACAGCAGATGTTCAGTTAGTAACATGGTTGTTGAGTGAATCTGTCTTCCCCATGTCGGAAGGTCACAAAAGGGGCTCACATGGGACCCCGGGATGCTTGCAACCGTCATAAATATGAGCCAGTGGCCAAGCATTTTATGATAAATGTATTTTTACAATGACTATGATTAACATCACTGTTGTTGTATGTGCACTGAGAGTTCATGCACCAGAGACCAATTCCTTGTATGTATCTGATCACACTTGGCCAATAAAGAATTTGATCTGAATTTTGAACACGTCACCACAGGGATAGTTGCAACCAGGGGTAGGATTCAAAATTCCCAGCAACCGGTTCGCTACACAGTTGCTGGGTGGGCATGGTCATGGGGGGCGTGGCCTACCGGAACTTCTGGGAGGGCCATTTTTCACCTTCCCAAGAGTCCTGAGTCTTCCCCTGGGCTTCTGGGAGGGCAAAATTTGTGGGGAACCCTGCTGCCAGTAATGGCTTCCCAACGTCCCGTGTGCTCCCATAGGCAGGGCCCCCTTGGGGTGCCATTGGCCAGGCAATGTCGGCTGGCGACCCCTAGGGGTAGGGCCTTCTCTGTGGGAGCACCCACCTTATGGAATCAGCTGCCCCTGGAGCTTCAGGTGGCCCCTGACCTCCAGTCCTTCCGCCGTGGCCTAAAAACATGGTTGTTCCAACTTGCTGACCTGGACTGATGGAGGGGAGGGGATTTTAGTAATAGTTTTATGAATTTTAATTGCTTAGTGAGATTTCAGATTTAATTGCTTTTTAATTTTTGTATTATATTCCTTTTATTATTGTAAGCTGCCCTGAGTCCTTCAGGAGATAGGGCGGCATAGAAATCTAAATAAATAAATAAATAAATAAATAAATAAATAAATAAAGGCTTCCCCGGGCTCCGGAGGCCCTCCGGAAGCAGGAAACAGACCCGTTTCCAGACTTCTGGAAGGCCTGTTTTTCTACCTCCCAGAGCCTACGCGCAGACCCTGTACTTACCTGCATCAAAAATGGGCCACGTGGAGACTCCTGGGAGGGGTGGGGCCATCCGGTCAGTTGAAATACCAGTTCGGTGAACCAGATGCAAATTTAACAATCGGTTCGCCCGAACCGGTCCAAACTGATTGAATCCCACCCCTGGTTGCAACAGCTGTGAAAAATGGTCATAAGTCCCTTTCCCAGCACCATCGTAACTTCTAACAGTCACTAAATGAATGTTGCAAAGCAAGAACTATCTATAGTTCCTTTTTTGAAAGTTATGGGAAGATCCAGGAAGGAAACGAGGTCTTTAAAAAAAAAAGGGGGGGCCAGCACATCTATCCATATTTTCTTTAGATTCGTTTCCCTCGGGGTTCGTGCTTTGAACAAGCACACTAAATCTCCACGTTAGCCAGATGTGATCCTTTGGCTTACGGGAATTAGAATAATCAGATTAAAAGCAAGGGAATTATGAAAGGTTATGAAGTCAGCTTAAATGCTTGGGAGGACAAGGCTTCATTGAAACTTCTTTTAGACTGTTCAAAACCTCCCCAAATTTTTAAAGAAAAAAAACACCTGTGGACATTGTTGCTGGATTTCACTCACAATCAAAACTAGGCCATTGGTAGGCCAGGTAATTGTTCAGCGAATTGCGTCCTATTTTACGAAATTTTCCTGCCACCGTTGTCACTGCTGTTTTTAAACAAAGCACATAATCAAGAAGCAAATCTTAGCGACTTAATGACTGCAGCGATTCGCTTAATCATCATCTTCTTTTAATGAACCCATAATCTGTTGCGGGTTGGAGTCTAGGCAACTGAATGGAGCTGATTGTTTCCTGGCCGGATGCTCTTCCTGTTTCCAATGTGGAGTTATATTCAGCAGATATAATCTCAATGTGCCCAGAGAGAAAAATATCTGCCTCTGCCTAAGATTGAACTCAGAGGCTCCTGATTGTGAGATGAGAACGTCTAGGCCACTGCACCACCAGTGATTCACTTAACAACTGGTTGTGTAACGGGGGCAAAACTCACTTAAGAACTCTCTTGACTAGCGACAGAGCTTCTGTGCTCAATTTTGGTCATAAGTTGAGGATTACCTGTGCATCCTGCTCTTCTCCATGTTCCCATATTTTCCCAGTGAGAAAACCTTGGCTTTTGAAAACTTTGTGTCACCTCTGGATTCATGCTCGACCTGCTGGCATCTGCCAAGCTTCCTCCCAGCCAGTAAAATCCATGGCCGACAGTTTCCCTCTTCTACGCCAGCAACAAACCAACTTTTTTGAGTTCTGGCTTCACATTTGCTTGGAGAGGAAGAGGCAGCATCCCATTATCTGCAGTTGCATCCCTCTTGGCTCTGCAACCTCTCCGGAATTGCCAAACTTTCAAATCCGAAGCTCTCGTGGGATTATAAAGCTGAAAGGATTCAAAGATTTTCTAAACCACAGTCGGGCCTGCAGCCAGGTTGTTTGTGGGTTAAGACGGCAAGCCTGCTTCTTCGATCCAAAACAGTTCCATTCTAATAAAATCCAGCATGCTTGCAAGCAAATTTATTCTTACACATTCCAATAGAAATAAAAGCTATCCCAAATCCGATTCTCCCGTCATTCAAGGCACCCCATCAATACAGTCTGAAGAAGGTTTATTTCTACTGCAAAAGAAATCCAGGATGGACATTTCTTTGATTTCGTTGACAAAAGTTTTGGGGAGAATAAGTGGGACGTAACTCTTGCTGCTTTCTCAAAATTTGGCAAGGGAGACTTCTCTTTAGACTCATAGAATCCTGGAGCTTACCTGGCAAACTTGCCTGCTAAGTTGCTATTTTTCCTTTTTTATTTCCCGCCCATCAGCTGTTCTGCTGTGCTAGGAGATTTAGATTAGCTAGAAAGCAGGAAACCGTTGGACTTCTTGCTTTCTAGCTAATCTAAAAGCAGAGCTGCAGCTTCCTTAGGACTGAAGCTTCTATTTTCAGTGCAGACTCAGGCAATAGATTGCAGAAAGTTAGATCTCTGAGTGAATCTGTGATTCTGTGATTAAATTAGGCCACACCCACAGAACCGGTTGTTAAGAAATTTGAATCCTACCTCTGCCTCTGTGTGTTGGGGTGTGTGTGTGTATGTGTGTAAGAGAGGGAGGGAGGGAGGGAGGAGGGAGGGAGGGAGGAGAGGGATCAGACTCTCCATCATCATTCTAGTGGTCCTCATTTAAAATTATGATTGGTGGTCCCTGTCAGGAGTTTAAAAAGGAGGTGGAGAAAGGAAAGGAAGAAGAAGAAGAAGGAAGAGGAAGAAGAAGAAGAAGAAGAAGAAGAAGAAGAAGAAGAAGAAGAAGAAGAAGAAGAAGAAGAAGAAGAAGTTCTTTCTTATGGCTCACTCCAGATTTTAAGGCAGGGCTTCCCAAACTTGGTAAATTACACCAAATTAGGAAAAAGTGGTGTGTGTGTGTGTGTGTGTGTGTGTGTGTGTGTGTGTGTGTGTGTGTGTGTAACAACACGTGAATCCATCACCTAACTCAGGGTCTTCAAACTTGACAGCTTTAAGACTTGTGGACTTCAACTCCCAGAATTCCTCCTCCAGTCATATTACTCAGGAATTCTGGGAGTTGGAGTCCACAAGCCTTAAACTTGCCAAGTTTGAAGGCCCATGACCTAACTTCAACAGGAACATTTAAATATGATGAGTGGTTAAAAAGAACTTATCTGTAAATGATTTTGAGGAGTGAAGGAAAAAGTTTGGGAAGTCCATCCTGAAGGTCATTCTGGAAAAATCCTGCTCCACTCAGCCTCATCCTAACATCTGGAAGAAAGGAAGGATTTTCAGTCGCAATGTGAACAAGAGAGTAATGCTATCAATGAGAGTCAGAAGTCGTGATCTCACAATTGAGAGTAATGCTATTGAGACAGACCTACTAGGGCTGTCTGAGGAACTCTGGGAGTTGAAGTCCACAAGTCTTAAAGTGGCCAAGGTTGGAGACCCCTGCTTCAAAGCCCATGTTGTCCAACAGCATCCCATTTTCATCACCATAATGTTGTATTCCATGCCCCTGATCCACAGAGTATGGAATTCCTTCCATCATCTGATCTCCATTAGCTTTGAGGTAGGACAGAGATTTGGACAAGTTTCCCCAAGTGCTGCTACCAATAGGAAGGAAGGAAGGTGGAGAATGGAGGGGCATAGTAGAACACTTCCCTAACCCTGACTGCCACTTAGGGATTCAATTTGTTCTTTGGTGCAGGATAATGTTGCAGGAAAACACGGCTGTGACGCTCGAGAAGAACTCTGGAACATGAACAACCAAAAATGGGGAACGATGAACTTCTAGTTCTGGGGACCACCATATCCTGTGTGTGTATGGGGGAAGGTAGAAGGGACATGAGTGTCCAATTGTCTAATAGTTGCATAGCTCTGCAGAAATGCAAATCAAGATGGGGCCCCAAGAAGTGATGCATCTGGGTCACCATTGATGAGAGAGTCCATCCATGGGAAGCTGAAGGAGCCAGTGGTGGGATTCAAATTTTTTTACTACCGGTTCTGTGGGCGTGGCTTGGTGCACGTGGCTTGGTGGGTGTGCCTTAGTGGGCGCCGCAGGGGAAGGTTACTGCAAAATCTCCAGTCAGAGGTAATATTTGCCAGTTCTCCAAACTACTCAAAATATCCCCTACTGGTTCTCCAGAACTGGTCAGAACCTGCTGAATACCACCTCTGTGAAGGAGCTATTTTGCTTTGGATATTTCCGGGAGGTTGATCAAATCTACTTCCTGCTCCTTCCCCTTAGTCTGTTATCCACAACCACTTTCTGCAGAGGTGGGTATTCAGCCAGTTCTGACCAGTTCTAGAGAACCAGTAGCGGAAATTTTGAGTAGTTTGGAGAACTGGCAAATCCCACCTCGGACTGGCCCCACCCCCATCTATCCTCCGCCTCCCGAGTCCCAGCTGATTGGCTGGATTTTCTTTTGTTGCCCTGCACAGGAGAACGGAGCTGGAAAGCAGGTTAGTGGGGTGGGGAGGAAATGGGGATTTTGCAGTAACCTTCCCCTGTCACGCCCACCAAGCCATGCCCACCAAGCCACACCACACCCACCAAATAACACCCACAGAACCGGTAGTAAAACAATTTGAATACCACCACTGACTTTTTGTATTTAAAGGTGGAGTAGAAAGTATTAGGATAAATCTCTTCTATCATGCTCCTAAGTAGAGTATCAATTGTGATCTTTGCTCATTGTCATGTACCTTCTCACATCATCCCGTTGGGTTTTGAGGGACCTTGGCTGATTGACTCCAGTTGCTGAACTCTTTCCTATCAGCAAAAACAGCAGCTCCATTTCAGGGCTGCACCCCAAACGTATCAAACACAAATTATGTGAGATCCCACATGGTGACTATTTGCTTCATCATATTCAGCCCACCAGCTGCAGCTCTTGAATCCCGGCAGTAAACAATTGGAGGTATATCCTTAATATATCTTTGATTCTTATTTTTAATAGCAGGCACTGAATGCTGACAGTACCCCTTCCAAAAACAGTTCTTCTTCTACATCATCTTTTACATCCTTCATTGATCCTAGACTTCTCCAAATCTCGCCTCACTCCAATCCGACTGGACCAAACTGTGGTTCCCGTGAGTATAGATAAGGTCACCCTTGTCTTTTTTACTAAGTGGGTGCAACTATAATTTCTGGCATCTAGGATAAGGTCAAAGCTTAGAATGTAAGGTTTCTACGCAGTGAATTTCAAGGCAGACCCTGGAATCTGTAGAGTTGGGTTTGGGTATTGTTTTCTGTTTGATTGTTTGTCTGGGATTAATCCCTGCTTACCTGGGTGTTGGCTGCTGGATAGTTCTGTTTTAAACAAGGAGCAAATCCCACTTGCGTCTAGCACTGATGATGTTACCTATAGGGTCATGAAACATGTGCAAGAAAACAACTAAACTCAGAAAACACTAAGGACCCCACAGTTCAACCCTGAGCTACAAATATTGTCTTCTGTCAGTGATGGGACTCATTTCTGGGGGGGAGATGAGTCTGCCTACTGAGATGAGGTGGACCGGTTGCTTTCGTGGTGTGGAGACAATAACTTGGTCCTCAACACCAATAGGACCAAGGAGCTTATAGTGGACTGTAGAAGGAACAGATCAGACAACCAGCCCTTGCTCATCAATGGAGACTGAGTGGAGCAAATGGCCAGTTTTAAGTTTCTGGGTGTTACCCTAAAAGAGGACCTGACCTGGGGTGCCCACATTACAGCCCTGGTCAGAAGGGCCCAGCAGAGATTATACTACCTGAGACTTCTCAGAAAACAACAACTGAATGAAAAACTGCTGGTGACCTTCTACCGCTGCACCATAGAGAGTATTTTAACTTACTGCACCTCTGTATGGTTTGCCAATTGCACAGTGGCAGATAGGACAGCACTCCAGAGGGTTAATGTTGTTGCCCAGAAGATCATGGATTGCCCTCTCCCCTCTTTGGAAGAGCTTTATAGCTCCCGCTGCCTTAAGAAACTTCAAAACATCCTCAAAGATCCATCTCATCCTGGGAACCTTTTTTTGAACTATTACCATCTGGCAGACGGTACAGAATATTAAAAACAAGCACAAATAGGCTGAAAAACAGCTTCTATCCCAGGGCAGTACCTCTGTTGAATTCTACTGTATAGTACAGTGTTGGTGCAGTGTTGTGGGTTTTCGGTTCAATGTGCGGAGTGTGAAGGATGTGTGTTTGTGTTTATTTTCATGGTCATGATGTGCACTGGTGTTTGATTTCGTTGCACAAGGTGCAATGACAATAAAGTAAATTAAACTAATAAGAATGTCTGAGTTACAGGGAAATATTTAAGCAGAATCTCTTTAAATTATTTGAAATGCTTCTTCCTGATTTCTTGCCACCTGAACTCAGGTGTCATTTAGGAGATAGTTGCCAACAGATTCATTTTCTGTCTCTTGATCTGTCTCTCTTCCATTCCTCTCCCTGTCAGCCCACCACGTGTCATAACCATCATCGTAATTCGTAACCCACCCCACTCTTATTAGAAAGTAGAATATAGATGCCATGTACCTTTAGAGATGTTCAAGCCCAACAGCTATGTTCGTAACTCTTCTCTCTTTTTTCTTCCAGCGTCTAATGTGAAAATGGATCCTCCCAGCCGGCAAAATACAAGGAAAGGTTCTGTGGTGAATGTGAACCCTACAAATATCCGGCCGCAGAGTGACAGCCCCGAAATCCGCAAATATAAAAAGAAGTTCAATTCCGAGATCTTGTGTGCTGCGCTGTGGGGTGAGTAACGTGGTTTGAAGCAGAGACAGGTGCTTAGACAACAGAGCCAGTTCTTTGCCCTTTCAGACAATGTAGGACACAGATTTTTGAATGTAGAGCTCAAATGTACCCCCATGTTGCCTCATGTCTGCTCAACCTGGTTTGGTTTTGCCTTAGTACGTTGAGGTATCCGTGGTTTGATTGTGGACGGATCCAGGCATTGTGTTCTACTCAACAAACTATGGCTAAGCCATGGCTTAGTATAATATCTGGATACAGTCACTGAATGCTAGGGTGACAGAAGAGATGGATATTCAGTCAAGGAACCATTCTGCAGCACTAAGAGCAGGGGGGAAGATATTGCACTAAGAAAATGATTCACTTATTTATATCTTTATTATATCTTCCTTGAACCTCAACAAGATGTTGCTTTATAGAATCCTTGATTCTTTTTCTCATGTAAAACTACGAAAGGAAAGGTCTTGTGCACCCATTGTAAGCAAGAACCTCGTTCTGACCCAGCTCTCCAAATGCAACGAACTCTCTGACGTGAACTCAAAAGATTCCTTCATTAGGAGCGCTGCCAGTCCTGGCAGAAAGTCTCTTTCTCTCACACACACAGCAGGCTAACAAGTCTGGCTGGCCAGGAGATGAATGGTTTTCTGCCACATCTATTCATCTCCACCCCTTCCCTTTTATCCCCAGAGTTACGGTGGTGCTTCACTAGCAGCAGTGGCTCTTCCATCCCAAGGACCGGCCCATAGATTTCCACTGCTCTCCTCTCCTCTGTCTTCTGTGCATCCCTGCGTCAGGCACTGGACCCAGCTGTTCCTCCTCTTCCTTATCAGCCACCTGTAGACCTGGGGGCTGTTGACTCTCCATCTGAGGGCTGACGGATGGCCCAGGCTCTGCCTCTGTCTCTTTCTCTATCTCCGACAGCTCCATTCCCTCTTCCTACTCGGGGGTCCCAGGTTGCCTTGATGCTGACTCTGATTCCCACACCTCCTCCTCCGATTCAGCTGCTGTAGGGATTGGCGGCCAATAGGCCACTACAAACCTGGTCCTCTCTCCATCTGGTGGAGGCATTGAGAGTGGTGAAGGAGGTCTGGCATCTCCTCTCAAGGTGTCCATTTAGATACATCTAATTTCCTCCATTTTGGAATGGACTGAGGGCATCAGCTGATGGTCACCATGGGTTCCTACCAGGGGTGGGATGCTGAGGGTTCAGGAGAGTTCCTGGCTAAGATTCTGTGCAGTTTGGAGAACCCCTAAATCCCACTCCTGGCTGGCCCCACCCACCCCACCCTCCCACATGGCCATTTTGGATGCAGGTAAGTGCAGGGCACACACAGAGGCTCAGGTAGGGTGAAAAACAGGCCTCTTTGAAGTTCAGGAAGGCTGGAAGTAGGCCCGTTTCTGGCTTCCAGAGAGCCTCCAAAGTCCGGGGAGGGGAAAAACACCCCCTCCCCAGCCATGGTGCAGGAGACCAACTAGGCCACGCCCACCATGGCCACGCCCACCCAGCAGCCGGGCAGAGAACCCTTTGCTAAAATTTTTGAAGCCCACCCCTGGTTCCTACCTCAACGTTCAATATACCAAAAACGGGACTCCACTCTCAGTTGTTTCAGCATTACATTCTTGTGGTTCTCCACCGGCTTTCATTTTTCATCTTTCTGACATCAAACGACAGGCTTCACAAAGCCGGCACAATATTTTGCTCATGCCTTTCTGCTTTGACTTAAGTCTTAAATGAGGAACAAAATAAACGAATGAAAACGCCAGGAAAAAAATTATCCCAGGAAATGTAAATTTACAGTTTACAGTTCTGGGTTTCATTTGATGTATGTTTGGAAGAGGCCAGGTTTTTAAATTAGGAACAGAACAGCATAGCAAAGCTGGTAATGATGTGTGTGCTGATGTGGAAAATGCTATCTTCTTATCAGCCTCTTGCTTGGAGCTTCTTTTGCCTCCCCACCCTGACCCACAATACACAATTCTTCCATTTTGTTTTCATTCTTTCCATCACAACTTTCCTTATCAACCCTATCAACAGGGCCCAACCTAATGGAAGCCTCATCTTCTTCTGTTTGAATCGGTGGAACAGCTGGCCTCCAGAAGTTGTGAAAGCTCTAACACTGGATTAAATTTATATTTACCGACAAAAAAATAAAGGGAGATAGGATAGATCTATTTCAAGCTATTTAGCTCTCATCAGCTAGCCATACCCTTTCTGGGATTTGGACCTGGGGTGCTTACATTGTGTTGTTGTTATTTGCAAAGTCGTGTCCAACTCATTGCGACCCCATGGACAATGTTCCTCCAGGCCTTCCTGTCTTTTACCATCCTCTGGAGTCCATTTAAGCTCACGCCGACTGCTTCAGGGACTCCATCCGACCACCTCCTTCTCTGCCATCCCCTTCTTCTTCTTTTGCCCTCCATTGTTCCCAGCATTCGGCTCTTCTCCAGGGAGTCCTTCCTTCTCATGAGGTGGCCAAAGTCTTTGAGTTCCATCTTCAGGATCTCGCCTTCTAAAGAGCAGTCAGGGTTGATCTCCTCTAGGAATGATCGGTTGGATGGCCTTGCAGTCCAAGGGACTCGCAGGAGTCTTCTCCTCCAGCCCCGGAGTTCAAAGGCCTCCATTCGTTGGTGCTCAGCCTTCCTTATGGTCCAACTTTCACAGCCATACATTGCAACTGGGAAAACCACAGCCTTGACTCTACGCCCTTTGGTTGGCAGCGGGATGTCTCTGCTTTTTAGTTATGTTGTCTAGATTTGCCATAGCTTTCCTCCCCAGGAGCAAGCGTCTTTTAATTTCTTGACTGGCAGAGATCTTGACGCCCAGAAAAATAAATCTGTCACTACCTCCGTTTCTTCCCCATCTATTTGCCAGGAATTGCCATGATCTCAGTTTTCTTAATGTTGAGTTTCAAGCCAACTTTTGCACTCTCCTTCTTCACCTGCATCAAGAGGCTCTTTCGTTCCTCTTCACTTTCTGCCATTAGAGTGGCATCATCTGCATATCTGAGGTTGTTGATATTTCTCCTGGCAATCTTAATTCCAATTTTTGATTCATCTAGCCCTGCCTTTATGTATTAACCTCTAAGCCACGGGCTCTCCTAGCTTTGTTGGTTATACCAGGGGAGAGATTAAATGTTTTTTTAAATCAGGGCAACCTGGTCTGAACCAAATATTATTTATTTATTTATTTATTTGACTTGTATGCCGCCCCCTCTCCAAAAAGGACTCAGGGCGGCTCACAACTAAAAACATACAATAAATAATTAACTAAAACCATATTAAACCAAACAAGTCAAATCCCAATTAAAACCCCACAATTTAAAATGAAATCAGCCCCCTCCCCCAGGAGGTCAGCACAGCCCGGACTGTCCAAATAGCCAGGTCTTTAGATCGTGGCAGAAGGTGCGAAGATCGGGGGCCAAACGGAGCCCCAGGGGAAGCTGGTTCCACAAAGTGGGAGCTGCCACAGAATAGGCCTTCCCCCGGGTCACCGCCAAGCGACACTGGGTCACAGACGGTACCCCAAGGAGCCCCTGTCTGTGCGCTCATACAGGGCGGTTGATGTTCGATGCCAGCAGGAGTCGTTCTCGTAGGCACCCCGGATCCATGACTTGTAGGACTTTGAATGTTAATACGAGAACCTTGAATCTCACTTGGAGGACAACTGGCAGCCAATGTAGGTCGCGCAGGAGGGGTGTAATATGGGAGTACCTGGAAGCTCCCATCACAACCTGCACGGCCGCATTCTGCACCAGTTGGAGCCTCCGGGTGGTATGCAGGGGCAGTCCTAAATTAAGAGCGTTACAGTAGTCGAGTCGAGAGATGACAAGTGCCTGAGTGATCGTGCGCAGAGCATCTGCTTCAAATATGGGACGGAGCATACAACACTGGATGTTTTTAAGAAGAGATTGGACAACCATTTGTCTAAAATGGTATAGGACAGTGGTGACTAACCTTTTTGGGCTCCTGTGCCAAAAATTGTGTGTACGCTTGCATGCACGCACTCATGTACCGGTACCCAGAAGGCAGTGCACGCGCCCCCCCCATGCCCCCTGTGCATGCATGCACAATCCCCCCCCACTTGCATCGTGCCTCCCAGCTGATTTTCGGCCTCCCGGAGGCTTGAGGACAGCTTCTGCAGCCTTTGCAGGTTGAAAATTAGGCCTGTTTCATCACTTCTGATATTACAGGAAGTGATGAAACGGGCCTATTTTTCGACCTGCAAAGGCTGCAGAAGCTGTCCTCAAGCCTCAGGGAGGCTGGAAAACAGCTGGGAGGCACGCGCATGCGTAGCGAGGTAAGTTTGCCTGCAGCTCGCGTACCAGCACAAATGGCTTTGCATGCCACCTGTGGCACACGTGCCATAGGTTTGCCATCATGGGTATAGGATTTCCTGCCAAAGCAGGGGGTTGAACTGGAAGACCTCCAAGGTCCCTTCCAACTCTGTTTATCTGCAACCCATCTGCATTTTCTTTGGTCTAAAATTCCCTGGCAGGTACACTCTGTTCTTGGATTGTTTCCAGGCTATTTGCTTTGACCCAAACCATGGTTGAAAGACCCAGCCATTCCAAAGATACGCTTGTCATTCCATGCTATGTTCTTTGCATATCAACAGGGGTCAATTTACTGGTTGGATCCGAAAATGGATTGTGGCTTCTGGACCGGAGTGGACAAGGTCGAGTTTATTCCTTGATCAGCCGGAGACGCTTTCAACAGATGGACGTGTTGGAAGGATTGAACGTGCTAATTACCATCTCAGGTTTGTTTGCGGTCTAAAAGCTTCTGACTGAACATTCAACACCAAGCAATGAGAGAGGGGGAGGATTAGACCATAAAACTGGATTATAAAATGTTGACACCTCTTGCCAAACCTTTATGAAGAGGATCAGGGATCTGAAGACTAAACCATACAATGAATGGTTAAAGGAAGGAGGCAGTGGTGGGATTCAAAATTTTTTACTATTGGGTCTGTGGGCATGGCTTGGTGGGCATGGTGTGGCTTGGTGGGCATGGCAGGAGATGGATACTGTAAAATCTCCATTCCCTCCACACTACTGGGGGAAGGTTGTTGCAAAATCCCATTTCCTCCCCACCCCACTAGCCTGCTTTCCAGCTCCGTTCTCCTGTGCAGGGCAACCAAAGAAGACCCAGCCGATCAGCTGGGACTCAGGAGGTGGAGAATAGAGGGGGGCAAGGCCAGTCAGAGGTGGGATTTGCCGGTTCTCTGAACTACTCAAAATTTCCGCTCCTGATTCTCCAGAACTAGTCAGAACCTGCTGAAGACCACCTCTCCTTCCAACTCTATAATTCTATGATCCAGCTTAGCACAACCATGACAGTGATGGAATTGTCTACAGAAGTCAATTTTAATATGCTCCCCTTGTTTTGCTTCTGTTCCAACCCACACAGGCAAGAAGAATAAGCTACGGGTATATTATCTGTCTTGGCTACGAAACAAGATCCTGCGGAACGATCCCGACGTGGAGAAACGACAAGGCTGGGTCTCGGTGGGCGATCTAGAAGGCTGTGTACACTACAAAGTTGGTGAGGGTCTTCTTTTCCCTGGAAGGGCACTGAACACAGTTAAAATAAGGGTCAGGCAAAATGAGGGTCATTCTTTCTTTATATATCTATATCTATCTATCTATATCTATCTATCTATCCACCCACCCATCCATATCTATATATATTTCTATCTCCATCTATATCATCCTATCTATCTATCATCTATCTATCTATCTATCTATCTATCTATCTCTATCTATCTATCTATCTATCTATCTATCTATCTATCTATCTATCTCTATCTCTATGTATCTATCTATCTCTATCTATATCCATCCATCCATCCATATCTACCCATATCTATCTATCTTTCTTTCTCTCTATCTATCTCTATCTTTATGCATCTATCTCTATCTATCTATCTATCTATCTATCATCTATCATTCTATCCATCTATCCATATCTATCCATGTCTGTCTGTCTGTCTGTCTGTCTGTCTCTCTCTCTCTCTCTCTATTCAAGACAAGGTTAAAATACAAAATACACCCCCCCCTCAAAAAAAAGAATCCATAAGAAGACAAAAAAAAATGAAAATGATAAATAAATAAATAGATAAAATAGATAAATATATAAATAAAATATGGACACGTGAGATGTGGCAAAAAAAAATTATACACAGAAGCAATTTCACGACAGAAATATATGACAGAAACCAATCTGTTTATTTATTGGCACAATCTAGATTTGGAGGTTAATTCAACCCTTGTTTGTTCAACACAGGATCCCCGAATATATCTTACGACTATATACAGTGTGCTGAGACAAGTTATTTGCACACAATCTGTAGCAAGAGAAGGGGGCTATTGAGATAATATCTTACCAAGATTTATATTATCGTTGATGCTCTGTTTTTAACATAAGTCATTACATAATGATTCTGCTGGGGCTTGATTATTTTCAGTTCGTTTTAGCTTTGAATTATTCCCGAATGAATATGTAAATGAGGAACTGTAGTAGATCTAAGAGCTGGAATCCTGGGATAAACCAACCAAGGTCTTTGCGTGACCCTCAACTTTCTCCGGCATCATAGATCAACTCCCATTGCATTCACACTAGATCAAAATCCTGTTACTTTCGGCTACATGCCCTAGCTGTTTAAACAGTGATTTAGAATGCTCTCTCAATCTTTATGCTTAGCCAATTAAAAAAGAAATGATTGCTTTCTAGTGAAATACGAGAGGATCAAGTTTCTGGTGATTGCTGTGAAGAATTCGGTTGAAGTCTACGCTTGGGCTCCCAAACCCTATCACAAATTTATGGCTTTTAAGGTAAATGGCAGAACTTAAATCGATCCAATTAGTTCCTTTTTGTGGACGGTCCCGGGAATATTTGGCTTGCGATGGAGGCTAAGGAACAGAGGCGAAAGGATTTTCAACCAATTGCATTTCATTGGATTTGTAGGGGGTGAAGCAGAGGTGGTATTCAGCCGGTTCTGACCAGTTCTGGAGAACTGGTAGCAGAAATTTTGAGTAGTTTGGAGAACCAGCAAATCCCACCTCTGACTGGCCCCACCCCCATCTATTCTCCGCCTCCTATTGAGTCCCAGCTGATTGGCTAGGTCTTCTTTTGTTGCCCTGCACAGGAGAACGGAGCTGGAAAGTAGGTTAGTGGGGTGTGGTGGAAATGGGGATTTTGCAGTAACCTTCCCCTAGGAGTGGAGGAAGGGAACGGGGATTTTACAATATCCTTCCCCTGCCATGCCCACCAAGCCATGCCCATAGAACCGGTAGTAAAAAAAAATGTGAATCCCACCACTGGGGTGGAGGGAACTTGTGATAGGGAAGTGGCGTAAAACTGTTTTATATCTATGTTTAGGTTTATCCAAACTCTGAAATGGTTTGCTTTTCATGTCGGAGAACAGCAGGCAGAGCTGTGGGAGGCGGGGTTAAATGTGTCATCAGCTTAGAATCCTTACATTGCCGCATATGTTCCAAGTCTAGCCTTCCTTGAATTCCATTGATCCTCCTTTGGCACGAATTTAATGCTGACCATTAATTGACTAGATTCTGGTGTGTAGGCTTGAATAAATCTCTCTCCCTCTGCAGTCTTTCACCTCGCTTCCTCAAAAACCTCTCTTGGTTGATTTGACTGTGGAGAACGGGCAGCGGCTGAAAGTTATTTATGGGTCAGCCGTAGGATTTCATGCCATTGACGTGGACTCTGGCTCGGTGTATGACCTATATTTGCCGACACATGTAAGTATCTCCTTTTGAGACATTTTTAAAGATCACGAGATCTGCATGAACTTCCCAGACCATGGAGTTTAGATATAGACTCTACTAGGTGGTGGTGTAGCACTTCATCTGTTAACTAGCCAGCTTGATTGATGATAATGATGATCCATGGTGGCACAGTGGTGAGAGTGCAGTACTGCAGGCTACTTCTGCTGACTGCCGGCTGACTGTGATTTGGCAGTTCGAATCTCAGTGGGCTCCAGGTTGACTCAGCCTTCCGTCCTTCCAAGGTGGGTAAAAGGAGGACCCAGATTGTTGAGGGCAAGAGGCTGACTCTGTAAACCACTTAGAGAGGACTGTAAAGCACTATGAAGTGGTATATAAGTCTAAGTGCTATAGCTACTGCCTTCCCTCTCTTTCCTTCCTTCTTCCTTCCTTTCTGCCTTCCTTTTCTTTCTCCTTCCCTTCCCTATTCATCCATCCATCCCAGCTGAAGGTTGACTCAGCCTTCCATCCTTCTGAGGTGGGTAAAATGAAGATCCAGATTGTTGAGGGCAAGAGACTGACTCTGTAAACCACTTAGAGAGGGCCATAAAGCACTGTAAAGCGGTATATAAGTCTAAGGGTGATTGCTATTGCTATTACATAGGACAATTTTCCCCACTCATGTCCCCTCCCAATGTGTGGAATTCCCAGAATCTCCAGGAATCTTGGCCTTTGCTGGGACGTCAACACACCTGAAGGGTGTCAGGTTGAGATTGGTTGATTTTGAATGTTTCTCCTGAGGTCTTTGGAAACAGAAACATTGCACTCAATTGTTAGTAAGTCTGAGGACTGCCTCTATGCCTGCGTGGTTCCAGGTTCATTTCGAATCCTTCCCATAAAGCCACGCAAAATAAGTCAATTTTAGGACAGGATGCAAAGATAAACGAGGTCGTCGGATGTCCCAAATAAAAAGTAAACCAGCCAATGAAACAGGATAATGTTCTTAAAGAAATGATTGGCTTCGGCAGCAAACTCCCCATTCAATTATCTGCGCGAGGAGCAATCTTTCCCCGTCGGTTGCCCTCAATAGGGGGTCTCCCTTAGGAGTCTTCTGGCTCCGATTTCAGCTCGCTTGTCACCATTAAGATGGAATACACTAAAAATATACCTTCCCTCAAGAGGGTAGGAATTGAAGAACGATTACTGTGCTCCTTCTCCTCCTCCTGAGCTGTAGCTGTCAGGATTGGAGACGTGAATAATTCTCTTCTGAAATCTCCATTTGGAGCCGGCATCTTTGAAAGCCAACGGACTGAACACGTTGACTCTGAATCCATCTCTCTCTCTCTCTTTCCCTCTTTTTTTTCGTGTGTCTTCTTGCTTTCGGCTTCTCTGCTTCGATTGCTCATGCCGCTCAACCCGAGGCAGCATATTAAAATAGCTTTCCGGCTCTGGATCCCTATTTTGGTGTTGCGGATAGTTGCGGCAGTGATCCCAGACTACACGAGTGGGCAAGTACGTCCAGCAAGTAGAGTTTCTTGTGCTTGTTCTTGTTTGGTGAGATTTGCTTGGCAGCTAGAAGCGTTTTGACAGACTGCATCCCTGTTTGGTTTGCTGGCCGCAGCGCCTCAGATAGAAAGTCCCTACAGAGAGTGGTGAGGACAGCAGAGAAGATTATAGGAAACTCGCACCCCGTTATTCAGGATACTGCTTATAAGCACTATGTGCTTAGAGCTCGAAGCATTGTTAGAGACCCCACACACCCATTTCACAGTCTGTGTTTGTTGCTCCACTCTGGGAGGAAGTTTCGAAGTATTTCTAGCAGGACTACCTGATTCTGTAAAATGTACATGTGTACATCTGAACTAGACTGTGTTGTTTCTCTGTGTCCTATAATATATGTGGGTATGTGCAAAAAAATTTTTTTTGTCATGTATACATAGTGTATATTGGAGGTGGAGACTCTTTGAGAGCTGTATGCAATGAAATTTCATTTTAATGTATGCCGATTAGTGTACATTCAAAGGGACAATAAAATTATGCTAAGTCTTAAGAATTGCAAGAAGGCCTTTAATGGACCTGGATGCTTTGCAGTCTTGGGTTTCTTCATTGTGTTTTTTAAAAAAACCACTAATAGTAGCCATTCATTCCAACTTAATTAGATTTTTGAGGCGCTCGTGTCTCTTGTATTGTAGAGGTGGGATTGTCTGCAGAATTAATTTTACCTTCTGGGTTTTTTTTATAACGGCGAAGTGCTCACTTTATGGATGCTGCTGAAAATCCTTTCTCCTTCTCTCTCTCTCTCTCTCTCTCTCTCTCATTCGAAGCTGGCTAGGATTTGAGAAGTTATATATTCTAAGTTGCTTAAAGCTCTCTGAAAATTTTATAGCAGGAACTGAAAGATTGCTCTGCATCTGGATGGAAGGTGTGCCAAAGCGGGCTTTGTTTTGGTGTTTTCTAAGCACAACTTGTTTCTCCTGCGTGTGTTTTTATCTGTGGGTTTTAACATGTCTTATATATAAGCCTCTAAATGACTTTCAAGCAATGTGTTTATTTATTTAGAGAGAGAGGAGTAAAGCTGGAACCTAGCTGGAACTCAACCAGAGAAACCACTGGGATTTAGGCTATATTAAATAGGGATTTTTTTCTCTGCGTCAAATCAGATCAGAGGGCGATGTGAAGTTAGGGAAAAAGAATTGACCTTATCCTGATTTAAATTCCAGCTCTCCTCAAAGAAGCTACTTGCTGTAGGTGATAGGAGAAGGATCATGTCCCCACAAGGAATCCCCCACCTGATGAGGTTTTCTTTAAAGGAACCTGTGGCGAGCAGGTTTAACCCCAATCTAGAGTGCCTTCTTTTTCCCAGATGTTGATTTGAAAGATGAAAAGAGGGGAAACCCACCTGTAGACTCCTCTTAGCATCTGATTTGACCATCCCCCATAATTTTATTTTATTTTATTTGTTTGTCAAACATGTGCAGGATAACAAGCATAAGTATGAACATAAACAGGAATAAAGGAAGCAAATACAGATAAATGGAGACAGTAAGACAAAGACAGTAGGCACGCTAGTGTGCTTATGCATGCCCCCTTTAAGTGCATAATGTAAACAAATCTGCATTTTGCTTTTTCACCCATGTCCCTTCTCTTGGATGAAAGCAGATTGAGTGTTGCCATCTCTTTCGATGCAGAGGATCACTCTGGTGGGCCTCTCATGGGTGATGTCCTTCTGTCCTTCTAGCGATGAGGCAGCCAAGGGGGCAACTTCAATGCTCTTTCTTTGGCGTCTCCCTCAGACATCATTCTCCCTTGGTTCTCCTAAGTCTAAAAGGTAAAGGTTCCCGCCGCACATACGTGGTAGTCATTTTTGGCTCTAGGCGGCGGTGCTCATATCTGTTACAAAGTCAAAGAAGAGTCAGCGCTGTCCGAAGATGTCTCCATAGTCATGTGGCTGGCATGACTAAACGCCGAAGGCGCATGGAAGGCTGTTCCCTTCCCACCAAAATGGTCCCTATTTTTCTACTTGCATTTTTAATGTGCTTTCGAACTGCTAGGTTGGCAGAAGCTGGGACAAGTAATGGGAGCTCACTCCGTTATGCAGCGCTAGGGATTCGAACTGCCGAACTGCCAACCTTTCTGATCGACAAGCTCAGTGTCTTAGCCACTGAGCCACCGTGTCCCTTTCTATCAAATTTTTCTGTCAAACTCCTAAATCTATCTAATGTTTAAAAAAATCCCTCCAGACTCAAGCACAATTTTTTTCTTGTGTGTCACAAAACTTTATGCCATGCAGTCTTGAGTGTTGTTATCAGGCTTGGTTGAGGCAAAGGGTAGAAAAACAGGCAATTCCAGAGAAACACATTGAAGAGGTAAAAAGGAAGGATAAAATAAAAACATCCCTATAATAAAATGAAGTGGCCTCTCTTTTTCTGTCAAGATTGGGTTTAGGCCTATAAAAATGCTGGAACTAGAAAAACAAATAAATTATTTTTGTTATGAAAATTGCTTCCCTGGTATTGTTTACAGATCTGTTGAACTAGAAGTCATGTAGTGTACTTCTAAAAAGCACACAATGTATTAATTTCTGGCTTACATTGCTCCCCTGGGTATACTGGTAAATAAAATGCATGCAAAATACTTCAATATTGCAATTTAGTTGTGTCACCTTTCCAACTACCACATACACCAATTTTGTAATTCTATTATTTTTTTCCCTCGTTTTCAGGAAGAACTGAAGTTTTAGTAGTTGCTGGTTGAATTAATGCAAACTTATAGAGCAAAATGCCCTCCCCGCCTAAGCTAATAAGTTATGTATGCTGCGATAGGAAATGATTGAAAACGGAACTAAAAAAACAAAAACTTTATCGTTAGAATAATCTCGATCGGCCTGTGTGCATTTATGTCATCTATTGCTTTATCGTTGTTTATTTTTAGACCTTTCTATAATTCTGCAATGTTTGTAAGAATTTTTAACAGGATAATTTCTATGCTAAAATGCCCTTTACAATCATTTTTACAATGCTACATTGCACGTCCTACTGCATCCAAATTACCCTGGGTTTTATTTATTTTCACAACATGATACTCACCAAATTCAAAGGCAAACCCTGAATAGAAGCTTCGAGGCGATCTTTGATATTTAAAGAGGGATAAAAGAAACACCTTTTTCTCAGGTAGCAGCTCAAACTTGATATTTAAAAAAAGACAGAAATGTCTTTCCCTTTGTATCGGCGCTGAATCCGGAAGAAAGTACACCGACGTTTTCAAAGAGATAAATCTTTTTTCGCTTCTCAGATCTCCAAGCTGGCTGATTTTTAATGTAGTGTCATGACACCGAAATTGATGGACTGCAGTTCCTTAAGTTGTAACTTGTTCCGTGATGTAAATCTTCCTCAAATGTTATTCCAGATCCAGGGAAATATTCATCCACACGCTATTATCATTCTCCGGAACACCAGCGGGATGGAACTTCTACTGGCTTACGAAGATGAAGGAGTCTACCTTAACATCTATGGGCACTTCTCCAAAGAAAACATTTTGCAGTGGGGGGAAATGCCCACATCAGTAGGTACGTATGAATGGACGGGGAGTAGAAGACCCACAAGAACCAGATTTCCCTGTGTGTGTCACTAATTGCAACTGTGCTGAGGTTTGCAGCTCCTTGACTAAACATGTTTGGGGCACCTACCATAGACAGGAGCGGACAAATCACAGTTACTCTTCTTCCTTCGAAGTCCTTGGTGCTTATTGGTTGTTTTCTTGCAGATGTTTCATTACCCAGCTGGGGAACATCATCAGTGCTAGAAGGGAGTGGGGTTTGCAAAGAGGAAGAGAAGAAGGATTATGAGATCCTTGTGGCTCTCTCAGTATGTGTTATGCCCTTGTCGAGTCTGGATCCGAGGAGGAAGATGAACAGCTGACAGGAAGTGGGAGTGTGGCTCCGTTGGCTATGGAGGAAACTGGGGAAGGGCAAAGTTAGGCTGGGCAGAGCAGGGGAGAGGGAGAACAAGGGAGAGGGGGTTCAGAGGAAGACCCAGGCCCAACCACTCTTCATCCTAGGGCACGCAGGGAGGAATGGAGAAGAGACCAATGTGGGTGGTGTGGCTTATGAGGGAGGAAAGGGCCCCAATTCCCTTCACAAGGCACACCTGGGGAGGGAGTTTAAAGGAGAGGCAGTTGGGAGAGGCATTTGTCGGGAACAAATGTTGAGTTTATCTTGTGTTGGCTGCTTTTATGAGTTCCTGGCATCCTCCCAACTGGTTTGATTTACTTCCTTGTTACTTCATTTCTGGAACTCCGCATCTTGCTCTGCAGGATTTATTACCTTATTTTGCCTTATTTTGGTTTTATAGTTTAAATTTTTCAGTTTACAATGTTTGGACCAGAGTATCTGCAGCCAAAGGCTGGTGCAGGTTCATGGGAGAGTTTTTCTCCAGACCGGAAGATAACCGGGTCATTGGCGACAAAGTTGATTTTCTGTGTTGCCTTTGTGCCACGCCCCGGGTCATCCCAGTATGGTTGTTTTCTTGCAGATGTTTCATTACCCAACTAGTTGAAAACGTCAGTGGTTGAAGGAAGTGGGGTTTGTAAAGAGGAAGAGAAGGGAAGGAGGAAGAAGACTGTGAAGAGGAAGAGGAAGAGAAGGGGAGGAGGAAGAGAACTGTAGGGTTCTTGGTGCTCTCTGAGTGTGGTTGTGTTCTTGCAGACATTTCATTACCCAACTAGGTAACAACTTCAGTGATAGAAGGAGTAGGTTATGCTCTTTGTTTAAGACAGGAAAAGGCCCTCTTCAGCAGCCAACATCCAGTTAAACAGGGATTAAGACCAGACAAACAGTCAGGCAGAAAACAATACCCTAATCACAGAACTACCCAGGAGAAAACCACATTCCCATCAACGCTGGCAGGACAAGCCACTGTATATAAAAAGGGAGCACACATCATACTCACTAGCACTGATGATGTTATCTAGTTGGGTAATTGAAACGTTTGCAAGAAAACAACCAAGCTCCCTGGTACATTGATGTTTAACACTGTCTGTATAATGTCAAATGCTCGCATCTGACAATCTAGCATTAGCTGCAAGATGTGAAGTTCTCAGAGATAAAAGTGCTATTAGCAAGTGGGTTTAAGATGAGAATAATCCTGGGTTTTTGTATCGAGCCTGTCTGGAAATTTGAAAAATATATTGTGATGACCCGTAGTCTCTCAAAATAACTCAAAACCCAAAACATGAATTAAAGTCCAGCAATGCCTTCAACTTAACTGTTTTATTAGTCACAGTTTAAAGTCCCAAAAGTAAATAATGAGGCAAAAAGAAAACAAGAACAAACCATCTTGGCAAGAGTTCCGAAGCAAACCAAGATAAGTAATCATACGTTCCAAGCAGATAACCGGGGAAAGTCCTTGGGAAGAACGCCAACAAATATAAACCTCTTTCAAAGGAAACACTAACTTTGACTCCAGCAATTCTGCATATGCAGTTACAAACTTATATACTTAGCTCCCAGCTGTAAGCAGTGAGGAGGATCATGGCCCTCTCCTCCCGAGTAGACCACGCTTTTCCCTGATCCTCTCCTCCCTGCGTGCCCTGGGATGGATAGGAGATGGGCCTGGATCCTCCTCTGATTGCTCAGCCGGCCTCTGCCCTTCCCCAGCCTCCTCCACCACCTCTGGAACCACATTCCCACTCCCTGTTGGCTGTTCCTCCTCTTCCTCAGAGTCAGTCTCCACCAGGGGCATGACATATATCCTGGAGGATCCAGGCTAAGTTACAACTCGCTGTAGTAATACTGGAAGGAACCTGGAATGCTGTAGATTATTTTTTTTTCTTACCTTGGTACTATGTGCAGCTGATAAGGCAGAATATTTGATTTTGTTTTTATTAAAGTAGAGAATTGCCTCCACGCTGCTTTTCAGAACCAGGTCTGAGATTGGAAAGGAAGACCAAGGATGGAGGCCACAGAGATGGTTTTATGCAGGACAAAACCCAGGATCGATGAACTGTAATAAATGTGGAGCGAAAAGAAAAATAGACATTTTTAGAAAAAGACAAAAGGCAGAGATGAAAAAACAGATTGTTTTTTCCTAAAAGCATTGTCTTTGTTTTTCTCTAAACATTGCTTATGGTTCAAGGGGGTCTCTTGTATTATTATTATTTTTTGGAGGAAATGTTTTCTCAAGTATGAATAGATATCCGGTCAAAGCTTTGGTGGCTCAGGCTGTTAAATGCCTGCTCTTAAGATCCAGCTGCCTGCAATTAGTGCAGGCTCGAATCCCACCAGGCTCAAGGTTGACTCAGCCTTCCATCCTCTCAGGGTAGGTAAATTGAGGACCCAAGACTGTTGGGGGCAATAAGCTGACTTTGTAAAAAATGCCGCTTAGTAATAAGCAGGCATATACAATGGAATGAAGGCTATTGCTGAGCGCATTGGGTTGTGCTCCAAAAATTGTAAGCCGCCCTGAGTCTTTGGAGAAGGGTGGCATATAAATGTAATTAAAAAAAAAAAGCCACACTGTTTTAGGAGGCTGTTCAATCTATCAGAATAGACTGGAAGGCACCTTAGAGGAACCTCCTGCATAGAAGGAGACCTATAACCATTACAGACAAATGGCTGTCCAGTCTCTTCTTAAAGACCTCCAATGATGAAACATTCACAACTTCTGGTGGCAAGCCATTCCATGGGTTAACTGTCCTCTCTGTTAGGAAGTTTCTCCTTAATTCCAGGTTGCTTCTTTCTTTGATTAGTTTCCAACCATTGTTTCTTGTCTTGCCTTCTGGGTGCTTTGGAGAATAAGCTGACCCCCTAATTCTGATTTATTTCGGCCAGCTGCTGCATCATGAACGTTATCGATAAAAATGAAGCCATTTGCAAAATTTTAACTGGTGGCGGAATAAAATGATCAATATCGTTCAAGAAATGAAACATAGGGAGCTCTTTAAGAATTTAAGGCAGGCTAGACTGGTGGAGTCGTTCTGGTAATTGGAACAAGGAAACTTAACTCCGGAGGGAAATTAAATAGGGGAAGCTTAAGTTGTTGGCTTTTCAAAAAATGAACAGCTGAAATGCAGGATTTCTCTGGGCACGGAGGCCGATACTTTGAAAATAAGACGGCAGGGATATCATTAGAAATGGGTCTTCTTTTTCCCTTCAGTCAGTTTGGATAAGGGTACACCCAGTGGTGGGATTCAAATAATTTAACAGCCGGTTCTCTGCCCTAATGATTTCTTGCAATAACCAGTTCACCAAACTGCTCAGAAAGTTAACAACCAGTTCTTCCCAAAGTGGTGCAAACTGGCTTTTTATATTTTATATCACGTGTGCCTTCTATGAAATTTAGGAATGTGTGCGGGTTATATTTTTTCTGGTTCCCCAAGAGACCTAGATATAACCCATGGAATTAGGAGTTTGGCTGCACCAATTTTTCCAATGGAAGATAATCTCTGTAGCTCAGCTGAACTGCGGAGGCCTCCGTGTTCTCTGAGCTTGTTAATTTCCTTGGAGACATTTTATTACCTGACTAGGTAACCTCATCAGGGCTAGTGAGGGTATAGTTTGCTCTCTGTTTAAAGACAGAATATATCCACTCCAGTAGCAAACACCCAGATAAGCAGGGATTGACACCAGACAAACAATCAAGCAGAAAACAATACCTTGATCTAGATTTAGCTTACCCATGGAATTAGGAGCATGGCTTCACCAATTTTTCTGATGAAAGATAATCTCTGTAGCTCGGATTGTAAATTGTGGAGGCCTTGGTGGTCTCTGAGCTTGGTATAACCGCATCAGGGCTAGTGAGGGCGGCGTTGTTTAAGACCAGAACACCAGGGGTGGGATTCTACCAGTTCACACCTATTCGCTAGAACCGGTTGTTAACATTCTAAGCACTTCGGAGAACCGGTTGTTAGAAGAAATTAATGGGCTAATCCTGTAAGGGAGGCAGGAAGGAAACATTCTGGTGTTGCTTACAGAAACTGCCTCTCCGTTAACCCTTATTACATTCTTGGCAGGACTAGATTTCCTGTCTCAGGAAATCTCTGCGGATTTTTTCCCCTCCTTTGCTGGTAGAGTGACCATTCAAAGTTACAATGGCACTGGAAAAAGTGACTTATGACCATTTTTCACACTTACGACTGTTGCAGCATCCCCACGGTCATGAGAGGCCAGGCGAGGAGATGCGTGCCTCGATGTGAGTGATATTGAGTTGGCCACACCCAGCCAATAACATGACCACTAAGCCACATCCACCTGGTCACATGACTATCAAGCCACGCCCACCACCTAAGCCACGCCCACAGAATTGGTTGTTAAAAATTTTGAATCCCACCCCTGGTTATATGTGAAATAATTCAAATTTTTTTACTACCAATTCTGTGGGCATGGCTTGGTGGGTGTGACAGGGGAAGGATACTGTAAAATCTCCAGTCAGAGGCGGTATTTGCCGGTTCTCTGGACTACTCAAAATTTCTGCTACCGGTTCTTCAGAACTGGCCAGAACCTGCTAAATGCCACCCTCTGCTAGTGAGGGTGGGGTTTGCTCCCTGATTAAGACCAGAGAACATCCATTCCAGTAGCCAGGACCCAGATAAGCAGGGATTAACGCCAGAGAAACAATCAAGCAGAAAACAACACCCTGATCAAGGAAGACATTTCATTATCTGATTAGGTAACCTCATCAGTGCTAGAAGGAAGTGGGGTTTGCTCCTTGTTTAAACCAGAACACATCCACTCCAGCAGCCAAAACCCAGATAAGCAGGGATTGACAGCAGACAAACAATCAAGCAGGGGTGATTTTTTGCCTGTCCATCTGATCTCAATATGGTTTCCAAACACATCCACTACCAGCTGTAGATTTTTTTTTGCTTCTCTGCCAGCTACATCACGGAGATCAGAAGGTCCAAGCAGCAGATGCCATCATCTATTTATAGGAAGCTGCAGCTCTGGGATTGCAGCCTGGTGATCGAACGATAGATGGGGCAAGCTCAGGCTTGCCTCAGCAGGAACAAACAGTCCGTATTTTTTGGATGCCCGTCAACATCTGGAAATGTTATCTAACCAGTTATTTATGAAAGTGTTTCTCTCCTTATGTCAGCTGGAAAGTCTTCCCTGTGTGGTTTGCCGATTAATATAAACCACACCGTCCCTGGACTTGAGGTTCAGAATGAAAAGGTTGTGATAATAAAGAAGGAGAGGGGGGGAAAGGAGGTATGTGCAAAGAAGAAAAACAAGCTCCTAAGGATCTTGGTGTCTTCTCCTGACTCGGTGTAGCTTCCTCTTAGGAAGGGAGGTGGGTTGTCCAATAAAGAAAATCGCGTTTAATGTTGGCATCAGCCAATGGACTTACAGTATCTTGCAGACGGAGGGAGATTCACTGGTGCTCCCAAGTTTTATGGAGGGATCATGTGATACTGAGACAACTTCCAAATGAAGGTTTAGCTTTCTTTTTTCTCTCTAGATGTTGGAGGGCAGGTCAAAGATAATGCAAATGTGGGCAATGCAGCAGGTGGAGGCAGGAAGAAAGCCCAAATGTAAACAATGAACACAACTAGAATGTAATCCAAATATAAATGATTTTCACAATTTAGCTCCATGTTGTAGATGAGCTGGGAGGGTGGGGGGAGATGTCTACACTTTTGGAAGTCTTGATGTTGAGCCCCACTTGTTGATGGTGCGACATTGTGTTGTCTATAAAACGTTCCCTTAGTGTCCCAAAGGTGTTTTCCAGGGGTGGGCTTCAAAAATTTTAGCAACGGGTTCTCTGCCAGGTTGCTGGGTGGGCATGGCCATGGTGGGTGTGGCCTAGTCGGCCTCCTGCACATGATGGGGGGGTGTTTGTGCCCTCCCCGGACTCCTGAGGGTCTCTGGAAGCCGGAAACAGGCCCATTTCCGGCCTTCCTGAACTTCTGGGAGGCCCGTTTTTTGCCCCCCCTCCCCAAGCCTCCATGCAGGCCCTGCTGTCAGCTTTGGAATCCTTATTAAAAGCTGCCACACAGCTGCGGAGGATGGAAGGGGGCTGCTGCTGTTTGAGCAGCGTTCAGTAGACAAAATAGATATATAAACCCTCCAAGGTCATTCTGTATGGCGCAGCAAGAATTGTAGGTGAAGGGTGATTGGTTCACGTGATTTATGATGTGAAAGAAAAGGGATGGGTGTAGGCTGAGTCTTTTTTTTAATTCATATTTATATCCCGCCCTTCTCCAGAGACTCAGGGAGGCTTACAATTTTTGGGATACAACCCAATGCACTCAGCAATAGCCTTCATTCCGTTGTATATGCCTGCTTATTACTAAGCGGCATTTTTACAAAGTCAGCTTATTGCCCCCAACAATCTTGGGTCCTCGGTTTACCTACCCCGAGAGGATGGAAGGCTGAGTCAACCTTGAGCCTGGTGGGATTTGAGCCTGCAATAAATACAGGCAGCTGGAATTTAAGTGCTAGGCTATTAACAGCCTGCACCACCAAGGCCCTTGTGGGAAGTCTGTGGGGAAACTTTAGTTTCAGAAATGCACAGACATGCCAAGTTTCTGATTTAATAAGGCACTTTGAGATTATGGTTGTCTCAGAGTTACTGATTGGAACGGATAATTTCTGGAATCCTGACACCTGCACTTACCTGCATCCAAAACGGGCTGTGTGGGGACTCCTGGGAGGGGTGGGGTGGGCGTGGTCAGCTAGGAGTGGTATTTGGGGGTTCTCCGAACTGCACAGAATCTTAGATAGGGGCTCTCTCGAACTCCTGCAAACCCCCAGCAGCCCACCCCTGATTGAGACCCTCTTGTTGATGGTATGACTTTGTGTTGTCTATTAAATGTTCCCTTAGTGTCCCAAAGGTGTGGTTTTTTTCCCCAAAAGGCAACTGGATTTTCTTGGTGTTTCCTTTGAAAACCTTTCGCTTCTCCTCCAAGAAACAGTTAGAACTGAAGAAGCCTCTTGGAGGAGAAGTGAAAGGTTTTCGAAGGAAACACCAAGGAAGTCCAGCTGCCTTTTGGAAAGCAAAAAGAAGACACACCTTTGGGACAACCATGACCTGAATGATTGAGATGCTCCACTGACATCCCCTTAATGTGTCTTAACTTCTGTCTGTCTTAAAAGATGCAAAAGGTCTTTTAGGTTCAGTTTTAAACATGGAAGAGGGGAGAGAAAGGTTGACTGGCTCAGAGGGAAAGCCTTGTAGGAAACACACCAGGAATACTTGTAAACAATTAAGGGCAGTGGTTGATTCAACAAATCCTGAAAATGGTGCTTTGGTAAGAGAGAAGGGAATTCACTCTGTCTGAGAACTTATGGCTTCTCTGCCACTAGAAACACATGGTTGGTTGGTCAGTTGGTTGGTTGGTTGGTTGGTTGGTTGGTTGGTTGGTGGGTTGGTGGGTTGGTGGGTTGGTTGGTTGGTTTGGTTGGTTGGTTGGTTGGTTGTTCAAACCCCAAACCAGGTCAGTGATGCCCCCTCTGTGATGACCCGTTGCCTGGATGCGGTACGGATTTGGATGGACGGAAACATGCTTTGACTCAACCCGGCCAAGACTGAGTGGCTGTACATACTGGCACCTCGGTCCAGTCATGAATGTCCATCATTGACCATAGGGGGAGAGGTGTTGCCCCTTGTGGATAGGGCGTGGAACCTGGGGGTCCTCCTGGATGCGCGGCTCCGGTTGGAGGAACAGTGGGGGCCGTTGCCAGGGGGGCCTTTGCCCAGGTCTGGCTGGTTCATCAGCTCCGCCCGTTTCTGGACTGAGATGCCCTGCGTACAGTCACTCATGCCCTTGTCGCCTCTCGACTCGACTACTGCAACACTCTCTATCTAGGACTGCCCTTGCATACCATCCGGAGACTGCAGCAGGTGCAGAATGCAGCCGCGAGGGTGGTGATGGGAGTTTCCTGATTCTCCCATATTACCCCCCTCCTGCGCGACCTGCATTGGTTGCCGGTTGCACTCCAGGTGAGATTCAAGGTTTTAGTTTTAACATTCGAAGTCCTACACGACATGGGTCCAGAATATTTAAGGGAGCGACTCCTGCCGATATCGAGTACCAACTGCCCTGCGTGAGCACACAGGCAGGGGCTTCTTGGGGTTCCGTCGGCAAGCCAGTGTCGGCTGGCAGTCCCCCGGGGACGAGCCTACTCTGTGGCGGCTCCTGCCCTGTGGAACCAGCTTCCCCTGGGGCTCCGTCTGGCCCCTGACCTCTGCACCTTCCGCCACGACCTGAAGACCTGGTTATTTGACCAAGCTGGGCTGTGATAACCTTCTCAGGGGGGGGGGTCTTTTTATCTAATTTTAATATTGATATTGGGCTTGGTTTGGTTCAATTCTTTTTTAACTATTTATTTATTATGAATGTATGTTTTTAGTTGTGAGCCACCCCGAGTCTTCAGAGATGGGGCGGCATACAAGTCCAATCAATCAATCAATCAATCAATTTCAGTAGCCACGCATCTCAGTAAAAGACTCTGGCTGGCTCACAACCTAGAATATCTACAATTAAAAACTCTACAATTTAAACTTTAAAAAAAATCTACCCTTTAAAAAAATAAAAATTTAGAAACATTTTAAAACAATAAACAATACTTAAAACAGTAGCAAGCATTAAAAATGTTGAATTCGAGGTACACACGAGAGCCAAGATGTTCGGCCCATTAACAATATAGCCAGGAAACACACACACACACACACACACACACACACACACACATCTCCCTCCCTTCTGGCTCCAAGTATGTGTAAGATAGTCCTGTCCAGGCTAAAGCCAAAGTCACACAAGATTGTAATTCTTCTTGTTATCAGATGGAGCCTTCACTGCGAATACCAGAAATAAGGGGGTGGGAATTACTATTGCCAACAGATTCCAGTGAAGAGACCCATTTATTCAGCCCTTTCTCTGCCACTTGTCTTCATTTTTGTGGTTTTTCTTTTTTTCCTTTTTAAGAAAAAGCTCCATTAACTCTTTCTTTTTTTTTTCTTTCTTTTTCTAAAAGCTTATCTTCAGTCCAATCAGGTGATGGGCTGGGGCGAGAAAGCAATTGAACTGCGTGCTGTGGAAACGGGATGTCTGGAAGGCGTGTTTATGCACAAGAAAGCTCAGAAGCTGAAATTTCTCTGTGAAAGGAACGATAAGGTATACGGTACAGAAGTTGGGAGGTGGTGGTGGGAGGGAATTCATCCATCCCTTCCTCTGGAAGAGGAGTCTGCTGTTTTTAGTTGTGTTCCTAGAAGACAGACAAGACATCTGGTTCAAGAACCTTCTGAGAACTTTCCAAGAACCTTGATAGAAGACTAGATTGTCCCCACATTGTAGTTTATGCAAATGTTGGGAGGGTTGGGCGGGAATTCGTCCACCCATTGCATCTTGTGTTTTTAGTTGTGTTCCCAGAAGAGAAACAAGACATCTTCTGGTTGAAGAACCTTCTAAGAACCTTCCGAGAACCTTGATAGAAGACTAGATTGTCCCCACATTGTAGTTTATGCAGACATCGGGAGGGGTAAGAGGGAATCCATCCACCCCTTGCTCCAAAAGAGGAGTCTGGTGTTTTTAGTTGTGTTCCTAGAAGAGAGACAAGACATCTGGTTGAAGAACCTTCTGACAACCATCCAAGAACCTTGATAGAAGACTAGATTTTCCCCACATTGTAATTTATGCAGATGTTGGGAGGGGTGGGAGGGAATTCATCCACCCCTTGCATCTGGTGTTTTGAGTTGTGCTCCTAGAAGAAAGGCAGAAGGCCTTCTGGTTGAAGAACCTTGTGAGAATCTTGATAGAATGCATTTTTTCTCCAGAAGAGAGGCAGAAGGTCCTCCGGTTGAAGAACTTAGTGAGAATCTTGTTCAAAGACTGGGTTCCCCCCCATATTGTCTATGGAGCATGGTGGCTCATGAGGTTAGGACACTGGGCTGACAATTGGCAGGCTTGTGTTCGAGACCCAGTTGGTGCTCCAGGCTAGGACGAGCTCCTGTCATACACTCCAGCTCCTGCTGACCCAGCAGTTTGCAAGTGGACTACCTCAAGTAGATAAATGGGTACCACTTCAGTGAGCAACATTATGGGATAATGAAAGTAGCCCCTGACTGGGTATCTCTCGGGCAACGATGATATCGCTGTTCTTTTGAACCTGGAAGCATTTTGGGGCTCCTGACACGACTGTAGTAATAGTCCCCATGTGGTAGCTTCCTAATGTGCTGAAACTTCAACCCTCACTGTTTTTGTGGGGTGGGTAGTCTGGGACCAAACTATCTGGAAGACCCCAGCGCTGGGAAAACCCTTGGTGGATATTGCTCCTCACTCAACAAGCGCTGTGAGATCTTTGGGAAATATCCTCCATTTGTTGACCAAAAGGAATAGATATACATTTATTTATTTATTTACCTATTTACTTATTTATTTATTTATTTATTTATTTATTTATTTATTTATTTATTTATTTATTTGACTTATATGCCACCCTATCTCCCGAAGGACTCAGGGTGGCTTACAAAATAAAACAATCCAATACAAATATACAAATATTTAAAAAACAATTTATTTGAACATGTGGCTCTGGTGGCCTTTTCACAGAATCTCTCTCTGAGCAGGTAAGGTAAATGTTCCCCTCGCACATACATGCTAGTCGTTTCTGGCTCTAGGGGGCGCTGCTCACTTCCGTTACAAAGCCAAAGAGCCAGCACTGTCCGAAGACACCTCCGTGGTCATGTGGCCAGCATGACTAAACGCCGAAGGTGCACGGAACACTGTTCTCTTCCCACCAAAGGGGTCCCTATTTTTCTATGTGCTTTCGAACAGCTAGGTTGGCAGAAGCTGGAACAAAGTAATGGGAGCTCACTCCATGACATGGCGCTAGGGATTTGAACCGCCAAACTGCCGACCTTTCTGATCGACAAGCTCAGCATCTTAGCCACTGAGCCACCGTGTCCCTTCCCTCTGAGCAGAGTGATCCCTAAAAATGGCATTTCCCCCCCTTGTGTTCAATGTTCTAAGCTTCCTAAAAGACAGACAAGCACCTAAAGATCAGTGCCAATTAACTGAGAACCATATCTCAGGTTTTCAAATATTTGCTAATTATTTGCCTTAGGCAATGTCCTTCCAGAAAGCGGGGGCAGGACATAAGCAGAACGGCAAAGATGATGATTATCATATCGAACAAGTCGAAGTGAAGAGGTCTCAACGCTGCCAAACATTTCAAATTGGGATTTATGTGCAATATTCAGGTTAACTGAAAACAAACGGCGGACGTGCTCACTGCACATAAGCAACGTTGGCAGTTGGGTCTATACAACCAAGGCTTCATGTAGAAATTTCCATGTTTAGCGCCTCTTACACTGCCCAAGAATCCTGTTTGGCTGTTTCCAGCAATCATAATACAGGTAGTCCTTGGACTTGCAACATTTCACTTAGTGACTGTTCAAAGATTCAATGGCACTGAAAAAAAAAGCGACTTAGTCTTTTTTTCATGCTTAAAACCATTGCAGCATCCTTGGGCAACCTTCTAACCAGCAAAGTCAACAGGGGAGCCAGATTCACTTAATGACTGTGTTACTAACGTAACAACCACAGTCCTTAACAACTGGGGCCAGAATGGTCATAAGACTGACTTCACAAATGTCTCACTCAAGCAATGTAAATTCTGGGCTCAGTTGTGGTTGTAAGCCAAGAACTGCCTGCATTTATGGATGAAAGCAGGCTTACATATTTATGCAATTTGGAGTGATGCTGCATATTTTTTATTTATTTATTTATTTTTAAAGGTAGAGTGACACTTTTCTTATCTCTCTCCCCTCAAGGTATTCTTTGCATCGGTGCAGTCTGGCGGCAGCAGCCAAATTTACTTTATGACACTGGGCCAAAACATCCTGTTCAACTGGTGAATCACTTTGGAATGAAGTTCATATTTGACCTTTCCCAGTCTCTACGAGCCATCGAAAGTTGAAGTCCATTTCAGAAGTTGCCCCCGCTCCCTTTGTTCCTGCAACGAAAAGAAAACGAAAAACCCATGATCCTCGCAGAATGTCCTTCAATTGTGGACGGTATAACTCTTGCAAGCGTATCGTTTAAAATTAGCCATCCTGGAGCAGCCATTTTTTAAAACAAGAAAAACAAAGCTTTTTTTTGCAAAGCACAATTGTGCCACGGAAGTCAAGCTCCCCACCTTACAAAGTATGCCCAAAGCTGTTGTGGGGGGAAGGGTGGTTATTTTTTTATTTTTGCACAAAAGATTGTGATGTTGTTGCTTTTTGATGTTCAGAGGGAGGGCGTGTGGGTGAAACCGAGTGCCCAGCGAGGCATATTCCGTGCAAGGTGGGAGAGAGAGAAAAAACCCCGTTGGATGGCTAAATTAGTTTGGTTAGGGTTCCCCTGATTTTCAAAAGCTTGCTTTCTCAGGTGGAGCTGCCTCCTTTCCTGAATGCCAAAGTCACATCTTTGTTTGCCTAGAGATTTCATAGCCCTGGTGAAGCATTCATTCATCGCAGAATGAATTTCTCTATGGGGAGGAATTCCCAGAAGAAGTCTATGTTCTCAGCAATTGGAGGCTTAGAAGTGTCCTTGGGGATACCAACACCCCTGGTTTCTAGCAGATTTTGCCATTGTTTATTCCTAACTACAGTCTCTCCTTTGGCCTGCTACTCCATCAGATTTTTAAAAGTATTCCAAACCATGGTGGGGGGGAGGAAATGCTCAAGAGAGTAAGACCACACCTAGAATCCTGCACCCAGTTTTGATCACCACCAGTGGTGGGATTCAAATAATTTAACAACCAGTTCTCTGCCCTTCCAACAACCAGTTCACCAAACTGCTCAGAAAGTTAACAACCAATTCTCCTGAACTGGTGTGAACTGGCTGAATCCCATCACTGGTCACCATACTATAAAAAAAAGATGTTGAGACTCTAGAAAGAGTGCAGAGAAGAGCAACCAGGATGATGAGGGGACTGGAGGCTCAAACATATGAAGAACAGTTGCAGGAACTGGGCATGGCTAGTCTAGGGAAGAGAAGGACCAGGGGAGACAGGACAGCAGTCTTCCAATATTTGAGGGGCTGCCACAGAGAGGAGGAGGAGGGGTGAAGCTATTTCCCAAGGCACCTAAAGGCCAGACAAGGAATAATGGATGGAAACTGAACAAGGAGAGATTCAACCTAGAAATAAGGAGACATTTTCTGACAGTGAGAACCATCAACCGGTGGAACAGAAGTTTCCTTCAGAAGTGGTGGGAGCTTCATCACTGGAAGCTTTCAAAAAGAGACTAGATTACCATCAGTCAGAAATGGCGTAGAGTCTCCTGCTTGGGAAAGGGAGGGGGCTGGACTAGATGATCTACAAGGTCCCTCTCCAACTCTGTTAGTCTGACTAAGTCCCCACTCATCTTTACTTGCTCGAATGGTCCTTAATATTTGAAAGATGATCCCCACTCATCTGGGATTCAGGCTTTTCCAATTTTTTTATTCTTAGATCTCAGTGGAGAACTTCCATTTAAGCATGATGCTTCTATTATAGTGACAGACACAACTGTCCCTCTCAAAATGAGTGTAAAGGCCACTGCGGGCTTCTAATTGGAATGACCACAATGTCCATTAACCTCACTGGGGCTTACCTGAAATGAGATCCTTTCTTCAAGTTTTTTCTTTTAAAAAAAGTATTTTGTATCAGTTATGTCTCATGGATAGGAGCCATCTCTGAATGACACGCTGTGTTTTTCCACCATAATCTTACATTCTCAGGGTTTACAATTTCGGATTGTACTATTTCTCAGGTTTGCACTTCGCTAAAGTTTGTACAGCCCGTTGGGAAAACGCAAGGCACAATTTTTTTTTTAAGGAGATGAACACTTTTTACCAAATTATTTTTATCCAAGAGAGAAGAGTATACCTGAGGACTGTGGGAGAAAGGTGAGGCATGTGAAGGATTTAAACAGGCCCTGGATTAAATTCCAGCACGAAATTGCCATCAGTATTATTATTATTATTTTTCCTGGGGAAAGCTTGTGTGTTGTGCTTCCAAGGAGTTGTGGGGTTCAGTTCCCTAGATTTTCAATTAAATTCATATCCGAGAACTGGGCTGGGAATCTTCTCTCTCTTCAAGTCTCTGGAGAAACAATCATTGTTCAATGGAATAAAGGCTGTTAGAAGAGGAGCCGGATTGTTATAGTCCTATAAAGACATAGTATTTTGGAAAAAAAAAAATGGAAATGCAACACTGCTACAATTGGGTTGTGTTCCCAATTTCTAGCCAACTGGGGAGTTTATCCAAACACCAAAGACTGGGAGGGGTGGAAAGGGGAGACTTTTGTCATGCAAACCATTTCTTGAAAGACTTTTCTTAACTTTGCTTAGCTTTCATTAAGGCAGCCAGGAGCTCCCGACAATCTTTTAAAGTGTGAAAATAACTTGTTTTTTTTAATGGCGGGTTCATCTTAAAGTGATAACCTTTGCTTCATCCCACCATCCATTCTGCAGGCTGGTGTTGTGCAATTCATTTTTCTTTCTTCTGTGTGCTCACCGTGTCCCGATTCGAGGATTTTTATTAGTTGATCCGAATATAAAGTACAGAAATGCAAAGGAACGATGAAAATAATAGGAAAAGAAGGAAGGAAAGGGGGAAGGGGAAAAAGCATAGGGGAAAGGAGAGAAGAAAAAAGAAAGCATTTGATTTCTTTCGGCAGTAGAATAAGGTAATAACATGCAGTCTCAACTTTTCAGTTTTCATAATCCTATATATTAGCCATTTCTATAACAACAAACCCATCTTGACCAGTGGTAGGATTCAAAAAAATTTACTACTGGTTCTGTGGGCGTGGCTTGGTGGGCGTGGCATGGGAAGGATGCTACAAACTCTCCATTCCCTCCCCACCCCAGGGGAAGGTTACTGCAAAATCCCCCTTCCCTCCCCACCCCACTAACCTGCTTTCCAGCTCCGTTCTCCTGTGCAGGGCAAACAAAGGAGACCCAGCCAATCAGCTGGGACTGAGGAGGCGGAGAATAGATGGGGCGGGGCCAGTCAGAGGTGGTATTGGCCGGTTCTCCAAACTACTCCAAATTTCTGCTACCGGTTCTCCAGAACCGGTCAGAACCAGCTGAATACCACCTCTGCCCTTGACTGTCAGGATTTGAAATTGGTGGAAGATTAGGACACTTGCATTGTGTCCTAATGAAGTAACTGGTGTGCTCCGTGGAAGGAAGACTGGGTTGATACGATCTACAAATGCCTGTTGTGTCACACACTTGGATAGTTAGGAAGTGGATATGTTGTTAGCTGGGGTAAAATAGATTCTTCTGATTCTGGCCATTGATATAGTCCGGCTGGAAGGGATACCGTTGGTTTCTGGAGCTGATTGTTCTCAGAACTATTGTTGCATTTCAGTTTAAAAATTGAAATCAGACCCGAATAATAATACTTTTTTTTTTTAAAGCAAAAACACTGGAGAAAAAGAGGGGAGAAAACAAGGAATTCTTGTACTGTATTCCATCATGTTTTTTCCCCAAACTTGAAAGCACATTCCTATGTCAGAGATAATAAGACTGAAACAGAATAGGTGGAAACAGCTGCAATCTATAGCTTCAAAATTATTTGGCGTCTCTGTTTCCACGCTTAACATTCTCCTAGCGTTTTTTTTTTTTACTCGATTAAAAAAAAGAAACTTTTAGAGTTGCTTGTTTTCCCAATGCTCAGATATTGGGAGGGCATGGAAACTGAAAAGCTGCAGTATTTATTTCCTCTGGAGACTTTGTCAGAGTAATTGGGTTGAGAAAAAAAATTTCAGTCACTGTTTTTTTTTTTTATAACTTTGGAGGTAATATCAGAATTTAATGTTTCTCCAATTTCCAATATATATTCTTCTTCTTCTTGTGCCATATCCATCATCAGACATTGGCGATCATGTTGGCTTCGTTCCTATTGGTGAGAATATATATAGGACCTATATATACTCTTCTCCAATCTGATGCCTTCCAGTTCCCTGCTATATATATTGGTCCTATATATATATTTGCCTTAGGCGTCTGGACGAAAACAGAGAGTAAACTTTCCCAGAAGGAGGATCAAATGAAGAAAGAGTCTAATTAAAACAAAAAAACAAAAAATAGAATAATATAGATTTAACTGAACGGTTGCAATAGCAGCTGGGCTGTTATTCCTATGTGGACAGCATAGAAATCAGTATGCTCTGCCTGGGGAATTCTGGGAGTTGAAGTCCAGATATCTTAAAGGGGTTGCCTGGGGAATTCTGGGAGTTGAAGTCCACCCATCTCAAACTGCTCAAGGTTGACAAACCCTGTCGTAGACCAATGATGAACATTTCAATGCTCAGCCCACCTAAGCAGTTTATTTAAACAAAATAAATAAATAAGTAAATAAATAATAAATAACCAACCCCCAGGAATGCAATTTCTTATTTTCAAATTGGCTTATTTATTAAGCTGGCAGAATTTCTGCTCCATTTAGCACAACTTATGTATTTCTCGTTCTGCTCATGCTCGGTTGCACACTTCTCCAGTTCGATGCCCTGCTAGCTACCCAGGACGGACAGGCTGGGGGAGAATCAATCTGTTTGCAAAAAAAAAAAGGCAGAATAAATCCCAGGAAATGTCTATGCCCAGAAGCCCAGTGATGAGTCCTGCGTGCAAATCAACCGTAAACCCATTTTGTATCTTTACGGTGACACGAGACTAAACTGCGAATTACAACGCTGAAACTGAACACGCTCCAAATGTGGTTTTTTTCCCCCTTGACCTTTGATACTTTGCTTAAATCACTCCTTGAGGCTTGTTTTTGGGGAGCCATTTGCTCTAACGAAGTGAATTTGTATTTCTTACTCCTAGTAAATAATTAGAATGACAGTTCAGATGGGGCTTTTGATTTCCCCGGCAAGTAGAAAGGAAAGGAAGAGAGGTGTCAATTTTTCTGGATCCATTGAAAACAGAGCAGAGAAGGAATTTGGGCGCGCACCTGCCGAGGAGACAGATGGTTTTCTTCGACAGGTGCTGTCGGTGTTTTTGGCTGCATGCCTCAACCTGCTTAACTTGGAACAAGCAGGAGGACCGGTTTCTGAGCAAATACCCCTAAAGGGTGCAATGTGCAACTTGTTATTTTCCCACAATTGGAAACGAAATCCAGCAGGTGGAATTTAAGCCAGTACGTGTTCCCGAAAAGAGTGCCGCCAAATAATTTAATCTTTAAAACTCATTTTCCGATAGTACAGGAACGAAGAGAGGTGAGGATTTTTTTTAAATTGAGTTTTATGTTTTGATGGGAAAAGAGGAAATAATTTTAAATGCAGAGTCATCCTCCTCTCACTCCCTCACTCCCTCTTTCTCTCTCTTTTCTTTCTCTTTCTCTCTTTCTCTCTCTTTTCTCTCTGTCTTTCTCTTTTCTCTCTCTTTTTCTTTCTCTTTCTTTCTCTTTCACTCTCTTCCCTCTCTCTTTCTCTCTTCTCTCTTCTCTCTTTCTCTCTTTTTTCTCTCTTTCCCTTTCTCTGCCCCCTCTGTTTTTCTTTCTCTTTCGTTCTCTTTCATTCTTTCTTCCCTCTTTCTTTCTCTCTTTTCTCTGTTTCTCTTTCCCTTCCTCCCTCCCTCCCTCTCTACCTCTCTGTGTGTGATGAAAACGGTGTATTTTGCTTCGTAGCTTGTCGAATCCAAGTCTTACATTAACAAGAAGTTCTGGTTTTGGTTCAGTCTAATTACAAAACGCAGCACTGTGAAAAACAATCAAGATCAATAGTAGATAGTGCCAGAAAAAACCCCAAAAAAACCCAACAACAACAAGTGTTCCAAGTAATAATCAAGCAGATGAAACGCCACTGAGAGTATATAAGAAGGTTAGTAGATAAAAGAAAGAGAACGTTAGCAGAAAGCCAAATGAAGGAAAAGAGGAATATTGCAATTCTAAGAGAGGCATTTAAAGGACGTGGGATTGAGAAGGCTGGTATTTAAGGGCTCATAGCAATGTTTCAGATTATATTCATTATCGGGGGGGGATTGCCTGGAGAGTGAAAAGATTTCAAAGTGGTTGGTAACACTTAAATAAACATTTAGCCTTTTGAGGCTTCAGTGTATTCATTCTGATAGGCAGTGACCCTATTTCATGGGAGGCTCTCAAGAGGGCAAAAATATCAGTAATATACTGTAACATTGATGGCCCAATTCCCAACGATTCCTGAAATTTCTTTAATGTGTCAAAAAGTACAGGTAGTCCTCAACTTACAACAGTTCGTTTAGTGCCCGTCCCAAATGATAACGGCACTGAAAAAAGAAGTGGATTATGACTGTTTTTCCCACTTATGACAATTGCAGCGATTCACTTAACGGGGGCGAGAAAGGTTGTAAAACGGGGCAAAACTCAATTCACAACCATCTCGCTTAGCAACCAAAAAATTTGGGGTTCCATTGGGGTCGTAAGTCCGAGGGCTACCTGTAATAAGGCATTAAAAGGATGGTTGCGAGGGGCGTTTAGCCCAAACTTGTGAGTCTAAAGCATTGGAACGTTTTTATGCTCTATGCACTATATATAAAAAACGAGAATTGTTCTTTTTTTTTTTTGTACTATAACTTCATAATGTCAAAATTGTATATTTGAAAATAGAAAAAAAATAATAAAGCAATATTCTGGGGGGAAAATGGAAGCGTATTTTTTCAAACATGGTTATGATGGGATATATTGTATATATATATATATATATATAAAAGCGAAATACCACTCACGCATCATCACGAAATCTCCAGAACCGTAAAGCCTACAAACTTGACATTTGGCACGTATGTTCCTCTTGGCTTCTAGGTGCTCACAAAGAAAGGATTTTCTGAGAGGACCATCAGAGCATTAGTATTTCCTATATTATTATTATTATTAACACGCTCTGATGCTAAGGAGTTCTATTCCCCCTCCCCACCTGGAAAGAAATCTGTTCCAAATGCAAAACACAAGCAGAGAGGAGTTTCAGTTTCAGTGTTAGTTTCAGAGCACCAAACAGCTTTACTACAGAACAGTTGAGCTAAGCCACGCCCAGGCTCTTTGCTGTCTCCTTGCTCACACAGCAAATACTGTTTCAGTTTCCAAACAGCCGTCAACTCTCTCACACACTGACTGGACGCTAGCCAGATGAATACCTATGGATGCTGGTAGGCAGAGGCACAATTTTCCCCCTTATTTTGCTTCCCAAAAACTAAGCCAGACCACATAGCTTCGTAGCAAAGCACAGGTATCGAGCTAGTACATATAGAACGGCAGGAAAAAATGAGCTGCGCCTTTGTTTTGCTTTCTTCTTCTCTTTTGTATCAAGTCTCAGCATTTTTGGAAGCCATAAATTGTGTGAAATGTAAATAGAATAAATAATATATTGAGTTTGTCCTTGAAAGTTAACTCCGTGTCTATTCACAAAAGACTTGCGGTATTGTGAAAAAGTATGCCTTGCTTTCATTCAATTACCTGCCCTCCCATACACACAAACACACACACACACACAAAATACATATAAATACAGGCAAGTCCTTGACTTAACAACCGTTCATTTAGTGACTGTTCAAACTTACATCGGCACTGAAAAAAGTGACTTACAACCGGTTTTCACACATACGACTTTGACGTGGCCGCATGATCAAAATTCAGAGGCTTGGCAACTGCTTCGTACTTGTGACCATCGCTGTGTCCCAGGGCCACGCCATCCCCTTTTGCGACCTTCCAATGAACGAAGTCAGGGGCCAAGCCAGATTCACTTAACAACCGGGTTGCCAACTTATTGACTGCAGTGTGTCAGGATTCCAGCAATCGCCCTAATTAAGTCATGATTCTCGAGCCAAACTTCAAAAACCTTCAAAGGATTCATTAGAGGAGACATGCTGGCACTGCCCTGTGTGAAGCCAACTCTGGCATAGGTAATTTACAGTCCCCTGTGACCCTGTTTCCTCCCCCTCCACCCTGGGTGTGTCATCAATCAGATTCTCCAGTTGAGCCTGTTCACGGGCTGGGTGTCATCAATCACATTCTCCAACTAAATATATTCGCAGGCAAAAACTCTGGTAGTTTAGTTACAATCTTTTAAAGATAAGAGTTGGAATGTACTTTCGCTTTCAAACTGCTGCACTGCTCTTCCAGATTTCCTTCCTCCCCCCTTTTTTTTTTAAATGGCAACTACTAAAACAGGCATGACACAGTGATTTGCTTAACGACTGGGAGAAGACAGGTTATAAATTGAGGCTAAAAATTTCCTTAGCAAAATGTCTCACTTAAAGGCAGAAATGTTGGGCTCAGTTGTGGTCATAGCTCAAGGACTACCTGTGATGACCCAGGGTGGGATACAAAATAAACACAGTCACAAAAGCAGGTGGAGCCCCTTTTATTCCTTCAGCTTTGCTTCCAAGCTCCAAATATCCTTGACTGGAGGCAAAAAACTCCCCCACAAGCAGCTACGAAAAGGAGGAAATGCCATTTAAACCAAAAATGCCTATAAATTGTAAATAGTAAAAGCAACACAAACCACACTGAAGCAATTAAGGGAACCAGGCAAGATAAGGGCTTGAAGACGTCCACTGATATCGGAACATACACTGGGAAGGACGCCAAACTCAGAGAGGAACAACACATTAGAGATATTTCCATGCTTTGTTTCCAGCACTGGCCCATACACATGTCTGTCCTTTTAACCAGTTCTCACAGCTGCAGCCCATGAAGAGGATCAAGGCCCTTTCCGCCCCCGTAGACCATGCCATTCACGTCTCTCTCTTATCCTCTCCTCCCTGTGTGCCCTAGGATGGAGAGGGGATGGGCCTGGGTCCTCCTCTGACTGCCCAGCCGGCCTCTGCCCTTCCCCAGCCTCCTCCACAACCTCCGGAGCCACACTTCCATTCCCTGTCAGCTGTTCCTCCTCTCCCTCAGAGTCAGTCTCCACCAGGGGCATGACACTACCTGTACACAGTTTGGAAGCAAGGAACATATTAAAACCAGGTACGATTACAGCTTACATTTCTTTTAAAAACATCAAATTATACTGTCGGCAGCCCCACAGCCTACCATGTTAAATAAGAACAGCTTATGTGGTTTTCTGTAAGCTGCATGGTTTTAACAAAGGCATCAAGTACAGTGTTTAGAAGTATTCCTTTATCTTCTGTGGCTCTAAGATGAAACTTGGCATTTTAATTTGATATCCCTGTTTGTTGGGATGACACCGGATCCGCTTTTTCAATGAGAAAAATTGCTGGGCACTGAAATTGCTTCTCCAAGAAATATCGCGCAATTCAGTTTACAAAAGCTCAGATGCTTTCTTACAAAACTGTATTTAAGTTAAATGAAACATGAGCAAGCCTACCATCTATATAAAAAGGCTGTGGATTCTCTGAACTCAGCCATAAATCAAAGCTCATCCTGACCCAGGTGATATATATATATTCTTGGATATCTTATCTTGTTAAAATGCTAACTGTATACAGTACTGCTTATCAAAACCACTAAGGTGTGCTTTCTAAGTGAATACCACAAAATGATATTTTAGCAGTTGTTTATAGAGTTTCTTGTTATTTTTGCAACCGTGTTTTTAAAAAGCCACAACAGGAAAAGACATTGGTATATAGCAAACTGTATTACGATCGAAAACAGAAGCCGTTTTTCTTCGTTAGCTCAAAGTTATTCTGTCTTATATAGAATATAAAATGGCGTGCTTACATTGGATGTTCAAATATAAACAGAAAATTTATGAGGTGAGAATATCTTTATTCTACATTTGAATACTCAATATTGTGAAAATGAATAGGATTTATTTATTTATTTATTTATTATTTGAACTTATATGGCATCTGAAGACTGGGCTTACAGCTAAAACAAGAACAATAAATACTTAAAAAACAATTAGATTAAAAAACAATTAGATTTGATTTGAGCATAGGAAGAGAACAGATAGCTTGTTTCACTGGGCTTGGAACTGGAGTGGGGGCTTTATATTATTAAACAGGACAGAAGGAAAAACAATAAATAAAAAAATGTAGTGAGATTTTTCTTGAATATGAGCATTTTTCATTATAGAGGCATTTTCTAGTGGTTAAAATACCAGTCTAGAAACTGGGAGATGGTGAATTCTAGTTCTGCTTTAGACAGGAAAGCTGGGTAGGTGACTTTGAACCAATCGCCAGGAGGTGGTGAGTTCTAGTCCTGCCTTAGGCATGAAAGCCAGCTGGTGACTTTGAACCAATCGCTAGGAGATGGTGAGTTCTAGTCCCATCATGGGTACGAAAGCCAGCTGGGTGACTTTGGGCCAATCACCAGGAGACAGTGAGTTCTAGTCCCATCTTAGGCATGGAAGTCAACTGGGTGACTTTGGGCCAATCACCAGGAGATGATGAGTTCTAGTCCCATCTTGGGCATGAAAGCCAACTGGGTGACTTTGGGCCAGACCCTTCTTCTCTGTCATCCCAACCCACTTCACAAGATTGTTGTTGGAAAAATAAAGAGGAGGAAGGAGTATTATGTGTGTCCACTGCCTTGAGTTATTTACAAAGTAGGATAAAAATAAACATCAATCCATAACTGTAAGCCACTCGTTGTAAATTGCAAATGAAAATCCGCTGAGTAATTGGGCCCATCAGTTATCTACCCAATGGAAATAATTTCTCAGTAATAAGGGCGCAGTGGAGCCATTTCCATTGTCCATCCATCCATCCATCCATTTTTATCTAATAGGGATATAATTCAAAAGAATTTGACGTCTGAAAAGATTAAACTTGATCTCAGAGTCAATATCTGTAATGATGCCTTCTTCCCGGAACAATTTTGGAATGGAGGCTTTAATAAATGCCTGAAATTATTCCCTCAAAACGAGAGTCTTGTATTGTGAGATGAAACGGGGCTCAGAAATCTCTTCCATTGTTTAAAAGCTGGTCTGAGTTGTGAGACTGGACAGTCAACTGTCTGAAATGGTATAGGGCCTCCTATTCCAAGATCCCTTCCAGCTCTATTCTGAACTGAATTGAATATTTCAGAATAATTATGTTGCTAATTAATTAATTGATCAGAAATAAGAAAAACACACTCTAGCCATGGGGAAGTGACTTTTTTCTTTAAACGTTTCCCATAGTTTCCCATCCAGGCTACTAAACAAGTTTGCATACTCAATGAAGTAAACCCATGAATTTGGAAGGGTTTGGCGTTCCTGGATTTAAAAAAAAACACTGGAAAAATATCTTGTATAGGGTACTTGCAATTTATATATGTGTGTATATATATAATGCTTATTTTTAGGGTTTTAGAATTTAATTGGCTTTCTTATGTGGATTTAATCTCTTTTTAGTTGTATATTGTATTGCTTTTATTGTACGCCGCCCCAAGTCCTTAGGGAGATGGGGCAGCCTAGAAATCCAATCAATCAATCAATCAATCAATCAATGTTTCATTTTATACTGGTTTTTAAAGGAACTGTAGGGATTGCATAAACAGCAGAAAATCAGAATCCGAAATCTTTTCCAATTCATTGCTTTTATGAACAGAGGTGTGTGTGTGTGTGTGTGTGTGTGTGTGTGAGAGAGAGAGAGAGAGAGAGAGATGCAGAAAATGAGTGAGTTGGACAAGATCCCACTGGATTCCTGCTGATTTTTTTGGCCACTGCCAACCAACTCCTAAAACCCAGATAATGCATCGTAATAACAGCATCTTTTAAAGCCCGTTCCAAAAGCTGGCTCTTGAACAAATGTTTCTCTCCCTTTTTAAGTAAAAATAAATAAATAAGGGTTCAAATCTTGCCAATTCTTCAAAGCACTTTTTTTTCTCCTATACTTTTTTTTTTGGAGGGTGGGGGAATATGGGTCCAAAGTGATTTATCCTTCAGCCCAATCCAGAATTTAATGGCTCTTTTTAAGTCGACAATCTTGCGGTTTTTTCCCCCTAAAAATAACCCCCACTAGAAAGCTATGAGACTTTCTCTAACAATAGAATCTTAGGGTAACCTTGCAAATAATGAGAAAACTTTTTCCTTCTTTTGTCCCCGCCCTCCTTCGCGCTCATTGGTCCCTTGCTCAGAGCGCCGCCCTCCCGCCCCTTTCCCTCCCCGCCGTCCTGGCAACATTCGACCCAACAATCCCGCCTCTCGCGCGTTGATTGGCCGCCCCGTCCTGCCCCCCTTTTTTTGTGGAGAAGCCCTGCCCACCTTCTCGCGCCCCTATTGGTCCGTTCAAAGCGAGCGGTCGTTGCATCCTGCCTTCGCCCCGCCCCTTTAGCAATGGCGGCGGCGCTCGGTGAAGTTGGGTGCGGCCTTTTCTGAGGGGGAAGCCGAGACTTTTTTTTCCCCCTCAGCGAGGCAGGCGGAGAGTGAGGGGAAAGGCCGGGGAGGCAGGCTTTAGGCTCACCGCGGTGACCGGGAGGAGAAGGGCCGGGCCTGGAAGGGAATGGAGAAGGGCGCTGGCAGCCAGAAAGAAGGCCTGAGGGGGAAAGACTCCAATGGGAGCCCCTCCAGGGAAGTCCCCAGGAGCCAATTGACCGAAAAGGGCCCCGTGTCAGGCGCCATGGACCCCATATCAGGGGCAGTAGGCACCCTGTCAGGGGACCTGGGCCCTGAGGTAGCCCCAGGCCCCCCAAGTGGTGCCCCCACTTCCCATGCAGGCCCCTGGCTCCAGAGGATGCTGCTCCTAATCCTCAAAGCCTCTGGCTTGAGGGTCTCCCTGCCGGAGGCGGCCCCTCTGACAGTGCTGCTCCTGCAGAGGTATATGGCTGAGGAACTGCCAACCCTGCCCAGTGCCCCCTGCCCGGCCTACTACTACGACGTGACCGTCACGGATGGCACCTACCAGGAGAAGTGCCTCCTGGCCCCCCAGCTGAACGGCCTGGTCCAGCGAAACCGGCTGGGCGCCGGCCGGCGAGTGAAGATCACCCACTGTTCCTACATGTACAACGAAAAGAGCCTCAGCCCGGGCTTTGTGTGCATTGAAGAGCTGGAAATCCTAGAGGGGGCTTCGGCCTTCGCCGGCCCTGCCTCCCAGCTCCCAATCTGCCACGCGAAGACCATCCTGCCCCTGAAAGGGGGAAAGAAGCATTACCTCCCTCTCTGGAACAATGACGATCCCTTTGGGGACATGTGGGTGGAGAGGAAGCCCTTGAGGGAGGATGGTCTGGAGGGTAAGTGGAGGAGGGGCAGGGCCGAGAGAAAGGCTGTGGGGGAAAGGGCAGGGATGGCACTGGAAGCCTGGGGTGACCTTGACATGGGAGATGGCATTGGACGCTTGGAGTGGCCTTGAGATGACTTTGGAAGCATGGGGTGACATGGGAAGAGTGGGGATGACATGGGAAGAGGGGTGTCCTTGGATGCTCTTTAACTGTTCTTAGACTCAGAACATGATTGGGTTATCTAGTTCAGAGGTTTGGGCAGGATGGCAAGCCATGGTTTCCCATCCAGGAAGAAGCCTCGGTCAAGCTGGTTTGGGATACGGAGTAGCACAACAGCTCCTGGCCAAAATCAGGAAGGAATCATGCATGGCCATATATGGCAACTTGCCTGGACATCACCCTAAGACAGGGGCCTTCAAACTTGACAGCTTTAAGACTTGTGGGCTTCAACTCCCAGAATTCTTCCTCCAGTTGTAGCTCAGGAATTCTGGGAGTTGAAGTCCACAAGTCTTAAACATGCCAAGTTGGAAGACCCTTGCCCTAAGAGCTTCAAGGAGACCTTGAAGTCAAGATGAGCAAACATTCTCGGAAGGGTTTTGTCCTTGCTGCTGCCTTTTTAGAGCTGAGAGAGGGGCCGATCCAAAGACACCCAGCTGGCTTTGTGCCTAGTCAGGATTAGAATTCAGGGTCTTCCAACCTGGTGCTTTTTAACCATTACATCAACCTAGCTCTCACTTAAAGAATCATAGTCTCTATTTATTAGAATTACATCCTGTCTGCCTTTAGCTTTCCCTTCAGTTCCCTCCCACAACAGAGATTCTGTTGGCTTGAGAGATACTCAGTTTTCATGGCTTAGGCTGAAATGGTTTAGCCTTCTTGATCTCTTGTGTGCTAAGTACATAAATCTGAAGTAGCTTTCTGCTTTTTCATGCAACACTAAGATATGGTTTGGCGTCGGATTTGAATTGCCACATTTTCAATATTTCTCGACTAGCTTTGTCTTTAATAATGCTCTAATGCTTTTCGATGTGGGACTTTGAATCTGAATCGAACAGCTGATGTTTGCATGCTTTTGAGTCAGTACCAGAGCAGTTACGTTGTAGAAATAGCTAAGTTAACCCACGTGGGGTTTTGAAGTTACTATTTGTATTAGTATCTTGGACTACTGCAATGCGCTCTACATGAGGCTGCCCTTGAAGAGCACTCGGAGACTCCACTGGTGCAAAATGCGGCCGCGCGAGTGATTATGGGTGCACCTAGATGTGCCCATATAATATCTATCCTCCGTGAGCTGCACTGGTTACCAGTGGTCTTCCGGGTGCAATTCAAGGTGCTAGTGACAACTTTTAAAGCCCTTCATGGCTTAGGAGCGGGATACCTGCGAGACCGCCTTCTGCAACCTTATGCCTCCCAGCGCCCAGTCAGATCTCACAGGGAGGGCTTGCTCCGGATACCGTCGGCCAGGCGATGTCGGCTGGCGGGTCCACGGGCTAGGGCCTTCTCTGTAGCGGCACCGTCCCTCTGGAATATGCTCCCCGCGGAGATTAGAACCATCCCAAATCTACTTGCCTTCCACAAAGCTGTTAAGATCTGGCTTTGTCGGAGGGCATGGCATTGAGACCTTGAGATTTTCCCCCGTGTATGTTTTGGATTGGTATGAATGAGTTTCTTGTTTTTATATTGTATAGAAATTGTTTTTATCCTTTTGTACGCCGCCTCGAGTTCCCCTTTGGGGGAAGTGTGGCAGGATATAAATCTAATAAATAAATAATAAATAAAAGCAATGAATTCATTGCAGCGTTGCCAGTTCTGAGTTCATATTTACTCTGCTCTTTTTTCCCTCCATAGAATTCAAACCAACATCCATCTCTATTCTGGCCATGACCTGGGAAAGCAAATTCAGCTTTCCACCGTTGCGTGTCAGAATCATCCATAAGTCTCGGTTACGTTATTTTGGAAAACCAAAAACAAAGCTAGATGTTCCATATCAGGTAGGAATAGTTCCAATACAGAGGGTTGTTTTTTTAAAAAAAATCTAGTATCTAAAATGTATTCTTATGTTAATAATAATAAGATGCGAATCCTAGATGGCTGTTTGTCCATCAAATCATTTTTATGCTGACTTACTGTTTTAGTAAACATAGTTGAGAGCTTGTAAAATACAACCAAAAGTGTGCTTGTGTATGTATTTAGATGCACAAACCCAAACACTTCCACCACGTCAGCAGTGGCTTTTGCAAAGTACAGTGACGCAAAAATGATGATACATTTGTCATCGTCCAAATGCCCTCTTTATGTACTACTTGTCCGACGCCAGTACTTGAATCATGGCGTTTGTGCAGTGATGTCATCCCCACATGCCTCTAGTACAATAACATGCAATTAAATAATTACAATAACATGCAATTAAATAATTACAATTAAATAATTGTTTAGAAGTGTTTATTTTGCTTAGCCAATGTTGAGGGAGGGGAGGCAGGTATGATTCTGCATCCACTGTAACAATTATATGAAATAACATGCCTTCTGCAGGCATGAGTAGTTTAACGTTCTGAAAATTTCCCTTAAGTATGTTGTTACTTTTGGTACTGTTTGTTTTCAGATGCTGTACTGTGCTCTATTTTGACACTTTGTCTGCTAAACGAGCTTCATCTTGTATAGGCTGATTCCCATGGTATCCACCCTGATGATTCCTATCTTAAGAAGAAAAACCTCATCCCTTCCATTCGCTTTCCATTCATTAATCTGACCACAATATGTACTAAACCATAAACTAAACCCTTTGAGGGGGTCCTTGGTGCTCTCTGAGCTTGCTTGTTTTCTTGCAAAGGTTTCATTACCCAAACTAGGTAACATCATCAGTGCTAGTCAAGCAAGTTCAGAAAGCACCAAGGATCCCTCATTTCAACCCTGAGCTACAAATATTCTCACTTGTTGGTACTAAGCCCTTTGTTCCTACCTTTTTCAGTCCTCTTGTTCCTTCCCAGTTTCAGCTTCTCTGAATTTTTTTGCTTTTAAGATTGGAATTTCACAGATTAATATTGTATACTCTTGATTAAAGTAAATCCTGCTGAACTTATATAGGGAAATGTAGATAAGAATGTTGTCTTTAATGTAAAAGCTTTCTGAATAAGGGCACTGATGCTTCTGTTTTTGTGAAGCATGTTGCATATAATTTTGGATGATAAATTTAGGAGCAAAGGGCATAGAATGAAAAGCATGCTTCAACCTCAGGCATTTAAAATAACATTTCAGTAATGTGGGCTTTAACTGTTAAGAGTAAATGTTCTTATATTTGCAGGCTTATTTTGATGTGGCTGATCAATCTGGCATGGTGTTAATGGTGCTGTGGGGCTCTTTATGCCCTGAATGGTATCACAGTATGAAAATCGGCACAGTCCTGCTGCTTGAAAAATATGCTGTTAAAAAAAGTGTATCTTCTATAATACAGTCAAGTCCTGAAGATTTGCACATGAAGAGATTCAGTTCAATAGGTTAAGTATCCCACATGATTTTTTTTGGGGGGAGGGGTTGCGGGGTAATAGCTTTTAGAGAAAATCCATTAGTTTGCAGTTGGTCAACAAAGGTCTAACTGACCATTCGTTTTGCCTGTATACGATGATTATCTGAGACTAAGAATATATGTTTGTTTGCTACTTCAGGCAGTGAAGGAACCGACTGTCATAACCAATCACTCTCCTGCAGTAATCATTCTCAAATAGCAGGAAGCCATTTCCCTACTTCGCTCCACAACGTGGGATCTGTACCTAATCCATCTCTTCTCAGGAGGGCTCCGCCTGCCACAATTAGTTTCTAATTATTTTGATTTGCTTGCATCTTATATTTTTCTAAAGTTCTAATTTTCTTTTGGATACAGAAATTGGCTGGGTGACTTTGATCTGGTCAGTTATTCTCAGTCCTATCTAAACCAGGAAGTCAAAAAGCCTCATTCTACCAAAATGCACCAAAACAGCATGGTAGATTTCAGCCCATAACCTTCCCTGAAGAAGACTTCATCCTGCAGTGGATTGGGTTAGGCAGATGATAATTACATACACATATATAAGAAAATCTAGACAAGAAAGTGAAACATTTTATTTATTTATTTATTTATTTATTTATTTATTTATTTATTTATTTATTTATTTATTTATTTATGGGACTTGTATGCGCCCATCTCTCAAGACTCGGGTGGCTCACAACTAAAAACAGCAACAACAATAAATAGTTAAGAAAAAATTAAACTAAACAAGCCCCAAGAGAATACAAATACAAAATAAAAGAATAAAAGAATAAAACCACCCCACCCAAGAGGGTCACAACCCGGGTTGGTCAAACAACCAGGTCTTCAAATCATGACGGAAGGTGCGGAGGTCAGGGGCCAGGCGGAGCTCCAAGGGAAGTTGGTTCCAGAGGTCAGGGGCCTCGATAGAATAGGCTTGTCGTCGGGGGACCGGGACCCCAAGGAGTCCTTGCCTATGTGCTCGCACAGGGCAGTTAGTATTCGATGTCGGCAGGAGTCACTCCCTTAAATATTGAGGACCTATGTCATGTAGGACTTTGTATGTTAAAACTAAAACCTTGAATCTCACCCGGAGTGCAACCGGCAACCAATGCAGGCAGCGCAGGAGGGGGGTAACATGGGAGAATTGGGGAACTCCCATCACCAGCCGCGCCGCCGCATTCTGCATTTTGTTGGTAAGAAGGAGCAATAAAGGAAAAACTGTTGGTGAATTTAAACAGTTTGACAGTGATTCTAATTGTCTTGGAGAAGTAGATTCAAGTTCATCAGCCTGAGACTTTTCAAGTCTATTTCTCAATAGATCAGTGGAAGTAGACTTTTTGTTTTATATCATGGAAGTGCTGATAGGGTTCGGTTAGTAATGCAGAGTTAAAAATAATGTTGGAGGAAGGGAGGTCCAAGTGAAGGATAGGTGCACATTAAACAGAATATTAAAATGAAAAGCAAGGCCTCCTGTGGCATAAATAGGATGCTCAGGTAGTCTCTAAATAGCTAATTATCTGTCATATATTTAGCAAGCTCTTTTTTGGTTGCTTGTGTTAGAATATTGAATAAATAATTTGAAGTACATGGTAAAAGAATAGCACGGCCAATTCTAATAGATTGCTTAAATTGCACTAATTAGCTCATTACACTATGAACAATTTATTATTTTTAAATGTCTTGATGCATTAATTTAAGAATATGGAAGGGGGAGTTTATACAAATATGAATGCTGGCTTTCCTAGACACCCATCATTGTTCCTTTGAGATTATTATAACCAAATTTTCCTGTTGCTTATGAATATTGATAACCATTGTTCAGTGTAGAACAGTTTGCTAAGTCGTGCTTTCTTTCCCCAGCTGGTAGAAAAAAGAAAGAAAGAAAACTTGTGGAGAGCTTTGGTTTTCTTGAAAAGAATTCCCATCTAGCGGTTTTATGTGTTTCTTGTATATATCTAAGTGCTCAGGCTGATTTCTACTGCTTCAATATCAACATTCTTTCCTGTAGCACATCTCTTGTAATTTATCCGTGATTTAAGTGGCCTTGGGGAGGCCAGTTTTGTAAAAGGAGAGATGAACAGCCTACAAGTCTAATAAATAAAAAAAGGAAGTTACAGATGGAAGAAAAGAACAAGGGTAGGGAGGTAGTAGATCTGTTTTTTTTAGGTTTAATTCCCAAGAAGTATAAATGCAATATCTGTCTGCAACAGTTTAAAACAGCTGCTACTTTGGGGGGATTTCTTGTTCTTTGAAGCCCTGCTTCAAGCTTCTCTAACATCATGTTTATGCAACTTGCCACATGCCCTCCCTAAAGTGTTTAAAATTGGATAAAACAAACTTTTATAAAAATATATATATTTAAATGACTAGAACAAAACTAATGTAGCTGGTAATCCAGTCAAACATAATTGTCATCATCTGGTTAATTCTTTTTTAGAAATTGCTTTGAACGTTCGAGACCCTCCAGCTAAAATTAACATCATTCCAGAACATAAAATTAAACCAGAATGGAAGTTGCCCGAAGTTGAATATCATTTTGTAACAAGGTTATTACTATTATTAATATTATTATGACTCTTTTTCACAAATTATTTTTCCAGACTGGAATATTAGTGTTAAAAAATTGACAAGGAGACTAAAAAAGAAATGAAATTCTGACATTTACAAATGCTATATGGTAATAGATATTAATTCTGTATGTACTATCAACAGTGTTAAGATGGTTCAACAAAGCCAGATTATTATTAGGTGCCTTTGTGGATGTTACTGCCACAAGCCTGCTGCCCATGTGTGACATGATGGCTTTCTCAGTTTAGAAAAAGCGATGGTAAAATTCTGTATAGAAGCAATAGATTCTCTGCTCATTTATTTCCAATGAATAGAGCTACTGCATGATGAATAACTTTTTACTTTAATTTTATTTGTATGCCATCTATTTCCCATAAGCACTGAGCAGTTAAATATGAGAAGAATTTCCAAAATGCCTCTCAAAAATAATAAACCCACCCATAAAATAAATCCAATGGAGTATCAAAATTAAACCCCTCGTTGCCTGGATCACTTCATTTTGCATCCACTGTAGCCTCTGAAGGCTTTCTAAGACAGAGTCATTACAGTAATCCAAATAGGGTGGACTAAGGAAGAGTCCTCCCAATCCTAAAAAGGAGACAACTGGTGTGTGAGATGTAACTGTACCAAAACTCACCTGCCTACAGTTGCCATTTTTTTACCATAAAGTTTTCAAATATCTCGCAAGCATTCGTGGTTAGGTAGTTTGGGAGAACCAAATTCTCAGGTGATGTCATAGCCCAGCTTTTTGTATTGTTTGAACACCTCCATTTGGTGATTTTCTTGGATAAATAAATTTCTGGAATCTAGTGGATGGCTTTTATCTGTTTGATATCCTAAATTCTGTTGTGCTTTGAATCCCAGATCTGAATTGGATAAGTTGGCACAAAATCAGTTTTGTGACATCATTGGACTTGTACAATATGTTGGAAGGGTCGAGCGCAAGAAGAAAAAAGGTATTTTCAAAGATTATATGTTTGGCTGTAAAAATACATTTAGAATATCAATTAACTTTTTTTTTTGTCTGTATAGGTTGTGTGGATGACTTTTGGACATATCGCTGGGTACATGTTGTTGATGGGACTTCAGAGCAGCCTTTTATAATAGAATTGTTTTCCACATCTCAGCCGGATATATTTGAGCAAATTTACCCAAGTATGTATTCTGTAAATCTCTGTTTAATGTAATTGCTTTCTGTCAAATTTGTTTGGAATTTGAGGAGTCGGAGTATTGGGTAATACTCATGTTTTCTTTGTCACAGTAGAAAGGATGAACTGTAGAGAATTCTTGGATTTCCACTGATTCTAAACTCCATATATTTAGCCAGGAGAAGAGAATATTTGTAGCCTGGGCTTGAACTGAGGGTCCTTGGTGCTCCCCAAGCTTGGTGGGTTTCTTGCAGACATTTCATCACCAAACTAAGTAACATCAGTAGAACACTGCAAGAACTGGTGTGGCGACAGCATATGCCTCCTGTTTCCTTTTTCCTTCCACATTCCATCTGATTGAGAATAAGATAATGTGAAGTAGCTATCAATGCTTATAAGCTTTCATTGTAGTCCATAGCTTTATCTCACAAGAGAAGGTAAAGATTGCATTGCAGTTTACTGCAGAGCATTGTTGTTGATCATAAATTAAAAGATGTGTAAATAAAAAGTAAGAACCACCATATTGGACACACCAAAGGTCTCATTAAGTCCAGCATCTAGTAATCTGCTGCATGCTTTTGGTAATTTTACAGTTTGAGCATGAATGTAATGATCAACGCGTCCCCCATCTCTTCCACATTGCTTCTCCAGGAAGTGTTCTCCATTTGGTGATAAGCTGTTTCTCATAAGGAGTTGATGCAATATTATAAGTTTCAGATTGCAGGTGATAATAGAAGCATTCTCCAAAAATGCTTTGTCTAGTATCTAGGCGATCAGTTGTCTCTACATTTCATCTGGCAGCGTTTTATTTTCCTGTACCCACAGAATGTTTTTCAGTGTCACGTGGCTTCTCTGCAGATGAGATTGTGTCCTATAGTTTACACTGATAGAGGCCAGATAATGCTCTTACCTCTTAATCTGCACTGTATGAGCACCGGGCCAAAGGCAGAAAGGGTTCTGAAAAAAATAATTCAAATGCTGCAGAAAAACCTTAGAAAGTGAGTTGGGTTGACAAGTCATAATAATCAGTTCGCTTTTAATCGTTTGTTTCAAAACTTGCCAGTTAAAAACCTATATGTGTCAACCAATTTCAGTCATGGATAGGCGCCAATCATCTTTGTAAAAATTGATTCGGTTAATTTGATATGATTATTGTATGTAATCGTTTAGTTTTGTTTTAATTGGGATTTACAAAAATGGTTTTAAGGTTTGATTTTTAACTTTTTACGTTTTAACTTGGATGTAACTGTAAGCCACCCAGAGTTACCCTATGGTAAGATGGCCAATACATTTTATAAATAAATAAATAAAAATGGGGAATTGTATGCTATTTTGAATCTGCTTTGATTGGAGTACCTTCTAAGCCAAATAAATAAATGAAGAGGTAATTTGATGCTTCTCCTTCTCTAGTGAACTACTTGGTGTGTACCCAGATGAGAGTGGAACAGAATATTTCTGAGAATGGCTCCTGTGCAGCCTATTTAACAACATCTATGAAAACTCAAATGTTTCTTACAGGTAAAAAACCCCCACATATTTTATAAAAACACCTAGCTTTATCTCCAATCTTAATCTATCAAATCATGTCAGTTGTCTTTCTCCGTATCTCTTTTACGAGTTTCTGTTTCCCATGCTACACTTTTGCAGTACTGTAATTGTGAGGGCTGTAAGCGCTGCCCCCTTTTATTCCTTACATGAGAATCTTGCCAGTTGAGACAGCCCCAAGTGGCTTGATTACTTCCCCTAATTTGGCATCCCACTGATGTTTTCTCAAGAGTGACAGCCTCATGCGTTCTTATTTCATTTCAATATATGCCAATTAGTGTACATTTAAAGTGACAAAGTTTAGATTCGATTCTATATTCTGTTGAATATATCTATTCTCTATTCCTATTCTGTTCCACTTGTTCTGTATTCTCTATTCTATTTGATTCAATTTGATTTTATTCTATATTCGAGTCTAGTCTATTGTCTAGTCTATATTCTATTCTAGCTGCCATGCCTTTTTTTTTGCTTTGTTTTCTCTAACATAGGATGGCATAAAGGCCAGCCATATATAAAAGATCCAAAAGTGAGAAGCTTCATCCAGTGGATGAGAACCCAAGAGGAAGCTTCTTACGTGGACAAAGTTGTCATCGGGGGATACCATCGTTTCCCGCCACTCCCACATACATTTGCAGAATATTGTAAAAATATAAATGGTATGCCAATTTCCTTCTGCAAGCCAGTTTTGAATCGCCTTATTTATAGGTGCTGAGAGTTTGTCATTAGTTAAGGCTGTAGCAAAACGTAACAATTCTTCTTCTTCGTTATCCCCTTCTAAACTTGTTTAACTGGAGTCGTATGTTAGCTCCATGTCAAAAAAAAAAAGCCAGCTGGATGGTGTTTTTAAAGTGACCTATATGGTGTCATCTAATTGAAGATCACCATGCAGATGGAGAATGTCTCTGGTTTATAGTTCAAAATGTCATGATGGAATGACAGTTGTCAACAGGATTGTTTCTTTCTCTCCTCATCCACGTGGCAGGTCATTTGAGATGGTTGGGGGATTACTCCATGATACACAAAAGTGTCCTAAATGTGGTATGAATGAGGGGAACACTGGACCCATCCCACAATAGTGGGCACATCCCATAACAACCTCATTTTATAAAGCTGTCTGTCGCTTTTGTGCCCTTAAAGGAGGCTGATGGATTGTACTCGAGACAGACCATCAGCTGGGTTCCCTCAGTTGTTTGCAAAATGGACTTATTCAGATGGGTGCTGTGCCAGTTTAAAAACAATAAACATGTTACATTCTTTGCCATCTGAATTTTACCTCCCATATTTATTTGGTGCTATTTTCCTTAAAAATTGCATTTCAGAAGAATTAGTTTTGATATCCATCAGTGAAATTGAGAAGGAGATTGACAGTTTGCACTACAGGGAACAGAAGCACATTGCTTTTCAAGGGGTAATTAGTGCTGTAAGATGTGTCAGCTGTAGCAGTACCTCCCAGGATGCCTCAGGAGAATCCCCAATGCAGGTATGGTACTTCAGCATTAATAGCCTAGCACTTAAGACAGTATGAGTATGATTAAAACTGAGATATTCTGTATTTGAATTTAAAGAACCTGTAGTGATGGCTTCCTGTTTTTTCCCTCTTATTTTGAACATGTGTAAAATTAGAAATTATGGTTTAAGCTTTTGTGATCGCCGTGTCCTTTTTAAAAAACTTATCTTGATATAGGTCATAGTTTTCTACATTGTTTGACTAAAGCGTGGAAATAAATTGGAAGGGTGTTTGAGACAGAACTTTATATCTTAGTTAAGTTCCTCTGTGTGTGGTGTTGTTGTTTTTTTCCCCTGCTGAATTGATCCTGATGTTTGTGGTAACGAAACTGAATCTAGCTTAAAAAAAAAAAAGGGAAGCACTAAGTAGTGGACAGTGTGTAAATCTGATTTAAAATTATTTCTGCAGATCGAGAAAAGCTCATCGGTAGGTACTTCTTTGTCGGAACACCAGCAAGTGAGAGAATCAACTTCTAAGCAGAAATCGCCATCTCTGGAGCACCAAACCGTAGCAGCCAGGAGTTGTGCAAAGAGACGGATATCAGCTGAAGAGTAAGGAAATGTTTGCTTTTGAAGTGGAACAGAACCTCTAGTTTCTCTGGCAATTGTGTATTTTACGTTAAGTCCAGTGATGGCAAACCTTTCGGCCTTGGGGTGACAAAAATTTGGAAAACACCTTTCTTGATTCTGTTGTGATGTCACAGACACATCTGAGTCCCTGACAAAAGAGAAACAATCTTCTACTCCCCCTTCCACCCCCATCTAGTAAGCCAACCTGAACAGCAGCACCAAGGCCAGGCCCGAAAAATATTCACCACATTGAAAAGAATAGGATGGAACTTAACGGGTGTATGTGAAGATTTGCATCCATGTAGGAAAAAGGAGAGGCACAGATAAAAGATGGGGAAGGCCTGCCTTATCAGTAGTTAGATAAAAACCATCTGGATGTCCTTGCTCACCACAAATTAGACAAGGAGCTAGCAGTGTGATGCAGCTGCTAAAAAATGTGAATGCTTTTTATTCTGCCTTGGTCAGATCCAACTTGAATTATTGTGTGTGTTTCTCAGTATCGTTCAAAAAAAATGACAGTGATGGAGCCAGTTCAGAGCTGGACTCTCAAGATGACAAGGGCTCTGGAAACCAAGCAGTTATTTAAAAAAAAAAGAAAAGAAAAATGGGTATGTTTAGCCCACAGAAGGGAATGCTAAGGGGAGATAGGACTTGAGTCTCTGTTCCCCCAGAGGGCAGGACCAGAACCATAGATTCAAATTACAGGAGGAACTGCTTGGCCCTCAGCACAAAGTGGTCAGTTCTCCTTTACTGCAGGTCTTGGGATGAAAGCCAGATTGTCATCTTGCCAAAGATGCTCTAGTGCAGGGGTGTTGAACTCGTAGCATCACGAGTATCGGGTGGGCGTGGCCAGTGTGACGCATCCAGCCCGTGGGCCGCGAGTTTGGCACCCCTGCTCTGGTGGTTCCTTCACTCAGCAGGCAGCTGGACTGGATCCCCTCTAATTCAGTGCTGTTTTAATGGTTCCTGTCGAGGGATCCTAGGATGGAGGGTGGGCCAAATTCCAAGCAACATCAGGTGTCCTCTTGCGGAAAGCTAGCACTTCATCTTAACACCCTGTCACTCACTCGTCCCATTGTACAGTGCATTTAAACATTTGTGTCTTAATATCACTCAGCCTCACAGACTAGTAAACAAAAATAAATACAAAACGGAACTAATTGGTAAATAGATGGAAGCATTTTGATTCTCTTTGGAAACATAATTATGTGATCTGAGCTCATGGTAAAAGAAGCTGTTTTATTGTAAAATAATTGACGCCTCCGAAGAAACTTGACGCTTGTTAACTATATTTTTAAGGACCACGGATCACCCTCCTGCGTCTTCTCAGCATTCATATTTGACAAGGTCAACAAGCAAAAGAAGGTAAGCGGCCAATTCTTCATAATTTCATTGCGTTTTTTTTTAAGTGGTGATTTATTTCATTTTACTGTCTAGCAATTTTGATTTTTTTTTTTTGCAAAACTGCCGTGTATTTTTGTACCACTCATAATGTGGGAAAGGAACTGAACCCCATTGTAACCTCATCTACACCTCCTAGATGGCTGGGGAAAAGGAATATGGTCTGTGCATTGAGGCAAATGGCGCTGGAATGTGAAAGTCTTCTATCCATGCTGTTTTACTCTGTTGGCTTCCTTTAAAATGAGAATGTTTTTAAATTGTAAGGAGTAAGTGTGCTTTCACTCTACATATTTTGCTCAGTCACTGAGCTTCTGCCTTCAAGGGGAGCATAAGTGTTGCAAATGGACACTAACTTAGGTCAGACATCAGGTTGCACATATGTAAAGGCTGGAGTTCTGTGATGTTGTCATCATGACTCTTACCATTTCTGTCCTGTTCTAATCGGCAGTAGATGCTGGTGCTTCCCTCTACTTTCCTCAGTAGCTATTAGTGACTCTCCTGAGATCTGGTTTCACCCAGCCAGACTTCTAACAATAGCTTTGGAGCAGGGGGAAGAGCAGGAAAATTATATGGGAAGGATGGGGAATTCCCTTTCCTGAGTGTTTATCACATACGCAAACATACCAGCTGTATCATATTTTCTTTTCGACCCATAACATGTGATTAGTTACCTTGAGGTTCTACGAATTAAAAATCGTGATTATGGATTTTGCTGCTCTCAGTGACCATCTGCTTGGATTTTTGAAGGTTGCCCAATTTTTCGCAAGATAATTCCGATGCCAGTGAAGACAATGCAGAAGTGATGGAAACAGCACAGACGCACGAATGTATGTACTTTGCCTCTGAAGGTTATATGAGTAACAGCTTTTTATCTTCCAGTAAGCAAGTAGTAATAATATGCTGCCTCCGTTTCTGATGTTATGGTTCATATGTTAATATATGTGGTTTTTACATGGTTGCCTAGGTAAAGTTTTATTTTTCCTGTGTTGCTTAGCTCCTTGGTGCTTATTGGAGGACAAGCAGTAAAGACATAGCCTAGAATAGGTCAGCCTTGCTTTTTAAAAAAATTTAGATTGATTTCTTCTTATGAGGTGCGATGATTGTACTTCCTTATAAATGTAGCAATGTGATTTAGGACAGGAGTCCTCAACCCCTGGTCCATGGAACAGTGCCATGGACCGCAGTCCACGCAAAAAAGCGAAGCCCCATCTGCAGGATGCAGGCAGCACATGAAACCACGCCCCTTCCGGTCCGTGGAAATATCCTCTCCACGGAACTGGTACCTGGTCCTTGAAAGGTTAGGGGGCCCTCATTTAGAATGCATCCTGTAGATCAGGGGTGTCAAATTCGCGGTGTCATCACTAAACCGGGCGTGGTCAGTGCATGCCACATCCAGCCCATGGGCCGGGAGTTTGACACCCCTGTTGTAGATCCTTACTGGTTATTTTGCCATATTTTATTCTGGTATGCAGATCTAGTATACAAAACAGCTAAATTAAGCTGTAGAGGGTTTTTTTTTTAGTCAATGATTCCTAGGGATCAGGAGGAGAACTCCGATGCCCTGACAATTGGTATTGCCCAACAATTGAAGTTTGCTGCAGTGATGCTAATGTTCATCTTGAATGGATGTATTGCATCCAAATTGCATTGAAAGAGACGCGTAATCCAGTTGTTTTAGACTTGCATTGAGATCATTAATGCAGCTTTTTGCATTATTCACTTTCATTCATTTCATGAATGCAGCATTTTGGATCACATTATCTCATGGCCTTTGCCGTTTGGAATTAATTCTATTATAACAAATTAAAGATGAATGAGAGGCTGAATAAAAATAATCTAAAGTAGAATAGACAACATATTAATCATTCAATTAACCATAAAATAATGTGTTTTCCTAGTCATAAAAAAACATCTGTTAATACAATTGTAATATGTACTTTAGTCTTTAATAATGACCTGTCCTATTAGCAGCTAGATTTCTGTCAGGAACTATTAAGCAACTTTTTTATGGAAGGACTATATCATAAAATAAAAGTTAATTTGTGCTACATTTATCTATTACATTAATACTTCTTCTGGTTATAATTATCATTTGTGCTTATCTCTTTTTAGTCTTTGGACTAACACTATATATCAGTTGCCATAGAATATAAAAATATTGAATTTATTACAAAGCTAGAAAGGTTACTCACTCAAGCAGATCGCAGTTGGATTGGCATATATTCTTAGATTGGGGTGAGCAACATTTTCCAAGCGGAGGGCTCCAGTTAAATTTTAGAACACCTGTGACTGCATTTTAAAAAAGGTGGTGTAAGAACAAAAACTAAATTTGAATTAATCTAGTGAAAAATTAAATATAGTTAATAACGGCTTCCAATGATTTCCCTGTGGGAAGAAGCAAAAAACAAACTAACTATAATTAGGTAACAGATCTTCGAGGTTGTATAGTTGTAATTTAAAATAGCTTATATATTATGCCCGTTATAGAAAAATGGGCAGTCATATCAATCAAATCAGTGAATAAATCCTGCATGCCATGGAAGAATTTAAGGGCTTTAAAAAAAGTCACAATTAGTTATTAAAAAAGTCGGTGTAAAAATGCTGTTTCTAGTGGTGCAACTGAGGGATCAGCTCAAGATGATAATCCCATGTAACATTGATTGGGTTTTTATTTTTGGTTTTTTGGCCTTCCGCTTGTTTATATGAAACTTGATCAAAGCTGATGATGCAAGATCCAATCTGGGTCGGTCAACGGCACCAGAGGTGGCTGGGAAAAGGGCCCCTTGTCAGTCAACAGGAGTGCTGATTTACCACCAGCTTAATAAGAACCGAAACAACAACCAATCGCCGGCCATCAACACACCCATCAACCAACAGGAAGGTGCCATATAAATACGAAACATAGAACAGCCCAAAGCACATATTCTGGTAGAGAGATGTTCCCCAAGGGTGGGCTCCAGGACGAGTCCGAAAGTTCGGAAGACTAAACCTCTGGTCCCGGCGACTGACCAACATTGGATCACACAACACGATCCTGAGACACATACAGTTGCCTTCATTCGTGAAAGCTGATTATTTTTAGTTCACAGCTCTGGACAGATGATGGGTGGTTAGCTTTTCTATCAGCCTGGAGCCTTGTCTTAGCTCTAGAATATACATCAGCTTCAGAAGTCTTCAGGAGCTCCTCTTAGATAGGCTGAAGAAGCTCATCTGATTTGCTGTTTTGAATGCCTTTCCTGGTCAAGCAGCCCTTCGGAGCTGCGGTGCTCGAAGATATTTGAAATCTTCTGCATTACAGATTACTTTCTTTATATTAGCAGGTGGCAAAAAAATAGCCGACACATCTGAAAGAGTTCACCCAGAAAGGATGTGCCCCAATTCCTGGGAAAGTGTTCTCTGGACCCTCCTAAAAAACAACTTAGCACAGCACTTGAACTTCAGCAAGATTTTCCCAGAAAGTTTCCCTTGTAAATTTAATTACGCTCACAAAGAAGTCCTGTTGAAACAGTACAATCTTCAAGCAGCCAAATTCCAGCCAGAAAAATGCCTGGCGAGTGAAGAAATGAGTCACTTTGAAAATGCCTGCCCTCTTGAATACTATCAAGTGGCTATTCTTGGTAAGTAACTACTAACGTCAACACTTAGAAAATTGAACATTTGTGGAGCTTTGTCTTAACAAGAAAAAGTGCTACAAGGCGCACGATTCATGTTTGCTGCTCTGAAGGAATGGGACTTTTTTTTTTTAGAGCAACTGGAAAGAAGGTTGGTAGATCCCAAAGAACCTTCTTCTATAATACATTATTCTTGAAACTAGGGAATTTCAGGAGTAAGCCAAAATTTGCATAGTGCTAAAAAGGAAAAGATGCCTAGATTTGTGGCACCCCACTGGATCTGCCCCATGCTGTAGGTGGAGAACATGGAATATTACTGGTTTAGCATTGGTATGGTTCGATTTAGAAGTAGGACAATAGAAGCAGCTCAAAATGTAGTAGTCTGAAAGAAAGGCGGATAATGGGGGGGAAACCCCATGGGTGAATTGTGTGTGTTTAATAGGGTTATGCTCATATTTCGAAACATAACTCAGACTGGCTATCTGTTTAAAGTACGTGATTTCCTTTTGAATTAAACATTGGAGAAATGAACCCCAAAACAAACCATTTAGGAATGCAGGTGTTTTCCTAAATTCTTTCAAAAAGGAAAGATTGGACAGGCAATTGTCTGCAGCTTTGGGAAATGAAGCATGAGACTTTGACCCTTGGACTTAAAGCTTTGTTTGATGACCAAGATTCTTGAAGATGGTTTTTATAGTTCATTAACCCAGCCTTTTGGCATTAACGAAAGTTAACGTATCTCTTGAACAGGCGTAAATCATGATATAGCTATAGAGGTTGCCCTCCCGAGTGACTCTTACTTATTTCAAGTCAAAGAGGCATCACAAAAGGCAGCACCTACTACACCTTGCCAGGAGACAATTAACCAAGAAGGACTTTCACTTCCAGGTAGGATCTTCCAGATAACAATGATTTGCCTATGGGTGTTGTCCCTTGCCTAAAGATAAGCAATTGCAAATGGTCTTAAGAACCTGATAGCTCAGTTCATAATAATCTCCATTGCAGAGCTGTCTTTCAACCAGTTTTATTTAGAGCCAGACTGAGGGTTTTGCTGACAAATCCTAGCCTTAAAAATCATTTAAATCTAGATACACCAATCTGTTTTCTTCTGAAGAGGGAGCAGCACTATTACCCAGTAATGATACTTTTGAAACTCTCCCCTCCTTTTTTTTAATCCTGTTTTTCAAAATACTTATCTTGGCAGCTGTAATGAATTTAAAGAAGAGGACCACATGTTTAAACAAATATATTTTCACTGCAGGTGGTTTGCCTTCAGTGGCTTTGAATTTATAACTCAAAGAGTGTGGGTTGCTTGCAAATTATCCTCTTCAAATTACCAATGCCAACTTTCTCTCTGCTATATTAAGAAGTTCCATCTTCCAGATAATGGAAGATCAAGAAAGAGATCTTTATGGGGTCACAGTCACTTTGTTTCTATAGATGTTTATATTGGGAAACAGGGAGCTATAAAAAAAATCTGCCGAGAGTAACTCATCCAAATTCTGGAAAAGGGAAGAACTTGCCATGCTCTTTCAAAATAAAAACAGTGGATTTTACTATTGGAGTGGGTCGTTTCATGACTCACTATTTAACTTCAGGGATTGTAAATCATGGCATTACCCTCTTTTTAATTCTTGCCACTTACGGGTTTTGTTTAAAATCAAAACGGCTGCCGTTCTCGCTATCACAGGGTTTGAAAAATACCCTGGAGCTACAATTGCTTTGCATATTAGGCCAGGTTTTTCCCTATGTTGTAATTGGCTTGCCACATTATTGGGGATGGAATTATCTTCCTTTCTTGTTCACAGCCATTCTGGAATTAATCTTAGGTAACTGATGAATGGGTAACTGCTTTTCCCGAATGTGTAACATGTCCATTATCTGTTTGCATACTAGATGATTTAAAGGCCACTGCCCTGGAGAATCAACGGATCATCTGTATTCTGGATGTTTGTTCTCTGGATAACAACAAAACTGAAGTCTTTCTTAGGAAAATATATAAGATAACAGAAGTTGATGTAGTCAACCAAACATAGTTCATGGTTTGATGTAAATGTAAACTGAGAAGAGGATTAAACTTGCAAGAGAATGTTTTTCTCCTGCTATTCTATCCTTAGTTTGGATATTTAGCAGTGGTTAAGGAATGCTTCTGTTTCTTTTGTACTTGAATTTTATAGAAGTGTTTTGACAGATACTTGCCTCTCAAATCAGGGTTTTTTGGCAACAAGTACTGCACAGCATATTGCTTTCTTAACCTTCGTTTAAGTTTAAAGTAGCAAAAGATAAGCCACCCATGCACCCGATAGTCAGACCCTGTCCTGTGATACTGAAAAGGAAGACTGGCTCTTTTGCTGCTTATCTCTGCTTTCTAGGTGACTGAATGTGATCTGATTATGAAAAGTTTGTCGCGGGCAGCGAACATCTTTAGTTAGGGTAGGGCGGTCAGGAGCACAATTGCCTCCCTCAAAAGTTGCCTCATTCAGTTGCCTTTCATCGACAGTCTGCAGAAGGCTTGGATGTAGGACGAAGGAAAGCAACCAGGGCAGCATTTTGAGCTTGTTGGTGGAGCCTGCACAAATGCTACAGTGCGGAGGGATGTCATTGCCATAATCAAGCCCTTAGATTTGCCGTGTCAACTTTGGATCGTGATTACCTTGCCAGGTGATCATTATATGGTTTGTGGCCCCTTCCGCAGATGATGAGCTGGGGGAGGCAAAACACTCCAATCAGAAGTCGTAATTTTGGGTTTTGTTATAGAATGGAAGTGTAGTAGAACTGCATTGGGTGCACAAGTACCAGTCTAGTGCAGACGGGTAAAATCTGATCATGTGGTTTGAGAGTGGGCATAGTACAGCTGCAGCCCAGTCACCCAGAAAAGGGAAGTCGAATGTGTGTGTGTGTTTGTATTCAGTCTTGGAAAAAGTGAGTGTGCCTTTTAGTGTGACTTGGAAGACACGAGCGGTCCTTTTTTTTTTGCATATTGTGTTGCACTGTTGCTTTGATGTTGTAGTTTATTGGCAGGGCTGCGAGAAACTGCTGGGTTTGCCCTGAAAACCGTCTCTCTCTCTCTCTCGCTGTTGTCTTTCCTGCCCCAGACTATGCCAGTAATTCCAGCCACCCCTTTTCTATCAAGAAATGTGAGGTTTGACAAATGCCCTGCTTGGTCCTTTTGGTGCCAAAATCCTTTCCTTTTTTCAGGATTTGAATGTTTTTTTTATAACAATTACAATGTTCTGCAGTTTGCTTCTGTTTGAATATATTGATTTTAAGATGTTGTCTGAAAAATTTTATACGGGAAAAAAAGAATAAAAATGTGTCAAGTATGTAATTGTATATAGTGCCAGAAGAGTACTTATGTGTTCATGCATTGCTTCCAGTTGGAATAAATGCATTTATATAACCATCTTGGTTCAAATAGTTCTTCTGACTCCCACTACTATTTCACAATAATGATGAGTAGCGGAGGGAAGAGGATTTGCCAAAGATGTTGATGGTTACGACCAGTGTTGGAAAATTAGGTTGCAAAAGATTGATAGAGCCAGCATGTTATTTCAGTGTTCAAACTCGGGTTACAAAAAAAAAAATGTAGCGAACCCTAGACCACCTAAAATCAACGAGGTACGTTCAAACTGTATGTATTTTTATAACATTCATTTGAAGCGAGGTTTCGCTTAAAAAGTGCTTTCAAATAAAAGTGATGTTACACATTAACAAAGGTTTGAATTTTTTTTTAAAAAAAAAAGCTTATTTAACACAGATGAATCTGTTGGCTTCTTAAAGTGTCTCCAAAGCATTTGCACAAGACTATAACATTGGAGGTGTAGTCGCATCAGGCTAGGAACCGGAGACTGGGAATTCTAGTCCTGCACAAATGCTGGGTGAGCTTAGGCCAAGCCACACCTTTTTGGTTCTAGGAAGGAGGTAAGGGCAAACCACTTCCAAAATCTTGCCAACAGGACTGCAAGGACCAGTCCAGGCAGTCACTAGAAGTCAACAATGACTTGAAGGTAAATAAACGTAGATGAATTCTACCGGAAGAGTTATGATTGGCTATTTCCCCTCAAATTCCCTCGTGTTTATTTAGATGGCAACATGTCCCCTTGCAGAGAAAGCACCTTACTCTTTTTCCTAAATGGAGCCTGTCTCACCTGTATCTGCGTGTGTAGGGAAGGGCGCTCAAAACGTCTGTGGAGCCCTTTCAGCCGGCATGTCTGTTTAAAAGCAGTTGTGTGGAAACAACAGAAGTTGCGCGTGGTAGGGTTGAGAATTAGCTGCCTGAGTTCCTGCCCTGGGGCTCCGGCATCAGGTCGTTTTATTCCTCTGAGATAAGCAAAGTGAGAACTGAGCTGACGCAACGTGCAAGATCTAATGACCAGGGAGGAGCAGTGTTGCTTACCTGCCGAAGGATTGTAATTTCAGATTAAACGCAGAGGAGAAGCAGGAAGCTCTTGGCAATCGAATGCTTTTCGAGGCGTTTCGGGATCTTAATTTTTGAAGCCCCCGAGCGATGAAGGGCGGGCGGAAACCCAGCCCTGCACGCTTGCTGATTCTCGCCGGCCTCTTCAGCGCCGTCCGGGCTCTCCCCATCAAAGCAAACGTGAGTTTGGTCTACTTTAACGCTTTCAACCAGTCCTCGACAAACCACAGGTGCGAATGCGGCATGTTCGGCGTGCATTCTCCCGTGGCGGAGGCCCGCGGGCTGGTGGTGCTCTCCAATTCTTCCAGACTCCAAGCCTGCACGTGGGACACGCATTTCACCCCCGCAGTGTCGCCCTGGATCGCCCTCGTCGCGAGAGGCAACTGCACCTTCACGGAGAAGATTAAGCGGGCAGCGAAACTGGGCGCGTCGGCCGTGGTCATCTATAACTACGCAAAGCATGGCAACAATACAGTCCACATGGCACACCCTGGTAAGTGTTAACCGTTGGGCCTGGGTGCTTTTTAATAGTCCTCATATATGAAAAACCATGTGAGGGTTTTTGTCTTTTGCGAGTGGATTTTGACCTTTGAATCTCGACTTCGAGGCAGAATTCTGCGAGAAGCTTCTGGGTGGTACTGTCTGTCTGTCTCTCTCTGTGTGTGTGTGTGTGTGTAGGGAGAGGGGCAGGCTGTATAACCTTATCCTCTTCTGCTTTGGGGATAATTTCTAGTATTATCAGACTAGAATAGAATTACAGGCATCCTGTGTTTGTTCATCATTTGGTTTTATTATGCCAGCCTGAACGCTAATTGGGGGAAGGTTTTTTTTACACTCGGTGGGATTTGCATCCAAAAAATAAACAGGCGATTAAAAAAACCCACAGAAGATTGCCTGTGAGAGTCTTTTAGGTGAGACGGGCAGTTAGAAATTTAAATAAAAAAATAAATAAATGATAGGGCTTTGGTTGAAAAAATCAGTGATGAAACTCAATGGGCTTATTTATTAGTAGAGTTGCAGCGTACTGAAATAATGGGTTAGTGTGTGTGTGCCCGTTTTCCCTTGCTACCTTTCAAAAGTCTGGTTGAAGGTGATGCCCAAGGAGGAGCATGCAAAGATGAATAAAAAAAAACCTCAGATAAGGCACATAAATGTGCATTCACAGAAGGAACTAACAAGGACTGAATAAGCAGTTTGCCATCTGGTTTCTCCGGCAATTCCTGTATCACAAAAGAGGTAGCATGCTTTTGAATTTTCTTTATAAACGCCATTAGTGCAAAGCTATGCGCTTCCTTTATCCAATGTGTAGGGAACTGCACCCAGTGCTAACAGCAGCCATCTTTGTTTTCTGGTGACTTGACTCCCCTAAGTACATCGTAAGTTTCCCCTGCCCTCCCTCCTTCCCTCCCTCTCTATTTCTTCATAAGCCAAGCCAAAGGAAAAACTGCACCACTGATGTATCTCTGGCTGATATGCATTGCGTCGATGGAGGGTTTTGACTGGGCGGCTGTTTAGCAGAAGCATAATTTAATCATTTCCACTGCTGAAGCAGAGTAAAAGTTGGAAAGAGGATGAAATGAGGAATGGGCTTTGAGATGAATAGACCAAGACCCTTGTTCTAACGATGAGCAGCCTTCTATTTTGAGCATACACTTGGAAGGATGCAGTGTTTTGTTGTTTTAAAATATCTGGTCCACATATCTGAGGCGCATAAAGAACTGGCTTAACTAAGGGCCCATGGCATGCACATAGATGTTCTGTAATAGGGTATCTACCCTGAAAAGTTATCCAATAATTAAAATCGCCAATTCTCTCCCAAGAGAAGCAAGTACCCCTGGAGTTTTGGTATCCCAGTGAATTTCCTTGGTGGTCTTTCTGGAAGGAGGTGGGGGGGTGTACAAATATTTCTGCTAAATTCTGCGATCAAATGCAGAAGACCAAAATGGCAGACAGGAATGCTTTTGGGGCCATTTTTCCTTTTGGTGGTAGTAGCAGATAACCTGCCTGGCCTTCTGTCTCAGTTTCTGCCTGATTTAGTGACCTGAAGTTAATCATTGACACGTGAACAGCTTTCAATTCCCCTTGTGGTTTTGCTGAATGCAGAACTTTAAAGTAAGAATCCAGGGGTTCTGGTGTGAAGAGATGCTTTTGTTTTGAATGAACCCAATAAGTCTTGAAGACATTTGGAAGATAGAAGATAGAATTCTTTTATTGGCCAAGTGTGATTGGACACACGAGGAATTTGTCTTGGTGCAAATGCTCTCAGTGTACATAAAAGAAAAGAGACATTTGTCAAGAGTCAAGAATCATAAAGTACAACACTTAATGATAGTCATAGGGCACAATAAGCAATCAAATCATACTAGGAAATTTAATCCCATGCCTGAACTTTGGTCTATGATTTTGGTTCCTATGTGATATTTCCCCACCTTATATTCTAGGGAGAGTGCGTGGCAGTTTGTGAGAGTCTAAAATCTGAGTCTGCACATTTGATTAATCTTTTGCAAATGGGATCTCATTTCATCTGAGGCATGGGGTATCTGAAACCTGGTCTAAAGTGCGATGAGTCAGATAGAAAGGGAAGTGACAGGGTGGTTGGGTGGATTACGTAGGAGATTACAAGTATTTTAACAATCGTAATGTGTGGAAAACCCATTGTGTTTGTTGAATTCTTCTGAGATGGCTTGTAACCTTTTACCTTCAGCAACCTCTTGCTCCGTTGGGCTAGTCAAATTTCACTAACCCAAACAGCTCAAACAGGTCATCCTCGACCTATAACCACAAGGGCGCCCAGAATTGATGTTGCTATGCGAGACATTTGTTAAGTGAGTTTTGCCCCGTTTTACGACTTTTCTCACCACATTTGTTAAGTTAGTCGCACGGTCGTTAAGTGAATCTGGCTTTCCTGTTGACTTTGCTGGTCAAAAGGTCACAAAAGGAGATCATGTGACACCCCCCCCGGGGACACTATAATCGTCATAAAGGTGCGCCAATTGCCAAGCATCCGAATGTAAATCACGTGACCTTGGGGATGCTGCAACAGTCATAGGTGTGAAAAATGGTCCTAAGTCACTTTTTTCAGGGCCGCTGTAACTTCAGACGGTCACTAAACGAACTGTACTTTGTAAACTCTAGAAGGTCGAACACTGAGGTTCTTCTTTTGTCCTTCGTTTCGAGTCCTGATGTCAAACCTCTATCCATTGATTGTTTTGCACATATTAGTTCCATGTGGAATTCAGAGAGCCACGGCTGGCAGATTGTGATATGAATCTCATTGGAGGACGAAATATGAAAAAAAATCCAGTTTTCAGAGGTCTGTGATGGGGCTGTTGGTAAAAGTGAGAGTTAAATAGACCCCTCGTTTAGGGAGTTCCCATGTAAGCAGCATCATTCTTCTGGGGTTGCTAATGAGAATCTCATTTCAGGTTGAGTTCTGTAGGCAAATTCAGTCCTGCCACCCAGGGCCTAGGAAAGTGCAGCTTCCACACCGGGCACGGTTCGCAGCTTATTAATAACACCTTTGAGTGGCTTGAGCTGTAAGATGTAGATAACAGCCAAGTGTGTCCCGTTGTTCTGTTGTTGTTTTTTTAATAGGTTCTCCCTAGGAATCAATTTGCTTTTATTGATCAGTCTATTGATCTTGTTGGGCGAGTGGTTCAGTCTCCTGACTGCCTGGATTAATTCCATCAGTTGAGCATCTCTTTGTCAAATAGGTCAAAGCAAATGCATAGAGTAAAACCTATGGAAAATTGATTTGGGGGGATGCATTCTGGGTAGAATCTGGAAGCGCGTGCATATAGTATCCATGGTGATCTGTAGGTCTTCTGTAAAACGTTGTTTGTGTGTCCGTGATGGCTTTCACCGTGATGCCAAGGAGGTGGATTTTATCTGTAAATAGGGGCGCACACATGACTTCGCTGGATGCCGGTATCTTCAGGGCTGGCCTAAACAATGCTTTCTCAATTTTTAAATCCTGAATTCCTTCCTTTAATCGAGATTCCCTGATGACACTCTCATCAATGAGATCCATGGGAAGAGAACCATCAGATTCCATCAAGACCTCAATCACTTCCATCCACCATCAACCTTAGCTTTCCTATCCATAGCACAAGTCAATTCCCTCAATGTCATGATAACACTGCCCAATGGACACATAAACACCACATTATTCAGGAAGCCTACAAAGAATAAATGGACCTTAATTTTTAAGCTCAGTCTCAAAACAATCAGGACAGAGAAATATCGGCATGCTAATCTTCCCAAGGCACTCCTATCACGGATTTTAAAGAAGCTGTTTTGGAACGACAAAATAATCTGGTTTATGGATCCCAATTTGAACCCTGTTTCAATTCTGTCATTTCAAGCATCTGAGGACGCAAGCTGCAACTCATAAAAACCAAATGCCTTTTACTAAAACTGGTTGGTTGGAAAAGGGGGCTACTAAACCTCCTCCTGATTTTCCTCTGCTTGTGTGTCCAGGTTTGTGCTGGTCTCTGGTTGTAATAAAGATCTGATTTGATATATATCCAGTTTAGCACAGGCAATCATCACACAGTGCATTTGTGAATACGGTATAAACTGCCTTACTGCTTGTGACCGGAATGCTCTGGAAAATCAGACATGTCAAGCATAAAGAAAACTAGTTTTTGATCAGGAGGGATTCTGTAACCAATTCATTCTGAGAATCTGCCCCATGTCTTCGGAAATGATAGAGACATTAAAAGAGAGAACAGAAGCCTGTTGTAAATTCACTGGGTTTATAGTAGAAACAAACTTAATGGAACCATAGAAATCCAAGGCACAGTCCTTTATCTATCTTGGAACAATAGTGCCCCCAGCTGGCCAGCTTTTAATTGTGCACACCAAGCCAAATGCCCACATTCCAAAAATCTCCTGCCTGCAATCACACAAATTAGCTCCCTACTAGTAACTGCCTTGTTCTTTTTCAATCTCATGTGTTATTCAGCAAATGACAAGAGAATCGAGGAAGCAATTTGCTTCCTTAGTTTTTCTTCCATTCTTTGCACTTTCAGTTCTGTGTTTTTTTTCTGGTTCTCTTTTTCAGTTCCTAGCTATTCTATTAACGTTCTTGCCCATCTGCTTGCAGCCTCTGGCTTGCTATTATACCTGAATAGGAATATTTCTTAGGGTGCCAGCCATTGTAAAATGTAATGGTCATACAAATCGCACACCAGAGCAACAAGGGAATAAAGAATGTTTATTTTAGCCGATTCAAGGAACTGGATGCTGGAGTAATAAAATAGCTGAGTGGTACCAAAACACCCACAACTGGTACAAAAGGACTCGGGAAGCATCTTTTCATCCCAAGTTGCTAGATGCAAAAAAGTTTGAAGTGTCATCCCTGGAATACAACAAGCAAATTGTGAGTGTGGTGTTTAGTTGTTGTTGTTTAGTTGTTGTTCCTCGTTAGAGCAAATTCACAATATGGGTAGTCCTCAACCTATGATCATAATTGAGCCCCCAAACAGATGTTGCTAAGTGAGAAATTAGTGAAGCAAGTTTGGCCAAATTTTACGACTTTCCTCGCCGCGTTCCGTTAAGCAAGTCACGGCAGCTGTTAAATTAGGAACACGGTTGTTAAGTGAATCTGGTTTCCCCATTGACTTTGCTTGTCAGGTCACCAAAAAGAAAAAGGGCTCACATAACCCTAGGACACTGTGACCGTCATAAATGTGAGTCAGTTGCCAAGCATCCGAATGTAAATCATGTGTCCATGGGTGATGCTAAAACAGTCCTAAGTCCCTTTTTCCCCAGTGCCTTTGTCACTAAATGAACCGTTGCAAGTCGAGGACTGTCTGTAGAACAACTGCAGCAAGAAAGCAAAAGTTAACTTCACAACCGTCTCACTCAGCAGCAGAAATTTCCACCTCAGTTGTGCTTGTAAGCCAAGGTTTTGCCTGTATTCGTTCTATTAATCATGTTCTAGGTTTTCAAATAGAAATTAATGTTTAATGTTTCCTGAATAATGCACTCTGGCCTGGTGCTTGTGGACCATCGTCACAGATCACCTGACATTGCACACTGCTAACTCCCCATGTTCCGCGTTCCAAAGTGCAGCTTGATTCCAGGTAAACAAAACATTTTTAGCCATGTCAGTCAGAATCACCCTGGCTTCCTATCAGTCGTGCAACACCATCGAATGTATCGGAAAATGCACCATATAAAAAACAGTTATCCAGGACCTAACTGACCAAATCTTAAATAGGGTGAGACCTGGTTAAGTATTTAGTTGAGAAGCCACCAGAAACTTCCAGAACAGTGCACACCAAATGGGGAAGCTACAGATACATATCAGAAGGTGGCAACGACGCAGTTTTTGTATTGCCAAGAAAACTAGGTGGATAATCTTCGTGTGTGTGTGTGTGTGTGTGTAGTCAGTATCTCAGCTCAGTTCTTTCTTCACCTTCCAGCCTTCCATAAAGCCTTAGCTCCAAGCAAGAATGACTCATTAGCCATTGGATTAAGAGCATAAATATTAAGAATTTCATACTTTGATCTAATGAACAGCCTTGCTGTTTCCCATTTTCATTGAAACAGCTCTTATTGGGTGGACCTCAAGGTGTGCCATGTCTATATTCGTTGTTTGTATAACCCAACTTTGACCTGTCTAGACACATTTTCCCTGTTCACAGTTTTATCAGTAGCTTGATGCTTCTGAGCTAGGTTTTGGATCACATTGTTGGAAGAAATACCCTTCTGGGTTCAGTTCCAAGTGGGGAAAAAGACACTGGAAACATGGAGGCTGTTTGGAAGGTTTAATGGAGGACAGAACCACATGGCCTGGAGCTCCAAAGAAGGATGATCTCATGCTGCAAGGTGAAGGAAAAGAGAAGGAAGAAGAAGGCTGAGGTGCTGCAAGTGCCTGGGTTTTATAACCTTCGTTGGGAATTTGAACTGGAGCTTGTTTCTAATTGGTTGTCAGACTCCCCTGGGGCCATGCGAGGACAAATCTGTAGGCTGTCCTGAGTTCCAGGCTTGGCTGAGCCTTGCTGGATGATGATGCACTGAAAAGGGCTTTTGGCAATTGCTATAGCTTTACTTGGAGATCTTTGCTATGTAAAGTATTCTGGCCCAAGCCTTAATGGCCCACCCATTAACAAAGGTGGGGCTGAGTTTCTGCTTCTGAGGTGAGTTTCTGCTCTTGAGTTTCTATTCTTTTTAGGGGAAATATTCTGCCTTTTTAATATTTCCTAGGATATTTCAATTTTCTAGGAGAGGTGTGGGTACCATCTTCCTACAACATGAAAAACCCCAGATCTCCAAACTTGTGTAATCAGCCTCCTTAAAGAAGGAAGGGAAATTCCTTTTTCTGATTCATTCCCAGCAAATAGAAAGTCAGACAAATTCTAGGAAAGACCCTACTGAATGATATAACACTATTTCTGCCTGAACATGACTGGGCACTTTCCTTTCCATTATTTTCTTCTGGTGTACGAAGAATCTGATGATAATTGTTGCCTATTTGCGTGCAGTGCTACTGCGGTTTAACTTTCACCCTGGGTAGAATTGATTCTTTGTTCCTTCCCTGAGAGATTGACAGTGCAAAGTTTGAGAAAGGAACAGAAGAAAGGGAGAAAAAAAAACAGGATAAAACAAAGGTTGGAGGGAGGTAAGGATGCCAAGTTCATCTCATGAATAGCTTCCCATATGACACTAAGCTGTGTTTTGTTGAATCAAGTCTGGAGCATGTCAGAGACATACGGTTGACATAAGATCAAACCAAGCCATTTGTCCTTTTGACATGATACTTGAACTCCTATGTGTGATTTCCCAAGACTTCAGCTCCATCTTAAATAGATTGAGGTGGTATGTTTTGAGATTATCCAGTTTATTTGGGGCTGGGAGAAAGAGGTTTAAATCTGGGACTTTCACCATGAAATGTTTAATGTATTGCTCCATACCGATTGCTCTCAGCTGACATTAGTGAGTAAACGACAAGGTTGAAATCCAGCTTGGAAACCCCCCATGAACCCAAAAACCCTGCCTGAAATGGATGAAAAATTTTGTCATCTTTTATCCTGTCTTCTCGTTCGCTTCCTCTGTAGCTCACAAAATGCTGTTTTGTCTGCAGAGGGAAGAAGACTGGAACCATTAATATTCACCTAATACTAATTTTTTCCTCCCAGCTAATTCATTATTTGAAAAGCACATTTTTATTACCTAGCTAATAGGGTCCGACATTGTTCGTCTCTACCCTGCCCAAGGAAAATTACACAGATCAAAATCTTTATTTAACTTCTTGAAAAGTCAAACAAATCCAGAGCAAACTCTCCCAGGCGAGGGTTCTTGAGATGTGAAATCTCTGGGAGTTGTTTTTAGGACACCGAGACCTTGTGTTTATTGGGGGGACCCTGCTTCTCATTATGTTTTTAATGTATTTGATGTGGTTTTTCATTCATTCTTGAGGGGAATTTATGCATTTTACAGAGGTGACGTTTTGGTTTTCAGCATTTCAGGATCTGGAAAATTAAGTCGTCGTTTTTTTCCCACTGTCCCATTATTATTACTATTACATTGTTATGGTAGCTATGATTGCACCAAATTTACAGGTTACTGGCTTGCATTGTAAAAGGCGAAGCCTTTGCTGTGTGTTGCAGAATTTCTTGTATCGGATAAGTTAATGAATGGAAACTAGAAATAAACTGTCAGGAGCTTCCTTGTTACCATTTCTTGGAAAAGGAATGGATTTGTTAAAAGAGTGAATCAAACTTTCCATAGCCCAGCATCTTCCAGATGTCCTAAATCTACAGCTCCCATCAGTTATAATCTTCTGAGTAGGTAACCTGACCACATCTGGAGCAGGCCAGCTTGAGAGCTGTTGATCTAGACCAGTGGCAACTGTGGCATCTTTTAAGAGATGTGAATTTCAACTCCCAGAATCCATACTGGCCTGGATAGCTATGTACATATAGCACAATAGGTACTTTATTAGTAGCAACACAGTGTACTTTCTTGAACGAGGCAGAAGATGAGTCCCAGCAAGCTGCCTTCCATCTGGTTCTTGTCCAGGTTTGCTCATTTCAGCAAGGTGGAGCTTGTTTACCCAAGTTCTTATCTTCTCCAACCCTACTTGAGAACCTTTGATGACAGAATGTCGACATCCTGGCCTAATTATTCGTAATTTGGAGTGCCCAGCAAAGCCCCAATATCGTTGCTTAATCAAACAGCGCCATCTCTCTGACCTATTGAACTGAGGCTCCTGTGTTTTCTTTGAAAGCCTGAAGCACCAGGAGATAGGCCATGACACGTCTCAACATAGCCCATGTCCTTACTGGCAATGCTTTCTCAGAAGAAGAAGAAGAAGAAGAAGAAGAAGAATGATGCTATGAATTATTCTTTAATGGGAGCTTTAATGACCTGTATGTTAAGGAGGAAAGCCAACTCCAGACCGTAGGCTGGGGGCACTGCTAAATTAGCAAAGGCAGCTTTATGGACAGAGCTTAGAACGGCCTAAATTAGTTCTCTGCAAATACAATTCACAACTGAACTGAATGTTATCACATGGAATTTCCCTGCCCCGTTTTTCCAACACCATGAATGAAACTCCTCTTTGATTTTTGTTTCCAGAGCGAAGGTTCCACCCTTGTCCTCTTTACCTCTTTTGAAGATAGCTAAACTCTCTCTTTCAGACGTATTCGTAATGGCCTGGCATTACTCACAATTCCCATCTTCCACGTATTGCAGCATTTTCTTTATTTCATTGTTTTTCCCAGTAAGTTTCCAGAACCTCTCGGTTTCACACTCCGATAAAAACACCGCACACGTAGTCCTGGATTTATGACATTTGTTTAACAACCGTTTGAAGTTATGACCGCATTGGAAAAAGTGACTTATGACTGGCTCTCTCACGCTTACATCTATCACAACAGTTCCATGGTTACACAATCAAAATTCGGGAGCTTGGCAACCTGCACGTGTTTATGATGGTTGCAGCACCTCAGGGGGGGGGGATCACGTGCTTCACAACAACAAAAAAAGGGTCACACAATTGGGTGCAACTCAATAACCACATCACTTAATGACTGAAGTTTCAATCCCAATTGTGGTTGTAAGTTGAGGATGATTGTCATTTTGGGATCGGTAAGATGGGTTTTGTTTTCATGGTACATTTCAATCATTCCTTTCCAGAGGTCTTGGCCATTGTCCAAATCTTAACAGAAAGGCATTTCGATAGAGAATATCCGTAACTCAGGTTCGAACGGTGGAGTCCTCGGGTCTTTCCGTGCTCCGTTGCTTGCTGGCAGACTCTTCATTCCCTGATTAGGTAACATCATCGATGCAAGTGAGTGGTTTGCTCCCTGTTTATATATACAGTAGCATGCCCTGCTAGAGTTGGTGTGGTTTTCTCCTCAGCACTGCAGTTCCTTCATTAGGGCATGGTTTTCTTGCTTCTTTATTTGTCTGGTATCAATCCCTGCTTATCCGGCTGTTGGTTGCCAGGGTTTATGTGTCACCAATAAAGGAGAATGTAGCTCAGAGTTGAAACGAGGGGTCATCGGTGCTCTCTGAGCTTGTTTTCTTGCATGACCCATCTAGGTAACACCATCAGTGTTGGAAGAAAGTGGGGTGCACGGAGAGGAGGAAGAAGACTGTGGGATCCATGGTGTTCTCTGAACTTGCTTGTTTCCTTGTAGACCAGTAGTGGTATTCTACCAGTTCGGCCCAGTTCTGCGGAGCTGGTAGCGGCAATGAATGACGGACACCGGTTCTTTCCGCCGCTCTGCTGTTGGGCCCACCCGCCCGCCCGGGCTCCGATACTCACCTTTATCCTCTGCTTTGCGCTGCACAGTAGAGTGCTGCGCGGCAGCTGCTGAAGCAACCGGGAAAGTGCAGGCTTGCAGGAGGCGAGTTGGAAGGCCTCTGCGCCTGCGTAACCTGAGCGTTTGGCGCGCACGCAAAGTGTGTGCACGCACGCAAAGCACGCCCACCAAGCCACACCCACCAAACCGGTGGTAAAACTTTTTGCATCCCACCACTGCTGTAGACGTTTCCTGACCCAAACTAGGCAACATCATCAGTGAGAGAGTCCGTGTCCCGGTCTTCAACAAGGAGCAAACCCCAACCCTCACCAGCCCTGACTAGCTTACCTAGGCAGGTAACGAAACCTCTTCAAGCAAACCCAAATGCTCAGAAAGCCACCAACTAGAGGAGCTCTTGACTTGCAGACACAAATCGAACCCCAAATCTCTGTTGTCGAGTGAGACAGTCTTACTGAGTGAGTTTTGCTCTATTTTACAAACCTTTCTTGCCTCAGTCGCTGCAGTTGATAAGTTAGTAAGCTGGTCGCTAAGTGAATTTGGCTTCCCCCCCTCGACTCTGCTTGTCAGGAGGTCGCAAACAGGTGCAACCGTCACAAAGACGAGTCAATGGTCAAGAGGCTGAATTTTGAGGTCACGGGGATGCTACAGTGGTTGTTACTGTAAAAAAACGGTCCTAAGTCCCTTTTTTCTGCGCTGTTAAGACTTTGAAACAGTCACTAAATGAACTGTTAGCAATCCAGGGACTACCTGTTCTTCTGGCAAAAGCCTTGGCCCCAGAAACTGTTGCAGCCAAAGAAACTACGACTCCCAGAATCCTTAGCACAGGGGTCCAGGTGCAGCGTACCTCAGCCACGGGAGGGAGAGAGTGGGCGTGTCCTCCAAGCACCGCCCATTCCACGCAGGAACCGCCCCCTTCTGCTCCGCTGCCTGAAGCACCGGTCTCGGGGAGAGGAGGGTGGGCGCGTCCTCTAAGTCCCGCCCCTTCGCGTGGGCACCGCCTGCCTTCTGCCCGCGCTAAGGGGCCGCCTGAGGCAACGGCCTCGGGCGGGAGTGGGGAGGGAGTGGGCGCGTCCTCCAAGCGCCGCTCATCCCACGCAGAACCGCCCCTTCTGCCTCAGGCGACTGCCTCGAGCGGGAGAGGGGAGGGGAGTGGGCGCGTCCTCCAAGCGCCGCCCCCTCGCGCAGGCCCCGCCCCCTCCTTCCCGCCCGCGTGCGCGCTCAGCGGCGGCAGAGGCTGCTTGAGGCGACGGTCGCCGGTGTCGGTCGGCGGGGAGAGCGGGCGATGCGGCGATCCGGGTCGGCTCGGGCGGCGTCGTCGTTGGGGGCCCCGCTGCTGTCCGCGCTGCTGCTGCTGCTGACGCTGGGGCCCCCCGGCCTCGGCCCGCGTCCGGCGGGCGCCCAGTCGGTGTGGACGGCGTGGCTGAACGTGTCGTGGCGGCTGCCGGGCAGCAACGTGTCGGCGTGGAGCGCGGGCGAGAGCGGCCTCTTCGGGCAGGACTCGCCGGTGCGGCCGGCCGCCGGGCTGGTGGTGGCCCCGGACGCCCGCGAGGGGCTGAACGCCTGCAGCCCGCGGAGCAACTTCTCCGCGGCGCCCGCGCACCAGCCCTGGGTGGCCCTGGTGCAGCGCGGCGGGGGCTGCATGTTCAGCGTCAAGATCAACGCCGCCGCCCGGCTCCGAGCCCAGGCCGTGGCCGTCTTCAACTACGACGGCGCCGCCGGGCCCGAGGTGCAGACCATGACCCACCCGGGTGAGTGGCGCTCCCCTTGGCCCCGCTGCGGAGGATGGGCCGGGGGATTCCGGGGGTATTGGGGAGAGGAAGAGCCAAGACCCACCTTTTGCCTTCCTCCTCCTCATCTCTCCTTTCCTGCTGGGGAGGATGGGGAGGGGGACTCTAGGGATAATTGTGGGATCAGGTAGGTCTCAGATCCACCTTTTACCTTCCGCATCCTCTCCTTTCCTGCTGCGGATGATGGGGCTTGGACTTTGGGAATGAGCCGGTAGAGGGGGTCTCCCCTTGGCCCCGCTGGGGAGGATGGGGCTTGGGACTCCAGCGGTACCTAGGGGGTAATGGGAGGGGGGTCAGGAAGGTCTAAGATCCTCCTTTGCCTTGCTTGTCCTTATCTCTCCTTTCCTGCTGGGGATGATGGGGATTGGGCTTTGGTGGGGGGAGCTTGGCCCCGTTGGGGAGGATGGGGCTTGGGACTCTAGAGGGTGGGTGAGGTTGGAGTTGGAGGGGGAGCCAGGAAGGTCTCAGATCCACTTTTTGCCTTGCTCCTTATCTGTCTTTTCCTGCTGGGGAGGATGGGGCTTGGACTTTGGGGAGCCGGTGGGGTGTCTCCCTACCCAGCCCTGAGGGGCTTGCTCTCCCCGAAGCCACTCTGCTTCACCCTTGCCTTGCTCGTCCCAGGCTGGGGCTTTTCTGCTGGGGATGATGGGGCTTGGGACCCCAGGGGCATAGAGGGGGGCTTTTTGGGGGGAGAGCCAGGAAGGGAGAGCCTTCCTCCCCAGCCCAGAGGGCCTTTCCTCTCCTTGAAGTCTCTCAGTTCCGCCTTGGTCCTGCTCATCCCTGACTTTGGGGCTTTTTTTCACTGAGGATGATGGGGTTTGGGACTCCAGGGACAGCGAGGGCTCTAGAAAGGATCCCGGGGCAGCCACTGGGGTTTAGAGGGCTTAGAGCAAGGGTCCCCTCCCCTCCAGCCATTTAGGTTTCCTCTCCCCAAAGAGCTCATCGTTGCTTGTGACTCCTTCTTGCTGGGGATGATGGGGTTTGGGACTCCGGGACAACCATGGGACTCTTGGGGGGCATCCAGGAGGCTTTAGAAGGCCAGGGTGGAAGATTTGGACACATCAGGAAGGCAGGCAGGCATGGCGTGGCTTGAGTTCCTTGTGGTCTTTTGTTTAAATGTATATTTATTAACAGGTCCTTCCTCCTCCCATAAGATAAAAGGCATAAACGAAAGAAATGGCAAGAAATAAAAAGAAACTGAAGATTATATAAGTGACGTCCGATTTGCTTCCCAAAGATCTTACTGTCTTTCCTTCCTCTTAGAGTTTTATACAAGTAATAAATACAATCCCCCCTCATCCATTTCTGTTTTAATCTTCAGATCCCTAAATCATCATATTCTTTCTTTGTTCTTTCATCAAAAAAGTCCACAATGTTTCCAGTCTTTCTTTGATCTCTGACCATACAGATCAGTTTTGTCCTTTGCAAATTCTTTCATTTTCACTATCGGGTTTCCCCCCCTGTGAGGACGTTTCTTTCCATATCCTTCTCCTTCCTTCCTCCTCTTCTTTCTTCTTCCCTTCTTTCCCTTCTTCTCTGACCATACAGATCAGTTTTGTCCTTCCCTATAACTTCTTCTTTCTTCTTCCCTTCTTTCCCTTCTTCTCCTTCCCTAACTTCTATCTTCTTCCCCTCATCCAATACCTTTATTTTTCCCCCCTAACCAAACAACCAAAAAAGGAAACTTTTTTTTTTCTATAAAAAAAGGGCTATAAACCCAGAAGGACAAGAATCAATAGCCCCGATTTAACCGCGAATTAGCTACTATCCTCAGCAAGGTTGTTAAAAATATCCCAGAATCTCTGCTACTTGTGGCTTTGCATTCCCACCCAAGTCCTTCAGGGTGAGGTGGGGTGGGGCGCTTGGGGGCCTCTCTGTTCTGGATCTCCCCATTGGATGACATCATAATTCACATTCTAGGCTTTCTCTTCCATAGTGGGGATGGGAAAGGCATGGTTGGATCACAAAGAGCCTTCTTTGCTGATCCGTGGGCATTCGGACTTAAGAGGAATCCGGCACGTTTAAAAGACATCTTCCATTCCTGCCAAAGCAGAAGCTACTATAAATAGCCTGCAGGCCTGCCTGATGATTGATTCTGATGACAAGTTTTCAAAACAATCACCGTCTCTTTTCAAAATACCAATCTGCACCTTCTGAGCAATACAGTCTCCTCTAATCTCCCTCGTTTATCCCCGTGACTCTTGTCCTGAGCATTTATTATTTATTTATTTATTTTGATTTGATTTGATTTGTCAATTGCTTACAAGATAATAAGTATAAGTATAAACATAGTTACGAATACATGGATACATATAAGAAAAATAAAAAGAAACAATAGGACAGGGACGGTAGGCACGTTGGTGCACTTATGCACCCTACAGCCTCTTAGGAAAGGGGTGAGGTCAATAGTAGACAGTCTAAGGTTAAAGTTTTGGGGGTTTGGGGAAGAAACCACAGAGTCAGGTAGAGTATTCCAGACATTGACCACTCTATTGCTGAAGTCGTATTTCCTGCAATCAAGTTTGGTGTGGTTAACCATGAGTTTGTATCTATTGTGTGCTCTTGTATTGTTATGGTTGAAGCTGAAGTATTCATTGACAGGTAGGACATTGCAATGTATGATTTTATATACTATACTTAGATCGGATTTAAACTTAGATTTAGACCCAGAGGGTCTTCAAACTGGGCAAGTTTGACACCCAGCTGTACATCTCCACCCCGAACCAGATCAGTGATGCCCTCTCCCTGATGACCCAGTGTTTGGATGCAGTGCGGATCTGGATGAACGGAAACATGCTTGTCTCATACCCGCCAAGGACCATGAGGTGGCTGGTGCATGGCTCGGTTGGAGGAGCAGGTCTGTCCCAGGCCTAGTTAGCCCTCGCCCTTTCCTGGACCGGGGCGCCCTCGCATGGTTACTCATGCCCTTGTTACCTCTAGACTCGACTACTGCAATGCTCTCTATTTAGGACTGCCCTTGCATACCATCCGGAGATTGCAGCTGGTGCAGAATCGGCGGCGCTGGTGGTGATGGGAGTTTCCGATTCTCCCATGTTACCCCCTCCTGCGCTGCCTGCATTGGTTGCGGTTGCACTCGGGTGAGATTCAAGGTTTTAGTTTTAACATACAAAGTCCTACATGACATGGGTCCTCAATATTTAAGGGAGTGGCTCCTGCCGACATCGAATACTAACCACCCTGTGCGAGCTCATAGGCAAGGACTATTCTATCGCGGCCCCTGACCTCTGGAACCAACTTCCCTTGGAGCTCCACCTGGCCCCTGACCTCCGCACCTTCCGTCATGATTTGAAGACCTGGTTGTTTGACCAATCCGGGTTGTGACCCTCTTGGGTGGGGTGGTTTTATTCTTTTATTCTTTTATTTTGTATTTGTATTCTCTTGGGGCTTGTTTAGTTTAATTTTTTCTTAACTATTTATTGTTGCTGTTTTAGTTGTGAGAGCGAGTCTTCAGAGATGGGGGGCATACAAGTCCCATTAATAAATAAATAACTAAATAACTAAATAAATAAAGTTTAAGACTTGTGGACTTCCAACTCCTAGAATTCCTCTTCCTCCAGTCATGTTAGCTCAGGAATTATGGGAGTTTGAAGTCCACAAGTCTTAAACTTGCCAAGTTGGAAGACTCTTGATTTAGACAAATGGCCCTGCCATAATATTTAGGCTGAAAGACTGTAAAGTTACCTTCAACAGGTCACCTGGGATTGCCAAAATTGTCCTTCCAGGCAGTTTATGAGAGAAGCTAGTAGCATGGATTGTAAGAATGGGGGTTGCTTTCTCTTGACCTCTTTGAACACTTGATTAGTTAACTTGACAGGTAGTGTAGTTTTTTTTTGTTTTTTTAAAAAAAGAGTGTCGCTTTATGTTCTGAACAGATGAATGACCTTGGAAGCCAGTGAAGCAACGACTTGGGAAAGTTTAGTTTTTCTGCTTTCCTGAATCTTCGAGACTGTTAAGGTCTTCAGAATCTGGAGAATTTTAAGAGTCTTGAATTGCAGTAATGACACAAAGGGCTGTTGTGCTGCTTAAGCACGTCTAGCCTTAACGAGTTTGGGGAGCAGTGAAAAAATCTGCAAGACTCTTAATGCAGCTCATTTTCTGGAATGCACTTTATTATTATTCAATGGCAGGGGCTTTTTATGATGCTGATGGAATCCCCGATAATTTTCTGGCTAGTTTGCGGGTCTCTTTGTTGAAGGGCGTGATAAAATAGGGGTATTTATGGGGTATTTATGATAAAACAACATTGCATGATGATGTTTTATTGCATTGCATGATCTCAAGGTTTTTTTTTTTTAATTGCCTGTTTTAAACCGCAATTCGGCACTGCGATACTGTGCATGTAAATGAAAGGAATGCATGAATAATTTCCAAGCTGCGAATTCTAAGAACAGGAGGAGTAATTAAGTAATGCTTGTCTTTGGGTAATAGGAGTTTCCCTTTGGGGGAAAGAATGCTTGCTCTTCCTTTTCCTCGGTGCACATCTCTTGGCTCTGAACAAAAGTACTCTTCCTTGCGTAGATGCTGTCCTCCTTTGGGATTTCTCAAAACACACAACATTTGGTTTGTTTTGCAAGTTAAGGTTTGAGGACCTTAAGTTGAAGATTAAATGCACAGGGCTGATGGATGCGGCGTGTTGATCATATAATGCAGGACCCAGCTTGCAATAAAATCTTTTAAATAATCTATCATTGCATGGACCATAATACAATATATGATTTCAAATATTTCACACCACTCTTCCATACAAAGGATGTTTTGCAGTTAAGGGCAGCCCATTAGAAAACACAAGTTTATGGGAGGCTAATAATTAACATTTCCCTCCATTGTACCACAGTAAGTCCTTCAATAACAAAGATGTTGCCAGTGAGGAAGCCAGGTTGCTTTGGCCAATGCAGCAAGCATACCCTATATAGTACAAGGAAAGTTAATTTTATGCTTTAGTAACCCCTGCATGGCTTTCAGCCACGACTGTATTGCTATGACAGGGAACTGTAACTGACAGGAAGTAAATTATGGCTAAAAAGTCCCCTTAACCCTGCACAGGTGTGTGCAAAGGACTGAACGCAGTTGGGGATATTTGGGGGAAACCTGTACAAAATGGACCAACAACTGTTTATGTAATTATCAGATTTTAATTGGAAGCAGGCCAATAATGACAGCAGGGTGAATAAAAATCGATTCCTTAAAAATATTAATTTGAAAAATGGGGGTTTTTTTTAATTTAAATTGGATTTTTTTTAAAAAAATTATCAAATTTATTTTAATAAAATGCTTTTGGAGTAAAAGTCTATCTAAATATAGTTTTCTGTTTAAGATACATTAACGATTTAGTTTATTCAGCATGAAATGGAGCTTAGTTATTATGTAGCATGAGGCTGTATATTTTGCAATGTTTACATTTTGGGGTATTCAATGAGTCCAGGCTCTGCAAGCCGAAATAACATGCCCTGCGCTGAGACATTCACACAATTTCACAGCAGAGATGATAGTCGCTCTTTAAAGATTACGACTGAAACCGAGTTGATTTAAATCAAGCCTTTTTACTGGTGGTTTAAATCATGATTGAAACCTATGTGATTTAAATCAAATCCACCCCGAATGACAGAGAAGCTGGAGAGGGGCTTGGTGCTGTCTGAGCTTGGCTGTTTTCTTGCAGACGTTTCATTAACCAAACTAGGTAACATCATCCGTGTTAGTAAGGAATGGAGCTTTTCTCTCGCTGCCCCCACTAACACGGACAGGGCAAACCACTAGAATATAAACTGAGAGCAAACCGTACTCCTTTACTAGCACTGATGACGTTACTTAGTTGGGTCATGAAACGCCTGGAAGAAAACAAAGTTCAGAGAGCACCAAGCATCCCTCATTTCAACCCTGAGCCACAACTATTCTGCTTTATTGCCAAGAGAAGCTTTTTTCCACAAAACCAACTTGCCAACTGCAACGTGCTGGGCGTTTTCTGTGTGCATCCCAGATGGATGCAGGGCAACGATGAGCGCAAACAGGCCTAGTTAGTCTAGCCTTGTGGGAGTCAGTGATGCAACCTTGCATTTCTGTTCTGTTCCCAGCCTGCTGAATTCCCTGGGATCCAGTTAAGAGGCCAGTTCACTTGAAATGACAGGGGGAAAAAAAATTGCTGGTGTGAACACAGAGGACTTGATTCATATTACATGTTCGGTCCGTGTTGTATATACCAATCCCGGATCCTGACTAGTTTGCTCTTGTTTGCAAGACATGGTTTTAACAATTTTGCTTCGTTTCCTGCATTGTTTGCTCTTTGTCCTGAGATCCGTGGCAGGCACACCCTTCGATTTATTTCCTCGGTGTCTCTGCTGTGTCTTGTCAGTTTTTATGATGCTTACTTAGAACTTTCAGTGGTATGCAGTTTTAAAAAAAAGAGTCTTAAAATAGTTTAATAATTAGAAAAGGAAGGGGAAATAAAACTGCCCGTATTATAACCCTCTTATGCATATCACTGGTGTCTTTGCATTTGAAATTTTGGTGTGTGCTTCTGGCATCTCCTGCAACACTGCCAAACTATTTACTAAGACTGCATTACTATTCTTCTTCTCATCCTTCCTATTACCTATCTCCTCCCACTTATGACTATAACCTTGTTGCTTGTAACTTTATGATTTATATTGTTTTATTTTCCTAGTATGATTTTGACTGCTTATTTAGTATCCTATGACTATCACTAAGTGTTGTATGTTATGATTCTTGATGAATATATATATTTTTATGTGCACTGAGAGCATTTGCACCAAAGAAAAATTCCTTGTGTGTCCAATCACACTTGGCCAATAAAGAATTCTATTCTATTCTGTTCTATTCCTATTCCTTATTCTATTCTATTTCATTCCTATTTCTTATTCTATTCCATTCCTATTTCTTATTCTATTCTATTCCTATTCCTTCTATTCCTGTTCCTTATTCTATTCTATTCCATTCCTATTTATTCTGTTCTATTCCTTATTCTATTCTACTTACTCTACTCTGTTTGAAAAAGATGGTAATATAGCTGAAAAAAATGAGAGTATTGATGAGTTCCCCATCTTTGGGCTAGAATTTTTGGGAACCTTCACCTTGCATCGATACAGGTAGTCCTCAACTTGCAACCACAATTGGGATCAGTCACTAAGTGAGTTCTGTCCAATTCAATGAATTTTTTTTTTTGGGCTGCACTTTTGAGCAAATCTAGGCTTTCTCCATTGACTTTTCTTAAAAGCCCCAGGTTGTAAATCACAATAAGTTGCATCCAGGGGTGGGATTCAACTTTCTTAACAACCGGTTCTGTGGGCGTGGCCTAATTTGTGGGTGTGGCTTGGTGGTCCTGTGGCTGGGTGTGGCTTGGTAACGGCGTGGCTTGGTGGTCATGTGACTGGCTGGGCGTGGCTTGTATGTAAATATTGTAAATATTTGATTTTTTTATTAAAAAAAGAGCAACTTTTACCCAAAATCAGGCAAAACAGGCAGGCAGATTGAGTTGCTCACAGAATCACAGATTCACTCAGAGATCTATCTGCAATCTGCTACCTGAGTCTGCACTGAAAAATAGAAGCTTCAGTCCTAAGGAAAGTTCAGGTCTACTTTTAGATTAGCTAGAAAGGAAGAAATCCAACGATTTCCTGCTTTCTAGCTAATCTAAATCTCCCGGCACAGCAGAACAGCTAATGGTCAGGGGGGAAAAAAAGGAAAAATAGTAACTTAGCAGGCAAGTTTGATGGCATGCATGCCAGGTAAGGATTGAGTGGTGGGGAGGGGCGGGGCCAGCCAGTGGCGCAATTTGCCGGTTCTCCAAACTGGGCAGAATCATAACAACTGGTTCTATAGAACCAGTCCGAAAAGGTAGAATCCCACCCCTGGTTGCATCCCTGGGACAGTGCAACCATTGTAAATACCTGCCAAGTGCCCAGATTTTGATCACATGACCTCAGGGGCCATAAGTATGAGGACTGGCATAAATTGGAGGGCGGGGTTTCCAACCATCATGATATTGTGCACAGTTTTTAAGTCAAGGGCTGCCTGTATGAGAAAGGAATCCCTGAAAACAGACCTGAATTCAAACTATTTAAGATACGCCATTATAGCTCTCACTTTGAAACATGCTGAACCTCAGACTTTATTAGCAAAGGAAGATTCACAGATCTTCTCTGTCGATAAACCGGAGCTTTTAGCATAGATTTATTGCGTTGAAAATAAGAAATGATCCCCATTTAAATTTTAGCAAGCTTGGGAATAATTTTGCAGTTCTTGGCATTTTTGTATTTTCAATGTTTTGCTAGCTTGCTAGGTCAAGTTTTAAACCAGAACTTCAAAAAGGGAAGAAGACACCTCGTCTGAAAGTCAATTTAAAAGCTTCGAGGTGAAATCAATAGTGCCTAGTCCTTCTCTTCTCCATGTGTTTGTAGGAATGGGGATAGAATGTGCCAAGGGATGCCGACAGAAGAGCCAAACTTCGAATAATTCGAATAACAGAGTTAGAAGGGACCTTGGAGGTCTTCTAGTCTATTCTAAAATTAGTTGACTTCAGACCAAAATTAGGTATATTTTATTAGGAAAGGTGACTAAAGATACTGGTCCAGGCAGCCAAATTGGTGAATTTTGCAGGTGAATTTTGCTATGTGTTTCCTATTGAACATATTACATATTAAGAAAACTGGGCTTGGTTAAAATTAGTGGTACAATTTAGTCAAAACTTCATCAGCTTTACTGATTTCAGTAGAAACTAATGAACTTAAATTTCGATTGCTTACCCAGCTTAAAATCGTTGAGATGTGTTTGTATTGATATTCCTTTCTTGTGTCAAGCAGAAAGAATGGTTTATGGGGCATTTTAAAATGTGCATTTGGCAAAATTACTGCCAGAATAAATTGTGTCTGTGTGGCCCAGAATGGGGCATGTAAAAAGGATCAGCTGTTTAAATGGCAGCTGAAAAAACCAGCCAAATTTATTTATCCATAAATGTAGACTCAGCTGTTTTTTTTTCCTGAATGTTATTTAATTGTCACCATCCTTGGAAAAAAAATAGAAGGTTTTACCTGGCAATCCTATCACTTTCTTCTGTATTGTTTTAATTGCTTTATTATTTTATGTTTTTATGATGTACGCTGCCGAGTCACTGGTTGAAGATAGGCAGCAACAGAAATTAATTAACCAAAGTAAATAACAATCCCCACCTTTAGATATTGAGAGTGGTTGTTGCAGCATCTTGTCATAGCTTGCCTTCAGAAGTTGTGGGTGTTTCATCACTGGAGGCTTTGAAGAACAGGTAGTCCTCAACTTAAATGATGTACAGTTAAGCCCAGGATTTCTGCTGCAAAGTGAGACATGTGTTGAGTGCGTTTTGCCCTGTTTTGCAACCTTTCTTGCCACACTTAAATGAATCCCTGCAGTTGTTAAATTAGTCCTTTTAAGAAGAGACCGGACAGCCACCTGTCTGGAATGCTATACGGTCGTGGTGATGAACCTATGGCACACATGCCACAGGTGGCACGCAGAGCACCTTGCCCTCGGAAGTTGTGGGAGCGCCATCACTTGAGGCTTTCAAGAAGAGATTGGACTGCCATTTGTCAGAAGTGGTGTAGGGTCTCCCGCTTGGGCGGGGAGGGGTTGGACTAGATGACCTCCAAGGTCCCTTCCAACTCTCGTTATTCTGTAAGAATAAATCAGGGTGGATTTGATTTAAATCAAGTCAATTGGCTGGATTGAAATCAACTGGATTTAAATCATAATTTTTAAACAGCCACTGTCGTCTCTGCCCTGCAACGGCTGCTCCTCTGACCTGCTGTTGACTCGCCAAAAGCCCCAGTATTGCAGAATATACAGCCTCAATGCTACATAACTAATGTTCCATTTCATGCTGAATAAATGTATCTTTAGATAGATTTTTTTTACTCCAAAAGCATTTTGTTAAAATAAATTTGATAAAAAATTTTTTTAAATCCAATTTAGATTTTTAAAAATCTGACTTTTCAAAAACTTTTTAAAATCATCTATTTTTATCCACCCTGGAATAAATGTAGCATAAAGCTTTCAAATCAAAAATGTTTATTCTCTGTGAACATGTGGGCAAGTTTTACTCCAGCCTGGGCAGATATAAGTCAAATGCCTAATTAAGAAATCTCACTGCTCCCATAAGTAATCAAGATGGAGATGATCCCTGGATTTCGCCTACCAAAGCTTTCTTGTGGGTTGACCTCAAAGTTGTCGGTTGAGCTGGAGTTGCAAGGACGAACCATCATAAAAACTAGCCTCAGGATGTTCTCATGAAGGTTGAAACTTGTTTCTCTGCTATATGAAGTTATTTTGCTGGGTCAACAGAAACCTGACAGGTCGTGTTCAAATAAAGTGACAACTTTCATTATACAGCTTCACAGTTTTGCTTCTCTTTCAATTGTATTGCAAAATCTTGATCAACCGCACGATAGGATCCTGTGGCCAAATAGGAACAAAGCTAATATTCTCATACATTGTGAATAACTGGGTACTTCTTTTTTTTTTAGAAACTCCAAACCCAGAATATTTATTTATTTATTTATTATTTGAACTTATATGCGCCCCATCTCCGAAGACTAAGCACAACTAAAACAAAGACAATAAATACATTAAAAACAATTAAATTAAATTATAAGTTCAAACATTTATAAAATAATTAAAACAACCCTCCCAAAGGGTCACAGCCCAGGTTGGTCAAATAACCAGGTCTTCAACTCATGGCGAAAGGTCGGAGGTCAGGAGCCAGGCGGAGCTCCAAAGGCAGTTGATTCCAAAGGTCAGGGGCGACAGAAAAACTCATCGTCGGGGAACCGCCAGGCGGCATTGGCCCGCCAGGACGAGTCCTTGCCTATGAGCTCGCACAGGCGTCATTGACGACATTGGAAGAAGACGCTCCCTTAAATACTGAGGACCCCGTCGTGAAGGACTTTGTATGTTAGCACTAAAACCTTGATCTCACCGACGCGGCAACCAATGCAGGCCGGCGCGGGAGGGTCACATGGGAGAACGGGTAACTCCCATCACCACCAGCGCCGCCGCATTCTGCACCAGCTGCAATCTCCGGATGGTATGCAAGGGCAGTCCCAAATAGAGGCGTTGCAGTAGTGGAGCCTAGAGGTAACAAGGGCATGAGTGACCATGCGCAGGCGTCCCGGTCCAGAAAAGGCAAGTTGTCGGGTGGAGCTGGGCAAAGCCCCCTGGCACGGCCCTACCTGCTCCTCCAACCGGAGCCGTATATCCAGGAGGACCCCCAGATTCCACGCCCTATCCACAGGGGGCAACACCTCTCCCCTATGGCCAAAGATGGATAATCTTGACTGGGCGGGGCGCGGTATGCACAGCCACTCAGTCTTGGCCGGGTTGAGTCGAAGCATGTTCCCGCTCATCCAGCGCAGCGCATTCTAACCCCGCAGTGTTAGAAAATCGGTACTTAACTAAAGAGAAATACATTGAAGTATTTACAAGACCAAATTCTGATATAACTTGAGGTTTCTACTGACTTTTTACTCTGAAATGTATTGGAATATACCGTTTCCCTGAAAATACAACCTACCCTGAAAGTAAGTCCTAGCTTGATTTTTTACATGTGAGCCCAATATCGGCCCTAATCCCCAAATAAGCCCTAATTAAGATCCTGCCCACTCCAGAGTAGACGAGTAAAAATTAAGCTAGGGTGGGGATGGAGGGATGGAGATGCCCTACTATTTATTTTTGGGGCAGTTGTAGCCAGGTCTCGCACACCCCGACAGCTGCCTTGCCGGCCCATTTCTTCTGCAGCTGGCCAGACTTTCCTGAAGGCCTGTGGAGCTGAGAACAAAGCTCTGGATCGATCCTGAAAGCTACAGAGGCCTTCAGGAAAGCCTTGCTGGCCACAGAAGAAGTTCCTGAAGGCCTCTGACCGCGAAAAGGAGTCCAGGGGCGACGGGTGCAAGTGAGGTTAGTCCGTGGATGACATCCCCCGAAAATAAGACCCAGTGCCTTTTTTGATGGCATGTATGTATGTATGTATGTATGTATGTCTTGGTGTATTCGGGTCTTGTCCCGTGTAAGATTGAGAATACCTTGGCAACGTTTGTGTGAAATCTCATCCGTCATCTTCAGGCTGGTGTCTTCAGCTTCGTTCTCCTGGGAGAAGTGTGTGATAGTGGCTGTTTTTCCCTTTTAAACTCCAGAGTTGGCTGTGTTGTTACTTCTTGATTGGTTGATGGAGTTGATGTATGCAGATTGGATGGCTTTTTCCTGAGACCCTGTGTAGCTGAGGTGCTGGCTGTGTGTCTCTCAGCCTTTTGTGTTGTAACGACCTGGGTAATGGGCTGTGTGATGACCTTCTGAGTTCTATTGTTGTGACATCCTGGGTATGGTGCTGTAATCTCCTGGATCGTTGTCTGTGTTGCAACCTCCTGATGTTTTGTGTTGTGATCTCCTGAGTTCTGTGATGTAGTATCCTGGGTGGAAGGCTGTGATGTGACATTCCGGGCCTTGGTTTGGCTCCGAGTTTGAGGTCTGGCTATGTGTTTATAGCGTGTGTCAGTTTGCTTAGTTTGGGGGTCGGAGTGGGGTGTAGCAGCTGGTGTTGCAGCCATGGTCTGGTTTCTGGATGGTGGTTGCCTTTCATCTGTGGGATGAAGGACTTTGGCAGACTTCCATGGGACTATTTACAACCTGTTTGAGACTCATTACGGGCTGTGAATGACTAAAATTCACAGCCGTTGAAATAAAGAAAAAAAAGGGTTTTGGGACTAATGTGTGTTTGTTAGGGTCTCCATAAGCTGCTCCATCACTGGAAGTTTTCAAGAAGAGATTGGACAGCCACTTGTCTGAAATGGTATAGGGTCTCCTGCTTGGGCAGGGGGTTGGACTAGATGACGTCCAAGGTCCCTTCCAACTCTGTTATTCTCTATTCTGTAAAAGTTCAGAAGAGAAGGACTAGGAGTGACATGATAGCAGTCTTCCAATATCTCAGGGGCTGCCACAAAGAAGAGGGGGTCAACTTACTCTCCAAAACCCCTGAGGGTAGGACAAGAAGCAACAGATGGAAACTAGAGAGAAGCAACCTAGAACTAAGGAGAAAATTCCTGACAGTGGGGACAATTAACCAGTGGAACGACTTGCCACCAGAAGTTGTGGGAGCTCCCAACACTGGAGGTTTTCAAAAAGAGACTGGTCAACCATTTGTCTGAAATGATACAGGGTCCTGATTGGTCAGGAGGCTGGACTAGAAGACCTCCGTGGGCCCTTCCAACTCCTATACCTGTGATGGCGAACCTATGGCACGCGTGCCACAGGTGGCACCCAGAGCCATTTTGTGCCGACACGCGAGCTGCAGGCAAACTTACCTCACTGCGCATGCATGCGCCTCACAGCTGATTTTCGGTGGGTTTGAGGCCTTTTTCGGCCTCCCAAAGGCTTGAGGAAGGCTTCTGCAGGCTCTGCAGGCCGAAAACTAGCCCCGTTTCATCACTTCCTGTTTTTTCTGAAAATACCGGCAGTGAGGGCTGCTAGTTTTCGCCAGCCTGTAGAAGCCTGCCGAAGCCTTCCTCATGTCTCTGGGAGTCCGAAAAAGGCCTCAAACTGGCCGAAAATCAACTGTGAGGTGCAGTGCAGGTAAGAGGGTAGGGTGGGGATTGCGCGTGCATGCGTAGAGGGCATGGGGGCGCGTACTGCCTTCTGGGTGCTGGCACTCAAGCATGAGCGTGCAAGCGCGTGCACAATTTTTGGCACAGGAGCCCAAAAAGGTTAGCCACCACTGTCCTGTCCTAAACGTACTAAACGTAGTAAAACATTAAACAAATACACATATAACACACAGCATGTAATCGTACTGAAGGGAAACTGGCTTCAGTGTGGCTGTGAAGACTCTTATGAACCACGCAGGCCTCTAACTTACTACGATCAAAGAAAGAAGTCTATAAGTTCTACTAATTGTTTTTTTTTTAATTAAAAAATTAAATTAAATTTTTAAAAATCACTCTTCGCTCTTTTGCTTGAGCTCATAACAGAAACACAGCTGGCTTAAACCCCCTGTGAGCTTCAACGTCACGGTCCAGTGCTTTTTGTGTGCGTGTGTTTGTGTGTACTTGCACACTTCCCACGGTGTGGTACCAGTTACTTAACTGGACTTCAGATCTATTGCACTGCAGTTGCACAAGCGATAAGGCAGAAAGAGAGCAAAGGTGTGCCAGAGGGATGAGTCTCGAATCACGTGGCTGTCATACCTCTGATCTGGGCCTTGAGAGATATAATCACGAGTCTCCTTAGTGAAGATGGTTCAATAAAGACTAAAGATTTGTCAAATAAGGAAGGTGCCACCCGTAGAGATGTGATTGGGCCGTTGTAGGTGAACTGGCTGTTTCTTAAGCAGGCTTGAGATGTCTTCTAGGCCAAGTTTCTCCAAATTGGACAACTTTTAAGACTTGTGGACTCCAACTCCCAGAATTCTTCAGCCAGCAGGGGAATTGAAGTCCAAAAGTCTTTTAAAGTTGCCAGAGTTGTAGAGGTACTTCTGACTGATCTCTCTTTCTTTGAAACTTTCCCAGCTTCCTGCCATAAATTCGGGAAGAAGTTGTCACTACTTGTGAAGAAGTTTTCCTTTCAAATGTTGACAAAATATAAACTCCAGGGAGATGCATTGAAACCTAACACAGGAAATACCTGTGTGTTAAATCCAATACATTTTGGGGGTCAGCAGGTTGAAATTATCCTCCTTTTTTTAGATGATGATGATGCTTATACTTGAACTAGACTCTATATTTATCTGTACTTATTTATTCTGTTATATTATGTAGTGTATATTGGAGGTGAGAGCTGTATGCAGCGAAATTTCACTTTAATGTAATGTAATGTAATGTAATGTAATGTAATTTTATTTATTTATTTATTTATTTATTTATTTATTTATTTATTTATTTATTTATTTATTTATTTGACTTGTATGCCGCCCCCTCTCCAAGGGACTCAGGGAGGCTAACAACTAAAAAACCAACAATAAATAATTACCTAAAAATGATATTAAACATTGCAAGTCAAATAGAACTAAAACCCACCAATCCTAATTAAAAATTTAAATGTATGCCGATTAGTGTGCATTCAAAGTGACAATAGTCACCTATTCTACTCTATTCTTCTATATTATATATTCTGTTCTAGTCTATACTAGCTTGATACCCGTGCTTCACTACAAAACTATGTGGTCAGGCTTATTTTTGGGGGGAGGAAAATAAGGGGGAGGAAATTGTGCCTCTGCCTACCAGCATCCATCGGCATTCATCTGGCTAGCAACCTGTCAGTGTGTGAGAGAGTTGATGGCTGTTTGGAAACTGAAAGAGTATTTGCTGTGTGAGCAAGGAGCATGGGTGTGACTTAGCTCAACTGTACTGTACTAAAGCTGCTTCCTGCTCTGAAACTGAAACTCCTCTGCTTGTGTTTTGCATTTGGAAGAGATTTCTTTTCAGGTGGGGAGGGGGAGTAGAACTCCTTAGCATCAGAGCGTGTTAATAATAATAATAATATGGGAAATACTCTAAATGCTCTGATGGTCATTTTGAAAAATCCTTTCTTAGTGAGCACCTAGAAGCCGAGAGGAACATACGTGCCGAATTTCAAGTTTGTAGTCTTTACGGTTCTGGAGACTTTGAGATGATGCGTGAGGGGTATTTCGCTTTTAGATAGATAGATTCTATACTCTGTTATATTCTGTATTCTATTCTATTCCATTCTATTCTATTTCTAGGGTTTACTAAGTTTGTCCATTGGGGGGAAAAAAAATTGAAATAAAAAGCGGTGATGAAACCGAACCTTTGTCCTTTTCTCTCCGCATAGGAGGGCTCTATTGGCAATATCCTGTCATTTTAATTAGTCCTGAAGAAACTTGGTGCGCATAATGGGAATAATGAACGCACAATCCTTCCTTTGAACCAAGCCACCATCGAGCTGCTGCGACAATACAATGCTTCGGTTTCAGTGTGGAACAGCCGCATCCTTGGACAGAGTCACATGCTGTTGTGAGGATGCTTCTGCTCCCGTTGTATGATTTGGGAAAAACAATCCAGTTCCTTTAAGGAGACAGAGATAGCTGCCGTCAGTCCCGAAGACGGATAAGTTGATATCAGTTGGGAACAGAGGTTTATTTATGTATTTATTTATTTATTTAATTTGACTTGTATGCCGCCCCCTCTCCAGAAGGACTCGGGGCGGCTCACAGCTAAAACATAACAATAAATAATTACCTAAAACCAGATTAAACGAAAACAAGTCCAATATAAAAGTTTTAAAGCCCCCAGAGTTAAAACAACCATCAAGCCCCTCCAGGAGGTCAGCACAGCCCGGACCGCGCAAATAGCCAGGTGTTTAAATCGTGGCGGAAGGTGCGGAGATCGGGGGCCAACTGGAGCTCCGGCGGGAGATGATTCCACAAAGTGGGAGCCGCCACAGAATAGGCCCTCCCTCGGGGGTCACCGCCAAATGACACTGAGTCACCGACGGCACCCGAGAGCCCCATCTGTCCGACGGGCGGTTGGTATTTGGTGCTTTAGAATCCTGTCAAAAGAATCTGTCCCCCACTGAAATACATCTGAGCTGCTTATTTATAATTTTGATGAGTAGTTGAAGGGAGACAACTCAGAGCACTGGTGTTGTTACCTAGCTTGGTAATGAAACATCTGCAAGAAAACAGCCAAGCTCAGATAGCGCCAAGGACCCCACAGTCGTCCTCTTCACCTCATTCTCCTTCTCTTCCATTCAACAAACCCCACTCCCTTCTAGCAGTGATGGTGTTACCCAGCTTGGTAATGAAACGCCTGCAAGAAAGCAGCCAAGCTCATATAAGAAATGGCGTCTTCATATTATTCTGAAGAAGCAAAAACGTTGTGATTTGACGTGAATGCCTTATTTTATTGTAATAGAGTCAGATGTCAATGCTTCTCTTTCTTTTTTTTATTTTCTTACCTTTTGACACCTCTCCTTCCCTTTTTCCTCCCCACTGCCTTTCCTATTTACTCTTGTATTTTGTATTTTGCGTTACTTTATAACTCAATTTTTAAAAAAAAAAAACGTTACTGGAGGGAGGGGGAAAAAAAAGCAGCCAAGCTCAGGGAGCACCAAAGAACCTCTCATATTTCTAAAAACGTCTTTCTGCGAAATAATTGGAGGGTTGTTTTTTTTCCCCCCATCTGAAGCCAGAACCGGCTGGATAAATCCCTGCCCATTCGCGGCGAAACACCTTCAGATAGCGCCAAATTAATTTGCCCGTCCCTGAGTGAGATAAGGCGAGTTGGAAACTTTATTTTAAGCCTGGCACCAGCGGTGTTAATCCGTGCCACGGCACAACTGGCACGCTTTTGTGATTAAATGTTCCAGGGAGATACTGCCTGAATTTAAGCGTAGCTGAGATTGCAACATCGGTAGCCGGTATACCGATCACATTCCAGGAAAAACCTCCACCGATCAAAGTCATTCCTTCCTTCCCTCCTCCTATTATTTGGATTGTTCTGCCCCAGTTATAAAGTGAGACATAAAGTAATAAAGTAAGACATGCCTTAGGGGCATAAAATTAAGAAACCAGCACTTACAGGTCCCCCTCGACTTAATGGCCGCAATCAAGCCCAAAACTTCCGCCGCTAAGTGAGACATGAGTGGGGTTTGCCCCATTTTGCAATGTTCCCCCGCCACGGCCGTTAAGTGAACCACTGCAGTTTGTTAGGTTAGTTAGCACGGTGGTTCAGTGAGTCTGGCTTTCCCCGTTGACTTTGTCAGAAGGTCACAGAAGGGGGAATCACGTAACCCAAGGACAGAGCAACCGTCGTAAATACGAGTCTTTGTTGAGCGCCTGAATTTTGACCGAGGGAATCGTAAGTGTGAAAAAGTGTAACAAGTGACTTTTTTCAGTGCTGGTGACTGAATGGTTGCAAGTCAAAGGCTTAACTGTACTCGGATGGTATGTGCTCCTCTAAGAAGAGATTGGACCGCCCTTTGTCTGATGTGGTATGGGGCTTCCTGCCTTGAGCAAAGGGGCTGGACTAGAAGATCTCACAGGTCCCTTTCCAACTCTTGTTATTGTCTTAACCAACAAAGATTGCCGTAGAAAATCCAAGTCTCCCTGGAATATGGAGGTTTACAGTCCTTCATTTAAGCCGCTGAATATTTTTTATACTACAGGTTAGTAATGCAACCCACTGATCCTTGATGTTGTAATTGGAAATTCTACTTCTGACACCCCCATCGAAAGCGGAACAATAAGGAAAATATTGGTCTGTACAGAGATGGACAGTCTAACTCTAGAAATTAAGGATAAGGGTGAGACCAGGGTCCTATGGACTCTGGAGCAAAATGTATCAATGGTTGGAGTCAAGGAGAAGAAGAAAGTGTTGACACTTCTATAGGGATGAAGGTTAAAGTTTTGTAAGTTAAAGAAAATGAAATATAATGGACAAATATGATATGAATATGAAGACTATAAGGGGGAAAAAGGAGATGAAAAAGAAGCTAGGTTGTAAATATGTATATAAATGTAAACAGAAACAAATATGTAACCAGCATTAAATTAACAACGTAGGAATGAAAGATCAACTGTTATATCTATTTTTATGTTATAAATGGATTGCCAAGAAAGCCGCACTCCGTTCAATTGTTTTTAATGTTTACTTAATAAAAATTTATTTAGAAAAAGAAAAGAAATTCTCATTCTGGCAAAAGTGTTAAACGTTTCCTGGACTCCCAACCTTCCCATCCATAGACTGGGAGCAACAAAACAGTGCAAGTTGTGTCTTGCGCTGAATTGCAGCACCGGCAAGATGGGCCGGCAGGGAAGGGTTGCACCTCACACGCACACACACACACACACACACTGTTGCTTCTCTTAAAATGTCCTTGTTGGCCAGCCAGGTACAAAGGACACCTTCACCTTTGCTGGGTTGGACAGGAAGCAAGAAATGTTGACCTTGCTTGGTGGTGGCTGTGTTTCTTTTACCTCCCATTAACTTACATTTTTCCGCCTTTGACTCTGTAGAGTCCTTGGCAAGCAAATTACGCACAACAATAACAAGCACAACGAAAACAAAAACCAAACCAGAAGAACCAAACCAGAATAATTGCTAAGCTTTTGAAGTGCCAATATAAGCAGCGTTCCCATGATGAAAGCACCGCTGTATTCCTCTCGACTCTCCCAATCCTGGGAGAGTTTCAATTGGCCAGCATGAATGTCCACATCGGAGTGTGGTTGTGCCAGGGAGGCCACACCTAGAAGATGGACTTGCTTCCTCATCTTAGTGGTGGCGGTTAAGGAAAAATCCAGAACGCCACTTTTGGGACCATTCCTTGGGTCCTTCCTGCAAGCAGACTTCATAAATGGCTGTTGATTGGGTCTGTTGAGTGGGTAGGGTCAATGTTTGGGAGATAAAATATATATATAAATCCAATAAATGAAGGAACAGCATGTGGTCTGTAGAAGAGAATATTTGTAGCTCAGGGTTGAACTGTGGGGTCCTTGGTGCTCACTGAACTACGTGGCTCTCTTGCAGGCATTTTGTTATCCAACTAGGTGACATCATTGGTGCTAGAAGGGAATGAGGGTTTGTGGAGTGGAGAAGAAGGGAGGAAAGCTGTGGGGTCCTTGGTGCTCTCTGAGCTTGGTGGTTTTCTTGCAGACATTTCGTTACCCAACTAGGTAAAACCGTCAGTGCTGGAAGAGAATGGGGGTTTGCGGAGTAGCGGAGAAGGGAGGAAGAAGAGGAGGAGAGGAGCTGTTGATGTCTGAGCTTAGTGGTTTTCTTGCAGACATTTCATTGCCCCATTAGGTAACATCATCAGTGCTAGAAGAGACTGGGGCTAGAAGAGACTGTCTGCCAGAAAACCACCAAGCTCAGAGAGCACCAGGGGAAGG